>CM055605.1:14317066-14582460 GCA_029379385.1 Quillaja saponaria | reverse complement strand
CAACCACAACTTTTCTACTAGTTAGTGGCTTCGATTATTGGTACTTCCAAGCTTCTAAGCCCACTTAATTTCTCTTATTCTCTTTAAAAACTGAAATACTCTCCTTTTGCGTGGTTTAAGGATTTGAATTGAAAGACTTTAGGAGGGTGAACATAAGCTTGAATGTGATTGAAAATGGTAGAATTAGTGTTGGGGTATTATTAAACTTCTATAATTCAAGCTTTTGATTGATCCTAAATAGTTAATCCAACTTTGAAGTTAATGGTTGAGTTATGAGTAGTGTTGAGTTTAAAGAGTTAGAGCTTGTTTCCCTTAGTTTAGATACAATAAATATACATATAAATTGGAATAAAAAGGGTGCCTTCAAGGTGTTTGTTAAAATGCCTAAAAGAGGTTAATTGTAAATAAGTAAATGAAACTTAATATATATATATATATATATATATATATATATATAGATCTTTGAGATTAAGGGTTTATAATCTATGAAATTTACAAACTAAATAGTATTTGGAAAATATAATTTCAACTCCAGAACGTAATGTCAACTCAACAATGCTTTTGGACCTAAGAGGAAGCCTTGAACAAAATCCATAACTTTGGGAGTGAAAGATGTTACTTTTGGTTACTAGTTGAGTTTTGAATGTTTGTATACATAAGTATATATATATAACTTTGTTGAGTGAGGTTATTTAATGCATTGAGTGGATTGTGTGATAAGAATGTTATATCTTTGAAACTTTACTATTTAATGTGTTGTGTATTAGTGTGAAAGCTTGTATGTGATTGATAGGGCCAAAGATTTCATTTTTTTTAATGTGAGTTAGAATCCTGGTGCTTCTAGGATATATTCAATTTGGTTATTTAATATTTGAATAAAAATATTTGAGTAACTCAGCCTCTGAGAGGTTATTAAGGAAGATAATATATATTATTATTGTGCGGGAGCAAAAGGCTCGGGGATGATATGTTTATGGTGTGTGGGTGCTGAGTTATTTCGAATATTGGCCCTTTTGGTTGCTTTGCTATGTTTGTTTGAACTATGATCATTTGTGAGTTATGTTAATTTTGCATTTATATATATATTTGTGGAATGTAATTGCACTGTAACTTATGCCAACGTGAATATGTTAAAAAATGTCTTATAATTATATGTTAATTGATACTAATACCTTTTGAGTACGTTTTTCACACATTGAATTTTTATGACTCACTCTACGTTCATTTATGTTTTTTTTTTTAGCACCAGGTTCACCAGGTTCATCTCAAACCCCTCAAGCCGAGCCTTAACTTGCCGATAGTTGTTACGATAAGATATTCGTGTGAAATCACATATTTGAAGCTAGGAATGAAAACTTTGAAGTCACTTTAGGGCTTTTGGATTATGAAATTTTGAGCTATGAAATATTGTGTTTTATTGATTTTCTTTAAGTGGATGGAATTGACCTCCTTATTGTTGTTGTGTTGTAAATCAAAACGTTACTTTTTCTATATAATTCGGGAATTTTTCAATTTATGAAGAACCTCTGTCGAAATTTTACAAAAAACTAGTATTTTCTGTAAATATATGTATATGTATATATTTTCATTTTTACAAAGTTTTCCTTGAACTTTTACTTTTAGTTCGTTGTTGTATGAGTATTTATTTTGATTTGAAATCAAGGTTACAGAGGTTTGAGTATTTATTCTTCCGGCCAATCATATCTCTGTGTAGGGCATGACATTAAAAAATATATAAAATCAAATAATAAAAATAAAGTCAATAATGTTGTTATTAATATTATATTTTCATAATTTAAATTATATTTTTAAAAATCTTAAATTACAATTAATTTAAAATGAAATGAAAAGATATCTCAAATATGGCTACATCTAGGTTTTACTTGAGTGTATACTTTTATATATTATTCTAAAAACTAGAAAACCCATATAGTTTCCTACTATATAAGATATACATATTTACATATTTAAATTATTTAAAGCTAAATTCAATTAATAAATTTAACTAATCACTTGATAACTACTAAATAATAACCTTCTCACTTTCTCAATTTCCCACTTTCCCACTTTCTTACCCTCCTACTCTCTCCCACACTCCCACCATTTTAATATCTAAATATTTTTTTATCAAATTGAATTAATTTAAAAGAAATTAAATTATTGTAAACTATATACAAAACATGCATGTATGTACGTGTAGACGAATGTGGTGAAATTTTTTAAATCTATTCTTTTAGTTAGGAAAAAAGAAAAGAAAAACCTCTCATAAGGGGCGTAAATAGAACTTATTTATACTTCTATACAATATATAAAAGCAAAACTTATCTATACTTTTATTGTATGTGTAAGCACAAATGTGATGAAATTTTTTTACTTTCTTAAATTTAATATACATAATTACTCATTATAAATTATTTTACTTATTTTTTTCTTTTTGTTTAATACTATCCTAATAGTTAAATGCTTGTTGGCCTATTTTTTCACACTATTAATATTTATAGGATTGCAATAAGTTTCTGATAGTTATTGAATTATTTTCTAGTTAATAAGTTCTATTATTTTTATAATTATTTATCAATACTACTAAAAATCATCTTGTTATCACTTTAGAAGACAAATAAGTTATATTATTAAAACTAATTCCATATAACCCTTATTCTTTAAATTGAAATTTTTTTTACCTCTTCTAACCCTTGAATTTATTATTCTTAAATTTTATGTTTAAATATTAATTAAGTTGTCACACCCTCAAATGAAGGTATGACTGGTCGGAGGAATGGATGTCCATACTTTCGTAACCCTGAATATGCAAGCAGTGTGCATCACAATTTAAAAATATACATTATAGTCAATACTATCAAAATGTTATTAAGTTAAAATAAAATCTGGTGCCAACAGTTAAACACATAACGATTTATGAAAATTTTGGCAGAGGTTCCTTATACGGTGGAACATACCCATAATATAAACAAACAACCTGTATTCAAGTCGATAGTAATTCATGATATCATAATATACAAAGGAGCTTCGCTCCTAATAAAACAGAACAACACCAAAATATTCACAATATATATACTATAACTATGCATGACATCCTAGTTGACTGCAAGTGTTGTCCTCTACGCTCCAAGTATGCGATATCTGAAATATACCTTACCGTTACAGAGTCAGCAAGTAGTCCTATATAGCAATCAACTACGGTTTCCTAAAAACTAAAAAAAAAAATAACCACAAAGGAAAGAATGAGTCACCAAGACTCAATGAGTAAATCATGTACCCTACGGGTACCAGCATCATACAGCACAAATATCATAAAGTTACAACTCATATTCAAATCTCTTGATGCACGTACATGATTATCATAATCATATAACCACAGTTCACTTAGTTCACAGTCCCAAAATAGCAAACAGTTCATACAAGTTGATCAACAATCAAACAAATACTTAAACAATCGAAGGGCCAAATAGTAACTCAGCCCCGCACAACATTATCTCCCTCACCAGGCATTTTCTTGCTCGCACAACAAATTATTCTCCGTACACAAATCCATCCCACCGGGACTAAGCACTCCAATAGTTTTTCAAAACAATTTTCAGAATCGGATAACTCATATAAACTTGTAAGTTCAAATAATCTAGGTGCACCTGAATTTTAATTTCAAAGATGAAAACCATTTTTCCAAAAAAATTTCACGTGTTGACCCTTATCAATCACAATTAATGTCAATCACATATAATCCAGTTAAATTACTGAAATCACTCATTAAATTCAAGTATGCACATAATGACAAACAATAAATCTGATAACCATAAAACACATAATTCACTCACAAGTTCACGGATGTGATTCGTCAGTTCGTCTAATCTGTGACGGTGTCGGAATATCCTCGACACGCTCTAGAACTAAAAAATCATAAATTAATAAATTACTAATAATCACTTCTAAATTAATTCGACGATTTCTTAATCATACATAGTTATGTCTAATATGTTGCTTAAAGCAATATTAATTAACCCGTTACATTCACCGATTTAACTTTCATAATTTAACATTACCCCATATATATATTAAAATTAATCCACATTTATATATAAAATTTCAACTTTAACCAGTTATATTATCGAATAACTGAAAATGAGTTGCTTGCTTAATTGTGTATATAAATATATACGTATTACTTGTTTAACATTAGTGTCCCTTTTTTTATACTCAATTCATAATTCAATTAACAATTTCCAACTTTTCACAATACTTTCATTTTCATTGTAACATTCAAATTATATTATTTAACTCATATTCATTGAAATTATTTCTTCTAACGTTCACATATTATGTTAGTGTAATTGAAATCTAAATCACTTATTCATCTTCCTAATTCGTCCAGTGATGAATCATTCTCACTCTTCATGTACATCTCACATTCTTCTCCCACTGCCTTGACCAAAAATACCTCAACTCACTCCTCCTCCCTATCTTTCATACTTCACCGTCCAAACAAGGTCCACAAGCAAACAATTTATCATCAGTGCTTTCCACACCCATCCAGTTAACTCCCTCTAATATGAATCCAACAATTCCCTTCCCATATTGAATCTAACTCCTCAACCACAATGAAAAGCATTCCACTCACGGTTACACAAGAAAATCAAGGAATTAGGGGCATAAATTAGTGGAAGGCTACACAATTGAAACCACCAAGATGCAGGGAGAAGGATGGCGGCTGGCGGCTGGCAGCTGGAGCATCCGGCTGCTTACCATGAACCGAAACCAACCTCTTAAACCTGCTGGACGGTCAAGCAGGGAAACTCAGTTGCCGCCCCGTCCCTGCTGTGCTATGTGGTGGCTGCTGACTTCTATTGAAACTCATGACCAGTTGCTGCCATGGCTGGAAGTTGAAGCCCGGTGCTGCCCACGGTTGAAGGAAAGCAAGCAACTTACGTTGCACAGGTGAAAGAACTCGTCTGCTAGGATAGCTCACCAAAATATTGGATTGTTTTGGCCGGGAACAGAGCAGAAAATGGAGGAGTTGTAGAGCAGGGGAGGCAAAGTCGGTTTTTATCTCTTCTTTCTCCCAAAAGAAAAGACGCCCAGCAGGAAAAAGAAAGGAAGGAAAGACAAGCACAAGGAAAGCCAAATAAAATAATGAAAAAAAAAACTACACCACACAATCACTTAGATATTTCTATACTATAATATACCTTCATCAACTCATTTTATAGTGTTATATATATATATATATACAACAATTAGGTACATAAATTCTAACGCACGAATTAATTTATCAGATTGTGATATAAGTAAACTTTTTTTTATATAAAAAAAAAAATGGATAACAATTTGTTTGTAAACTAATGATATAATTATTAATTAAAGAATAAAAACTTCTAAAACTAATAAGATGTATTCATCTTCTTCTTTCATATTTTTTTAAAAAAATAGTTAAAGAAAAAATATATATTATTTTCATGAATAAATATATATAAATCAGTTGTCTATTTTTTCTGTAAGTTCTTGAAATTATCTTTTAAATTCATCATAAATAATTGAAACAACTTTGTTTACTTAATATTTAAATTTATTTTTACTTATGCATTTGTAAATTATTTTTTCTTTTAATCTATACTATATATAAAAGAGCTTTAAGGGAAGAATCTTTTGATTTTCTATTTTATCCTTTATACTTACTAAATTTCCAATATTGTCACACTCTCCTGATGTTTAGAGTTTGAATGAAATTGAAAATTTAAAACTTAATATATTTCTAATTAAATTGTTAGAGTTTTGTTGTAATATGAATGGTTTTCTTTTTTCCATAACTTCCTAATAATTTTAGAATTGTCTAATTATGTTATATATAATTACATGAGCATAACCTATATTTACATAATACATTGGTATGCTTGGAACTCTTAATCCAACCATAATTGGTTAGTTTTTCCAAGCATAACTTCATATATGCTTTCATTATATCTACTAATGAAGCTCTATGTTTATTTATAAATATATATATATATTTATTTATTTATTTATTTTAATTTTTTTTTTGCAACTTCTCCATGTTTATATACTCTTTTTGTTTTAGTAAATACACTTCTGAAGAATATATATTAAACATTAAATAGTGCAAAGGAGGAATTGGAGGGAGGCCATGATCATGATCATGATCATAAGGCTCAATACTGATGTCCATTGACCATCATTGCTAAAAACCATGTATATGCATATTATTCTCATGTAAAACTGGGCATGCCATGGGCCAGAATGATTCCGAAAGAGAAAGCATAGTTAATTCATATACATACTGTTGTTATTGATTTTGTTTTTCTTTTTATTTATTATTATTGTTATAACCCTCATAACCTGATAATGTAAAATCGAGTTTTATGTGCAAGGTATTAATTTAAGTTATAAAATAAATTAATTAAATAACACTATAGTAAAACATGTTATAGTTTGATATCTTAGTATACAATTTTAAAATGTTGCGTATTTATTATCGTAAAGTAAATAACACTATAACTATGTAAATTCAAATGAGTATTATAATATATAGGTATATATTAAGATTTAATTTCCATCACAACCAAATTAAATAAATAAACAATACCATTAGATATGTATATATATATATATATATATATAACAACAAGATTAAAAGTGAACCACATTTTTAAATATTGACCATAGCCTTAAATATCTTGTATTAGTTAATTTTATTTTTATATTTGTTTTGTCCCCTTTTGTTTTCTTCCTCCAATGACCGACTTTATTTCTGGAAGGTTCACAATTTCTCTTTGTTCCTCTTCTCCACCGCATCTGTTTTCAGCTTGTTGGTCCCCTGTTTCAGCCTCAATGTGTTAAAGAGTTCAACCGTTATTTCCCTTCCAAAAACTGGTGTGTGTGTGCATGTTTAGTGCCTTGGTGTTTGTCCTATTTTTCCTACATTGCAACCTTCCTTTTACTATTGCCAAGATGAAGTTTTGAGTTGCAATTTCCTCCAAACTAGCAGCTGCCTTGTCTCTTTAAACTTCAGCTACTACCTTGTCTTTGGAGTAAAATTTCCTCTCAACCATAACAGCCACAAGGTTGTTGAAATCAAGGGCAGCAGCCCCCTTGCTAGCGTGAAGGGTGGTGGACAATAGTAAGGTATTGCTACCCATGAGCTACTTCCACCATGCAGCTGGCTGTGTGGTAGCTCTTTACTAACTCAAGGTAGCTAGGCTGAGAAAGAGGATTGTTTCCTTCCTTTTCTCCTTTGATCTTGCTCCGTTTTTGCATAGCTTGAAGGGGATAGGAGTAAATGTGGGTCATCAGCTCGGTTGAGAGTTTCAGCAACTAAGAAATTCAAGCCTGCAACCTCTACCATCTTGCTCATCCTCCCTTAGGTGGTTGCCATGCATGTGGAGGTGAAACTTGGCCATGGCAACAACTGTAGGGTATGCTACCTGCTGCCACAATTCACTTGATTATGCTCTGTTATGGTTTGGCAGCAACAATACTTGGTTGCAACCTTCTTGTGGGGGTGTTGGTAAGGTAAATTCATGTCTTTGATGGTTCTTTATGAAGAAGGCAACTTGTTTTGGGCTGAATTACTTGTATTTGGCATATACCTTCTTGGGATAGCCATGTGTGAGGTATCAGAAGGTGAAAAAAATTGGTCATAGAATAGGTTGATTGTGGGTTATGGTTGTTAGCCAAATAAGGCATTAAAGGGTTGTGAATTAGTTTGTGTTATTTATGAATGGGAATCTTGATAAGTAGTAAGTTAAGTTAGATAAATTATTGGGAATTTTCTTATGTAAGTCTAATGCTTGTTAAGCTAATAAAAGTTTGAGCATAAGGAATTAGGAGAGTTTAAATCATAAACTAATGTCTAATAATACTAAAGATACATCATGTACTTGTATAAAATTATGGAAATAGGAAGATTAGAGACATGATTTAAGAATTGGAAATTGTTAACACTAGAATGGTACATTCAACTCTTGACGAAAGTTAGGTAATTAGTTTAAGTTTAATTCAAGTTGGAATGATTAAGATGGGAATTTATGGATTATGTTGAACTTTTGGTCTATGAATTTATATGTATATACATACATCAATGAAAGGACTTTATACACTCAAGATGTTTGATAAAATGCCTAAATGAAACTAGTTGTAATTGAATGAGTTAACCTTGGTAGATTTAACTCTTGGTGGTTAGTTATTATTGGAATTTAAATAAAAAAATCATAAATAAGAAGAATGGTTGATTAGTGTGGTGAATTGAGGATTTGATGAAAGTGAGTAATGGGTATAAATAAAGGAGGGTTAGTTGTGAGTAGAGTGTTGAAAAATGAGAGTTAATAGGTTTTAAGGGGATGCAGGGCCAAATTTCATAGGTTAAAGAAATATGGTGTTTCGTTGCTTTTGGGGATGAATTAAATTAAGGGTTCAAAAGAAAAAGTATAGCTTAGGATCTGGAGATATTGTCTACAAAATTTCGTAGCTTGGTTTCAAGTATGTTGTTAGTTAGAGATATTAGATTACGGCTACAGGATTTTTAGTGAATCTCAATCAATCCGGGAAACTTTATCGTAGATTGTGGTTTAAATTAGTCTAGGATCTCTAAAAAAAAGTTGTTCCTGTCACTAAAAATTGTAGGTTGTGCTTTAAATTAGTCTAGGAACTTAAGGTGATGATTTTCAGATGCTAATTGAACCTGTTTTAGTGTAACTAAATTTTGAGGGTTTTAAAGGTTGAATTAGAAATAGAGTTATGAAGATGGAATGTTTCCAATACCTTGATAAGAAATACTGGAAAGGTTCAAAATTTAATTCCCTAGTATAAAGTTTTTATAAGCCTTAGAGTATGATATTGACAACTAGGAATTTATGCAGTGCCCTGTTTTTGGTTCATGTAAGGAATTGAGTGGGTTCAAGACTAATTTTAGGAAAAGTTTCTAAATAATAAAAATAGATATACTTGTGTATTAATAAACTTGATAAACGGAATTGGATTTTCTTTTTCCTAGAGAAAGTTATGTTCAATTAACTAAGATAAGGTCAGAGCTATCAAAATCATGCGTTTTGTAGAATTTGATGCAATTTCGAAGAATAAACTGTATTGATATACAAATCTAAAAATTACAAATGATACACCGTTATGAAACTACATGTGTCTAGTATTTAATAAATTTTGCAAAATTAGATTTGGAATTTTCTAGGAAAAGATATGACTACTGGAGTGAACACTGGTCCAAACGCAAAGTTTGGACAGTTTCAATATCTTTAATTCACTAGTGTTTTTTTTTTTTATCTTTTCTAATAGTTTCATTCTACCCTATGCTTAATAATTAAAAGATTATAACAATAACGTTTTTGAATTAAGTATTATTTGAAAATATGAATTTCAGTCCCGGACCTAATATGGACTTGATAAGATGCATGAATGCCAGTGTAAGTGACGCACGAAATCAGTAATAGTAATAGTAGTAGCAAAGGTTCTGTACCATGAAAAAATTACATGTCAAGTATAGTAATATTACGTAGATGACTCTCTTGTAAAATACATAAAATAAGTCCTGAATATTTTAAGTATTCTAATAAACTAAGTTAACTTTTAGAGTATGCATATACTCATACACTTTGAAAATATTTAATGTTTCTAAGAGATTAACTTCGTTTTCAAGGGGATCTGATAAAAACTTCTTGAAATTTAAATTACGTTGAAAAGTTTCTGGTGTTACAAATTTAAGAAGCAAAAATAAATAATAAAATAATAAAAAAAAATTAAAAATTAAAAAAAAAGAGTAATACTCGTGGGACTTTGCAAACATTTAAAAGATAAAATGAAAAGTTGTGTTAAATTCTTTAAGTATGAGATTTTGATATGATGAGTTTAAAGCTAGAAATCTATTGGGGTTGAGTGAGTATGTTCTAATCTTTAATAAAGAGTTAAATTTAAAATTTGCATAGAATAATTTTCGGGTTTGAGGTTTTTGTTGGGTTCTAATATTCCTATTTAATTCATTTCATAACAATTATATCGATTTTGATAGCACCCGTTACAGTATTTGCTATTCAAAGAGAAAAATTCATCTAGTAATATTGGTTAATTAATTACAGAGTGTTACAATCTGGTATGACAACATTGGAAAATTGAAATAGTATGAAATTTTAATTAGTAAGACAAGTGAGTATCGATATGTATATTGAGTGGTAATGATACATAATATGTGTATCACAGACATTAAGTCAATAAATAGTGTGAATTATAATAAATAAGATTTAATATATATACATACATAGATGTATATACGATTTTATATGTACAATCAGAACGGATACTGAACGTATACTTAGCTAATTGTTGTAATTTGATATAAAACTATGAAATTAGAATAATACAACGTAAATTTCGATTAGAATAAATAAGAACCAATATATATAAAATAAATGAATGTTATACCTATTTGAATATAAAATGTATATATATATATATAAGTAATGTAAAGTTGATCCAGATCTTGATTTTTGTTTCAAACAATTTTAGTAATAAATGAAGTGATGTCCTTCCTAATGGAATAATAGAATTTTGATGACATATTTCGTATTCTCTTTTATTTTCTTAATTGAAAGAACAATTGGGGAAAAAATAATAATAATAATAATAATAAAACAGCAAGTAACAAACCCAGTAGGGATGGGTACCATGTAATTTAATATTTGCATTCCTTTGGAGTTATTGTTGAATAAATTACATTACTAATATCAATAAATAGTATGTATCGTTAGTCTGTGAACAATTAATTATTATATGAACTAGTATAGGTTTTATTTTTAGTCAATGGGACCACAAAGATTTACTAAATTCATTTAATTACTCCCAAAGGTTAAAAACGACTAATTGTTAGTATTGTAATGCTATATATATATATAAAGATACATAAGAATCTAACATATGGGAAGTATTCAGCAATGAGAATAACTAAACAGGTTCATACATTTTGATTAATCCTTGGTGAAAACCAAGCAACGAGAAATCACGTGGGGAATCAAAGTTGCAGTAAGACGACAATATTTACATCTGATTTATGTAAGCAATTTATCCGCATTTTTAAAATTAGAGACGAATTTCTTTTAAGGGGGTGAGATTGTTATAACATTCATAACCTGATAACGAAAAATCAAGTTTAGACTCAATGGTTAAATTTACGTTATAAAATAAATAAGTTAATTAAATAAAAGTATAGTTAAATATGCTATAATTTGATACTTTAGTGTAGTCTTAGTATATGTTTTAAGATTTTTTTTATTTTCAAAGCAAATAACATTTGGACCAAATAAATCCAAGGGAGGAACTAACTAATGTATAGATATGACTATATCAAAATTTAATTTTTAGCACAAGCTAATTTAAACAAGTGAACAAAAACAAAACAAAAAGAAATAAATTTATTAACACATGTCTAAAGTCATGACTTTGACTAGGAGATTTTCTCTTCACCACCATAGGCTTGTTTCTAAATATCCTTCCTCCTTGCTGCTGCTTGTTCGAGAGTTCCTTCCTTGTAGCCGATTGAAGCCTTCTTCCTTGCAATAAAACTTTCCCTTCATTCTCTTGTTATCCTATCTTGACAATAACAGCCAGGGATATTGGTTGGTGGTTTGGTAATTTAACATTTTGGTTCTTAAGTTTGTGTGCGTGTATGGAGGTGAACTAGAGGCAATTTGTTGGAGGGACCAGAGCTGCCGAGAAAGGCATGTGGTGCAGCTTCGTAGTGGCCATTCGTCCAGCCCTTGCCAACATCTCGGAAGTATTAAAACTTCTTCTTCTTTTTTTGGTCGTGAAGTGAGTGAAAGAAGCAGCTAGCTGTTGTTTTATTCACATTGTTCCTTATCATATATTAAATATTGTATACTTTCTGTTTTCCCTGAAATTATAGAGATTGATTTGTAGTGTAATTTGGGTAATTGAAATTAAACATTTTAGGATGTAGGATACTGGATTTAGAGAGTTGTAAATTTGTGAACAAAGAACATGAAAAGTAAGGTTAAAGGAATAATTAGAATATGAGTGATATATGGGTTATTGAAATTTTGTTGGTGTTATTGAAAGGCATACATATAAACTAGAGTAAATCTTGCATTCAAGATATTTGATAAAATGTCTACAAGAAAATATTTGTAGCTTAATAAGTAAAAAAAATAAAATTGGTTTGATTAATATTAGGAAGTGACAACTTAAGTTTTTGATTAATTTTAAATCACTAATACAATCTTGAATGTAATTGGACTAGGAGTAATGTTAGTGAATTAGTGTTGAGTGAAGAGTACGAATTGGAGTTTGAAAGTGGTGGAAAATGAGAGTTAAGTGGGTTTTGAAGGGGGTGCAGGGCCAGATTCGTGGATCAAAGAAATCCTGGGTTTCAGGTGCTTTTGGAGCTGAATTAAAATAAGTGTTCAAAATAGAAAATGTAGCTTAGGATCTTGGGATATAGTCTACAAAATTTCGTAGCTTGGTTCCAAATATGTTGTGAGTTATAGCTGTTAGACTCCAGCTAGGTCAGGCAGGATTCATAGTGCCCTATTTTTGGTTCATATAAGAAATTGAGTGGGTTAATGACAGATTTTAGGAAAAGTTTCTAAATAATAAAGATATATAAACTTATCTATTAATAAAACCAACAAACGGAATCGGATTTCGTTTTTCTTAGAGAAAGTTATGTTCAATTAACTAAGGTAAAGTTAAAGCTGTCAAAATCCTATATTTTGTAGAATTTGATGCAACTTCAAAGAATAAACTGTATTGATACACAAACTCCAAAATTACAAATGATATACCATTATAAATCTACATGTGTCTAGTATTTTATAAATTTTACGAAACTGAATTTGGAAATTCCTAGAGAAAGATATGACCGTTAAAGTGAATACTAGTCCAAACTCCAAGTTTGGACAGTTTCAGCATCTCTAACTTACTAAGTGCTTTGTATATTTTCTAATGGCTTATTCTACCCTATGCATTGTCAAGACATTTAAAATGTCTCTTTATTATTAACCTTATCACGTAAAGTCTAATTCATATTAATTAGCATGTAGTAGCTTAATGGAAAATTTTCATAAAGAAACCTATACAAGTTGAGATATAAACTTAGAAATTAAAAGATTATAACAATGACATTTATGAACTAAGCATTATTTGGAAATTTAAATTTCAGTTCCGGATTCTAATGTGGACTTGATGAGATGCGTGGACGCAAGTGTGAGTGACGAATAGAATCAGTTACGGGTGAGTGGTTAATTGCTGCCTTTGGGGGCTAAATTAGTATGTATAATTATATGTTTATTTGAATATATGTGATATATAGAAAATAAGCAAGTAGAGTATTTCAGTAATTTATTTGAATTATATTTGTTTGATATTGGCTGTGGTTGATAAGGGCCAACAAAGTGAGAATTTTATGAAAAATGATTTTTATCTCCGAAATTAAAAATCCAAGTACACCTAGGATATTCTGATTTAAAATCATGAGAAATTATGATTCTGATAAATGTTTTTTTTAAAAGTGAGTGCTCAGCCCCGGTGGGATGGATTATGTATGGATATCTATTTGTTGTGTGGGGCGCGTAAATGCCCTGTAAGGGGTGATAATGTTGTACAGGGCTGGGTCACTTTTGGCCCTTTGATTGCTTTGTTTGTTATCATTGCTCTGATAAATTTGTGCTCCTGTATACCATGCAAATTGTAAAATTATGACGATTGCACCGTATACGTGTAATGTGAATTATGCTATGAATAATGTTACGTGATGTTATTACATATGCTTGTGTTATGTGATGCTAGTACCCTTTGGGTACGATTTTCCACTCACAGAATATGTAGGACTCACCCCTCTTTTGTGATTATATTCTTTTTAGTAGCAGGACCTCAAAGGAAGTTAACCATTTGTTATAACCGTCCAAAATCGATGACGTAAAACTGAGTTTTAGACATAATGTGTAAATTAGATTTGTAAAATAAATAAATTAAATGAATAACTATATAATCACACATGTTATAATCTGATATCTTTGTGTGTGTTAAAAAAAAATTAAAAAAAATTAATTCTTTTACTTTAGATAAATTAATGTAACTATTGATCGTAAGTAAATTATATAGATACAATTAAATTAATTCATGATTGATTCGAAGCTTTATTTATATTGTGTAAATATTTTTGTGAAGCACATATGAATCAAGTGCAACTAGATTAAATAAACATATATATATATATATATAATCGAGGAATTACAAGGCACCACATAACTTTTAACACCTTGACTTTATCTTTATTTTTTTTTCAAACTCTATCTCATTTTCTTTATGTTTATTTTTTTTATTCCATTTTTCTATTGCACCGATTTTCTTCCATTCTACCACCTTATCCCCTGTTTTTCTGGAAGTTTCTCCATTTCTCTTGGCCATTCCAACTCTATTCGAGAGTTCACCCCATTCTCTTGCTCTTGTGGTGGCTTAGCAATCCTCTTATTACTGCCTAGTCTAGATTCCAGCTCTTGGGGTTCCTTGAATTCAGTCCCTTTTATTCTGTTGTAACTGCTTGAGTTTAATACTTCTCTTTTACTTCCACGGTATAGGATTATGGGTTAGGATTTTTCATCTAGTGGGAATTTGAGTCATGGGCATTACTCTCCAAGTGCAAAAGTAAGGCGTCTCCACCAAAGAGTCTATCTACCTTATGCTTCGATTTTCATAGATTCTAGCCCGCTTCTTGTTCATTTTCATAACTTCTTCATCTGAGTCACAACTGCTATCTGAACTTGGTTGGAATGTCCTCTTGAAATGAAAACGAAGAACATCAAGCTGAACTTCTAATTTTATGAGCAGAGCATAAAGAGGTTAGACCCTCTATCTATGTTCTTTCAATTTCCTATAAATTTTTCTCTGTTTTCCTTCTAAAACATAAAGTGAATGAAATCTAACAATTTTCAATGCCGGGGTATAGAAAGCTTTCAATGATGCTTACTTTAACTATCAATGCATACATAAACTACTGGTCACAATATTTACATACAAGCTATTGCCTTGATGTCAATCTGTTTTGTAAGAATTATATATAGGAAAACTAGGACTTTAGCACTTGCAACCAGTTTGTCACAGCTAGAGCGGGAGAAAGAAAACCAAAGTTGGAAGCGTCAAAATCCAAGCTCCTTAAGAATCAATATAATCATCATACATGGGTAGATAAGAACATATACTCCCAATGTATATAACAAGGTGGTGCCTAATAAATAGAGTAAGTATTATTAAATGCTTTCATTAGGTTGTTGTTAGGTGACTTAGTGTGATTCTTTAGTGTTATGAGTACATTATCCTAACCTGAGTTGGACTTAACTGAATTACACATAGATTACTTCGATTTTCAAATCTTAGGCATATCTCCTTTATTATCAAAATAACCACATTTAGTAAGTGAATAAATATATTACAAAATGGATTAATTGGGTACAAAATGAGTTAACCTGTAAACAAATGAGAGGTCTTTGTAGGTTTTGAATATAAAAAGTCTTGGTGCTTGAAGAATTAATTTAGAAGGCATGCGTATGTTTATGAACTCATACGTATGAATTAAGAGTTAAACATGTTAACTAGGTGTTCAATAAAATCCTTAAGAGAAACTTAATGTTAATATATATATAGAAATTGATTTACATAGGTATCATTAATTAGTTAAATAATTAATTAGAAATCATGGAACTTGACCATGCTAATGCCAACTATAGAATTGGGATTCTTAGATCTTTGTTATTAGAGACTAATTGAATTTGAATAAAAGTTTATGAACAAAAGTAGAGAATAGTTGGTTAATATTATGACTTAAAGATTTAATAAAATTGAGTAGTGAGTATGGGCATAAGAGGTTATTGGTGAGAAGAAATGTTGAAAGTGAGAGTTGAATGTTTTTTTTTAAAAGGGATACAGGGCAGATTTCATGGGTAAAAGAAATTCAGTATTTCGAGTATTTTCGGGCCTGAATTAAATTAAGGGCTTAAAATAAAAAGTGTAGCTTAGGATCTTGAAATGTTTCCTACAAAATTTCGTAGCTTGATTCCAAATATGTTGTGAGTTATAGTTGTTAGACTTCGGTTAGGTCAGGCAAGATTCGTACTGCCCGGTTTTTGGTTCCTGTAAGAAATTGAGTGGGTTAATGGAAGATTATAGGAAAAGTTTATAAACAATAAAGATAGATATACTTGTATATTAATAAACCTAACAAACAGAATCGGATTTCGCTTTTCCTAGAGAAAGTTATGTTCAATTAACTAAGGTAAGGTCAAAGCTGTCAAAAATCTTGTGTGTTGTAGAATTTGTTGCAACTTCAAACAATAAACTGTATTGATATACAAATCTAAAAATTTCAAATGATATACCATTAGAAAGCTACATGTGTCTAGTATTTTATAAATTTTACGACACTGGATTCTTAATTTCCTAGAATAAGATATGATCATTAAAGTAGACACTGGTCCAAACTCTAAGTTTGGACAGTTTCAACATTGCTAACTGACCAAGTGCTTTCCATCTTTTCCAATGGTTTCTTTTACCCTATGCATTGTCAAGACATTTAAGATGTCTCTTTAATATTAACCTTATCACGTAAAGTCCAATTCTTATTAATTAGCATGTAGTAGCTTAATAAAAATTTCATAAAGAAACCTATACAAGTTGAGATATAAATTTAGAAATTAAAATATTATAATAATAATGTTTATGAACTAAGCATTATTTGAAAATATGAATTTCAGTTCCGAATTCTAATGTAGACCAATGAGACACGTGGACACAAATGTGAGTGACGAGTGGAATCGGTTACAGGTGAGTGGTTAATTGCTGCCTTTAGGGGCTAGATTAGTATGTGTGATTATATGTTTATTTGAATATGCGTGATACAGGAAAAGTAAGCAAGTAAAGTATTTCAGTAATTTATTTGAATTATGTTTGTTTGATATTGATTGTTGTGTTTGATATTGATTGTGGTTGATAAGGGCCAACTCGTGAAAATTTTCTGAAAAATGATTTTCATTTCTGAAATTAAAAATCCAGGTGTACCTAGGATACTCTGATTTGAAATCATGAGAAATTCTGATTCTGATAAATGTTTTTTTTAAAATTGAGTGCTCAGCCTCGGTGGGATGGATTGTGTACGGGAAATTAATTTGGTGTGCGGGCGCGTACATGCCCGGCAGGGGGTGATATTGGTGTGCGGGGCTGGGTTACTCGTTGGCCCTTTGATTGTTTGTTTGATATCCTTGCTCTGATAAATTTGTGATCTTGTGTATCATATAAATTGTGAATTTATGACTGTTACAATGTATACGTGCAATGTGAATTAAGATATGAATAATGTTACGCAATGTTATTATGTATGTTATATGCTTGTGTTGTGTGATGCCAGTACCCTTTGGGTACGATTTTTCACTCACTGACGGACCCCTTTCCTGTTGTTATATTTTTTAGTAGCAGAAACTCAAAATAAGTTAATCACTAATACGAGGTTTTGCTAAGGATTTGATAACAAGGTATGTCTCGGAATCTCATACTTGGAGTTAAGGATGAAAGTTTGCAGTCACATTAGCACTGTGGGTGTCAATGTGGTATGATGTAATATTTTAGTACTTGTTTTGTTGATGGTGTGAACGGAGTAGAGCTCCTTATTGTCTTTTGTCATATCCCTCACGGAGACATGACTGGCCGAAGGGTTGAATAACCAAACCTCCATAACCATGACTTCAAAACAAAGTAACAATCATGACACTTGTTGAAAATTTATATAACACACCACGAAATACAACCTATGTGTTCCTAATTCTACACGACTACACGGGAACAAATATATAGACTATAACAGTATACAAAATTAGACATTTCCACCATTTTAGTGTGACTGCAAACCTTCATCCTTGACTTTAAGTCTGAGATCCTGAAAAAATACCTTGCCGTACTTTGTCGGCAGGTTAACAAGCTCAATGACACCATATATTGGATTCCTGAAAAAGAATTCCACGAGAGGGATGAGTCCTATGGACTCCGTGAGTGAAAAATCGTACCCAAAGAGTGCTAGCATCACACCACACAATCATATAGTATATTAAATTCATGTAACATTGTTCATATATTAACTCACATTACATGTATATATTGTAATCACATAAAGTCACAATTTACATGATCCACACTATCACAAATCAATCAGAAAAATAATATCAAACAAAGCAACCAAAGGGCCAACGAGTAACCCAGCCCCGCACACCAATATCACCCCCTGCCGGGCATGTACGCGCCCGCACACCAAATTAATTTTCCGTACACAATCCATCCCACCGGGGCTGAGCACTCAATTTTAAAAATATATATCAGAATCAGGATTTCTCACAATTTTTAAATCAGAGTATCCTAGGTGCACATGGATCTTTAGTTTCAGAAATGAAAATTATTTTCCAGAAAATGTTCACGAGTTGGCCCTTATCAAACACAATCAATGTCAATCACAGTAACCAATATCAAGCAAACATTATTCAATAAAATTACTGAAATACTCCACTAGCTTACTTTCCATATATCACACATATTCAAATAAATATATAATCACACGTATTAATCTAGCCCCTAAAGGCAGCAATTAACCACTCACCGTATGATGAATTACATTCCTCACTCAATCTTCGAATTCACGCGTCTCATCTGGTCCACTTTAGAATCCGGAACTGAAATTCATAATTTTAAATTTAGTTCATAAACGTTATTATTATACTCTTTTACTTATTAACTTATATCTCAACTTACATAGATTTATTTATGTAAGTTTTCCTTTAAACTATTACATGTCAATTAATATGGATTAGACTTTAGGTGATAATGTTAATAATGAAGATGCATTTTAAATATCTTGACAAAGCATATGGTAGGAGGAACCATTAGAAAAGAATAGAAAGCATTTAGTAAGTTAAAAATGTTAAAGCTGTCCAAACTTGAGGTTTGGACCAGTGTCCACTTTAACGGTCATATTTTTCTCCAAAAAACTCCGAATCTAGTTCCGTAAAATTTATAAAATACTAGACATATGTAGATTTATATTGGTATATCATTTGTAATTTTTTACATATGTATATCAATACAGTTTATTGTTTGAAGTTGCAACAAATTCTACAACACGCAGGATTTTTGACAGCTTTGACCTTACCTTAGTTAATTGAACATAACTTTCTCTAGGAAAAACGAAATCCGATTCCGTTTGTTGGGTTTATTAATAGACAAATATATCTATCTTTATTGTTTAGAAACTTTTCCTATAATATGTCATTAAGCCACTCAATTTCTTACTTGAACCAAAAACCGGCAGTACAAATCCTGCCTTACCTGGCCGGAGTCTAACAGCTATAAATAACAACATACTTGGAATAAGACTACGAAATTTTGTAGACAACATGTCAAGACTATAAGCTACATTTTATCTTTTGAACTCTTAATTCAGTCCCGAAGGCACTCGAAATACCAAATTTATGTTACTCACGAAATCTGTCTCCTGCACCCCCTTCAAAACTACTTAACTCCTATTTTCCACCATTTTCAAGCTCCAAATCATACTCCTCACTTCAACACTAATTCACTATCATTACTCTTAATCCAATTAAATTCAAGATTGTATTAGTGATTTAGAATTAATCAAGAACTTATATTTCACTTTAAACACTTCCTCTAATTCATAAGCCATTTCATCTTCAAACTACAATTTCCAATACATAATCACTACTTTCACATCCTTAACTACACTTAAAAGAACTCCAAACTATTTACCTAAATTAAGAGATCACCATATTTTAAACTAGCAAGACTAACTTAGCTAAACTATAATTTTATAGCAAGAAAATTCTTGCACGTATCTACTCTTGATGCTAAGGCACTTAAACGCCAACCTATCTTCCTCCTAATGATTTTTGCTAGTCGGCCATAAGAGAAGAAAAACGTCCAAGCTACTGTTGGCTTTCTTAATCCACTACAAGAAGTTGGGAATAAAGAAAACAGAGTGTGGTCTGCCTTTACCTATCACTTGCTGCAGCAAACACGTACTGCATCCCACCAAAACTCCAAGGTCATGGCAGATTTCAAAGCTCACAAGTCTGTTGCCTCAATTTTTGTCCATAATTGTTGTCTCCCTCCTTAGATCTGCAAATCACACGCCAATATCTAAGACCCATACCCAGCTAGGCGCACATGGAGGTAAAGGAAACAAAAAGCTGAAAATGCAAGAAACCTCCATGGCTGCCAGAAAGTCCCCACGGCCTACGAGAGGGAAAACTTACGGCCAACTAAAAGGAACAATTGAAAGAAGCAGGAGCAGGGCACGGCTACAGGAAAAATTCCTCACAACAAGAACAGGGGAATGGACACCAAGCAAAGGAAATTCATGGCAGCAGCTGGACCCATACAATCCAAGTAATTCTAGACTAACTATGACAAGCAAAACAAGGAAAAGGAAGGAGAGTAGCAGCTTCGGTCCATCAAGAAGAATACAGAAATTTCTAGAACACAAGGAGGAAAGCAAATGAGTCGGTCAACATAGAAGAAAAAGGAGAAAATAAATAATAAAAAAAACATGGTCTAAGTCACCATAAAAATTGTGGTGTATGTTTATTCTTTTATTTACACGTTTGTCACATCCATAAAATTTATATATGTAAATTTTAACTTATTCTGTCCACCCCTAATATAAAAATTCATTTTCCTACTCATGTATGTATACATATATGTATAATATACATAAGTATTTATTTATTTTGCTTCCACTTCGCATAAAATTTTATCCACCTATTTACACAAGTTACGTACAAATCTCTTAAAATGTAAAGTAAGATATAGGGTTATAACATCTTTGTACTGTGTTGAGTAATAAAAGGAGTTTATAAGATTGTATTTTAAGGCATGTTTCCATATTGTAAGGGACTTCTGCTGAAATTTTCAGTAAGTTGTGATTTGTTGTAATCAACAAGTTGTAATGTTAACTTTTGTCTTTATAATTTCTTGGTTTTATTTATTGGTGAGTCAAAGAGTCATGGTCGTTCCTTTATTTGAGTCAGGGTTACGGAGGTTTGGTTATCATTCTGTATGGTAAGAAACCTCTGCCAAAATTTTCAGTAATTTGTTAATTATTATAGGAAGTAAACTTTTATAGTGAATTTCGGTTTTAGAAAAACTACTTTTATTCTTTAGTTGGGTCATGACTCAGGCTTGTTATTTTATTTTGAAGTTAGGGTTACGGTGGATTGGTTACCCAATCCTCTGGCCAGTCATGCCTCCTTGAGGGGTGTGACAGACATGAACATTGTCACATGATGTTAATTGACTATATATGTTATATATTCGTGTTGAATGATGCTAGTACCTTTTGGGTATAATTTTTCACTCACAGAGTCCGTAGGACTCACCCCACTCTTGTGTATTTTTTTTGTAACAGGAGTTCTGTGTATGGCGTCGCTGAGCTCGTGACCTACTGATAGAGTATAGCAAAGTATTTTCTAGAATCTCAAACTTGAAGTCAATGATGAAAGTTTGTAATCACACTAGAACTGCGGGGTGTCTAATTTCATATAATGTAAGAGTCTAGTTATTTGTCTTATTTATGATATGGATGAAGCGGCGCTCGTTGTTGTCTTTGTGTAATTGTTGTGTGAGATCATGAATATCTGTGTTTGTATTCTAAGGCATATTCTATATTCTAAGGAACCTTAGCCAAAATTTTTAGTAAATTGTTAATTGTTTCAGAAAATAAATTTTTACATTAAAAAAGTTACTTTTATTCTTTAGTTGGGTCAAGAGTTATATTTGTTACTTTGTTTTGAAGTTAGGATTATGACAGTTTGGTTATCCAATCATCTGGCTAGTCATACTTCGGATGAGGGATGTGACAATTATCTTATCTTCTTGTTATATACTAGTAACTATGAGTCTAATTAGGAATAGTTAATTAGTATTTCATTATCTTTGGCATGACTAACGTCTCTTTTTTATTTAATTTTTTAAGAATTTTTTACATGTTTCTTTATCTTTTATTAAGATTTACATAAACATCTATTGGGTTTTTTTGGTAAGTCATTACATTACATTATATTTATATATTATTTATTTTTTAATAATTTATTTATAGGTGTTTTAGAAATTATTGAAAAATAACTTAAAACAAAATATATTCTTATCCGCAAGTTAAAAATCTTACAAGAAAAATGGTATGACAAGTTATCAAAGTGTCATAAAAAATTATGATTCAAAATGTCCCTTAGAATTTCTAACTTTTGAATATAAAAGTGGTTTAGTGAAATTTTTTTTTATTTTAGTAGTATGATTTTTTTTCACTAGTACATAAATATTTTTTAGTTGTTTTTTTTGCTTCAAATAAACTATTTATTTATTTGTTTTATTTCTTTTCTATTTCTTCTCTATTTTAATATTAATAGAATTAGAATTGTAATTGTAATTATTTTTGTTAATATAATTAATATAGTATATTATTTTTATAAATTATATATCATAAATATGATTCACGCCTAACGCATGTCTCACAAAAACTAGTAAATATAATATTTTCATTCAAA
Source organism: Quillaja saponaria (assembly GCA_029379385.1). Taxonomy (NCBI): domain Eukaryota; kingdom Viridiplantae; phylum Streptophyta; class Magnoliopsida; order Fabales; family Quillajaceae; genus Quillaja; species Quillaja saponaria. The sequence continues at coordinate 14,559,829 of CM055605.1, read as the reverse complement.
CTAACATTAACATAATATATTAATGTTTAGAAGGAAAAAAAAACTAAAAAAAGAAGAGGAAAAATATATAAATTAAGTAATTAAGACTCATTCGATTATAGAAAATAAAATAAAATATATTTTTTAGTACTTTGAAGATTAAATTAGAATTTTTAGTTTTTTATTTTTTTAAATTATTCTGTAACTACTGTTAATTTTTTATTTATTTAAAGAAAAAAAAACAAAAAGTGTGGATTTTGTCAAATCTAAATTTTAGTATAATTTCAATATGATTTTTTTTTTTCTAAATATAATTTACATGTAAATTAAGCTCTTAGACAAAATAACTAGTAGGACAAGGAGTCTTAAGAAAATAAATAAAAGGAAAAAATAAAAATAAAACTTAACCAAGCCCAGGCTGGATCAGCTGATAAATATGGATCAGACCACGACCGAACCGTTAATGACTTGATTCTATTCAGACTGCGTTGGATTTGTCGGCCAGATGCCCTCATCATCGTTCACCACGATGCTAAAATGTCTCTCTTCAGTCTTCAATTGATGACCGCCGGTGACATTGTAGCCACCATTGAGCTTTCGTGGTAAGGCAGCTCTTCTAGTTTTCTGTCTACTTTATTGTTTTGAATTCTATTCAGACTACTTCTATTCCTGTCTTTGTCCTTCAACATCATTTGGGTTACTTCCAAGTAGAATCTTGCTCTCTTTATGCAGCTGACCCATGATTTTCAGACTACAGAACCATCTTTATTACGTTGTTAGATGGTTAAAATTTTCTTCTTTTTCTGTACAGATGAGGTATTTGAGAAAGGAAACGAAGACATTTGCCATCTTTGTTTTCTCATCGACCAAACGCTTCCACTATCAGCAGCGCTCCAATAACCATACTTTTATTCCCAGCTTCCATGGAAAGACAGTTTCTGTCAAATTTACTACTTCCTGTATGGGAAATAACATGAACTGCATCTCATCCACTAAGACCCATCTCTACGCTTCCTTCTTTTGTACCCTCGTACACCTATACTTGGCATGTGGTAGGTTCTCCCAAGCCTCAGACGCATTCTTTGTTATGAAAAATCTCGGTTTCATTCCCATCTTGCCGTTGTGGAATCGTCTTATGTACAATTTCAATACCTCTGGTTTGGTTTCTCAGGTATGGGTCATGTATTCTGAGATGGTCTCTCGCGGGTTGCTGCCCAATGTTTTTACTATTAACATATTGGTTCATTCATTATGCAAAAGGGGGAAGTTGGATTTGGCTCTACAATTTCTTAGAAGTGCTGAAATTGATACTGTAACATATAATACTGTTATTTGGGGTTTCTGCGAGCAAGGTTTGGCTAATCAGGCTTTCGGTCTTTTGTCTGAAATGGTAAAAAGGGACATAGGTTTTGATTCATTTACTTGCAATATATTAGTTAAGGGCTATTGCCGGATTGGGTTGGTAAAATATGCGGAGTGGATTATGGATAACTTGGTTGATGGGGGGACTCAGAGAGATATTATAGGTGTAAACATCTTAATTGATGGATATTGCAAAGCTGGAGAGATGAATCAGGCTCTACTGTTGATGGAGAATAGGGTTAGGGATGGTCTCCTGCCTGACATCTTTACTTATAATACATTGATTAATGGATTTTGCAAAAGGGGTGATTTTTTGAAGGCTGAGGCTCTTATTAATGAGATTTTGGGTTATCCAGAGAACAAAGAATCTACTATCTTAAAGATTAGTAATATTCAGAATGAGGCTAAGAACAAAGATTTGAAACCAAACCTTATCACATACACTACATTAATCAGTGCATACTGTAAGAGGCGTGGAATTGAAGAAGCCCTTTCTCTGTATGAGAAAATGGTTATGAATGGGTTCATGCCTGATGTAGTTACTTATAGTTCCATTCTGTATGTTCTTTGCAGGCATGAGAAATTAAGTGAAGCGAAACTTCTTTTAGGTGAGATGGAGAAGATGGGTGTGGATCCGAATCATGTCTCATACTCTATTCTTGTTGATTCCTTGTTCAAGACAGGGAGAGGGATGGAAGCTTATGCCCTTCAAAGCCAAATGGTTGTCCGTGGAATTTCTTTTGATATAGTTTTATACACAACTTTATTGGATGGACTTTTCAAGTTTGGAAAATCCCATGAGGCTAATGACATGTTCCAGAAAATTCTAAATCTTAAACTTGTTCCTAATTGTATAACCTATTCTGCTTTGCTAGATGGTTATTGCAAGTTGGGAGACATGAAACTTGCAGAGTCAGTACAGCGAGAAATGGAGAAGAATCATGTTCTTCCAAATGTCATTACTTTTTCGTCTATGATAAACGGATATGTAAAAAAAGGACTGCTTAATGAAGCTGTTAATTTATTAAAGAAGATGATCCAACAGAACATTCTACCTAATGCTATTGTTTATGCAACGCTTATAGGTGGCCATTTCAGAGAGGGTAACCAAGAAGGTGCTCTTGGTATTTATAATGAAATGCAATTGTCGGGATTCGAGGGAAACAATTTTATATTTGATGCTTTTGTGAACAACTTGAAAAGAGTTAGAAGGATGGAGGAAGCTAAGGCATTAGTTAAAGATATGTACTCTAAAGGCTTTTCCCCAGATCTTGTTAACTACATCATCTCTAATGGATGGCTACTTTAAAGAGGGAAATGAGTCAGCCGCTCTAGACATGTTACAGGAAATGACAGAGAGAAATGTACGGCTAGATGTTGTTGCATACAATGTTTTAATTAATGGCCTTTTGAGGCTTGGGACATATGATCCACAATCTGTTTTCTCTGGAATGAAAGACTTTGGTTTGACTCCAGACTGTGCTACGTATAACACCATGATTAATGCATACTGCTTCAAAGGAGAAACAGAGAATGCTTTTGGTCTGTTGAATGATATGAAGAGCCAAGGGGTAATGCCAAATTCAATTACTTACAAAGTTTTGGTTCGTGGGCTTTGCAAATCTGGTGAACTGGAAAAGGCAATGAAAGTTTTGAATGAAATGTTGGATATGGGGTTTTGTCCCACCTCAAATACTCATAAAGTTCTGCTTGATGCATCTTCAAAGAATAGAAGGGCTGATAAAATTTTTCAAATTCACGAGTGGCTAATTGCTGAAGGCCTAAAACTTGATCGGGCAGCTTATAACAATCTTATCTCTGCATTATGCAGGGTAGGGATTACTAGAAAAGCAACTTCAGTATTCAATGAAATGGTGAGAGGAGGAATAGTCGCTGATACTATCACTTACAATGCCCTTATCCATGGTTATTGTTTAAGTCGGCATTTGGAGAAGGCGTATGCCACTTATTCTCAGATGTTGGTTGAAGGAATCCCTCCAAATATTACTACTTACAATCTCCTTTTAGAAGGTTTTTCTTCTGGTGGTATGGTGAGAGAGGCAGATGAGTTACTTGGTGAAATGAAGGAAAGAGGACTTGTCCCAAATGCTTCTACTTATGATATATTTGTGTCTATCCACGGAAAAATTGGAAATAAAAAGGAATCTATAAAACTTTACTGTGAAATGATAACCAAGGGTTTTGTTCCCAAAACTAGCACCTACAATGTGCTTATCGGTGATTATGCGAAGGTGGGAAAGATGGACCAAGCTATGGAACTTTTGAATGAAATGCTGAGGCGAGGAAGAACTCCTAATTCTTCAACGTACGACATTCTGATCTGTGGGTGGAGCAAGTTGTCAAATCAACCAGATCTGGATAGATCAACAAAAGTGTCATACCAGGCTCAGGCTAAAAGGTTATTTAGAGAGATGAATGAAAAGGGGTATGTACCATTTGAGAGTACCCTTGTATGTATCAGTTCTTACTTTTCTTTGCCAGGAAAGAAGGCTGATGCTCAAAGGCTCTTGAAGGAATTTTACAAAAGAAAAAATACATGATAGTGGTCCTGAAAAACAGCAGAAAAGTATGAACGCTTGCTGGATAGCCAGGGACCTGAACCTTTGGTGATGTGAAATTGCATCTAGTCCAATTCCCCAATAGGCTAGGTCCTTAAATGATTTATATAGGTATGCATCTTTTAACTTTTTGTATTGATGTTTATGTTTTTAATACTCTGTTTTATTAGATGCTAACTAATCACATGGCCCTCCTTAGGTAGGTGTGTGTTCTACCTGGGTGAGGGAGGTAGCATTGAGAATAAGGTTAAATAACATTAAATACATGTACGAGTGTTCAAACTAATATTTTTGATCCAGTGGAAAGTAATCATTTACACCTAAAATAGGTTACTTAAATGGTAAATGCAAGCAAAGAAAGTAGCTGAAGGCAGTCACTAGTCTGTTTTTTGAAATATTTCTTACTTCTATTTATAGATCCTAGGTTACTTGTATCACAGTGGTGTCTTCAAATAACTTCTCTTTTCTTTTTCCTCATTTTCTCATTTTCTCATTTTCTCATTTTCTCTTTCCTTCATTTTTCATGATCAGGATGACAGACGAGGAGAGAAAGAGAAGGCATATTCGTTTGCTTTACTTAGCCTCATTTCCCCTTGGACAGAAGCTCATTTTTGGCTCTGTACTTCAAACGAACTGAGGCCTGCAGGGAGAGTATTGTAGCTAATTCATGCCCCTTCTCAAATTTGAACTTAGCTATGGGTAGCATCTCTTTTCAACCACAGACTGAATAATTTCTTCAAATTTCAGTCTTTCTGTACATGATTTCGTGATTACATCTCTAATTCAAATATGAAGATCTTAGAATTTTGAATTCATTTTCCACTTTGGTTTTAAATTGGGGTTTTTACTGGTGAGCTGTCCCATCTCCTTGGAGAACATCAGAGAACTTTTCAGATGAGATTTCTTTGTAAAATTTGTCAGAAAATTTTATCTTATGCCTTTGTTGTGAATTCAATTTCTTTGTGGAGTACATTACAAACTCCAAATGTCCGTGTTACCTAGGTTCTGATGACTATTCTTTGTTGTGGTTGATAGTTTTAATCTTGAATTTATTTAGGTTATTTTATTTTTGTTGGGATTACAAACTTATGTGTTTTACAGTGTGGCTTCATAAGGTAAAATTGACTCTGTTTTTTGTGTGTGCTGGGAATGTAAGAGTTTTTAAATTTATTGCGGTTTGTGTTTAGTTTAACAGATTTCTTTCAAGTTATGACTGCTGTCTGTGTGCATGTTTATTATGTAGATATAAGTATAGGGGATAACTTCAGTTTTTTTATTTACATTTTTTTTTTTATGAACAGGATGAAAGAAGAGAGACCTTTTTCTTTTTCTCTACTTATCCTTCTCTCCTCTTCGACAGAAGCTCATCTTCAGTTATGTACTACAAACGAACTGAGAGCTGCACTAATAGGGTTTTAGCTTCTTCATGACCCATGTCAAATTTGAACTTAGCTCCGGTCAGCATCTTTTATGATTTCTAACCTAGAAATGAATATTCTCTTCAAATTTCTATCTGTTCATGCTAGATTTCAGGATTATATATATAATTCATTTTTAAAGATCTTGGACATATATGAGCAAATAAACTTTGTAAAAGGTCTAATTATTTTTTCTATGGTTTAAATTGGGTTTTAACTGGTGACATGCCCCATCTCCTTGTAGCATTCCAGAGAATTTTTCAGATCAGACCTCTGTACAAATTTTCAGAAAACTTATGCCTTTTTCTGTATCCAATTTATTTTCCCTGTAAGTTCAATCCAAAGCCTGATTAACTTTTAGAAGTTGACTGTTCCATTCTTGAATTCACGTAGTTATTTCTTTATGGTTGGGTTTACGATTTTCTGGTATTTTATGGTTTTACTTTCTAAGATAAAATTCACTCTGATTTTTGTATGTGCTGGGAATGTGAGATTTTCTAGATATATTCTAGTTGATGTGTAGTTAAAGGGTCTCTTTTTGTACCAAAAAAGAAAAAGATCTCTTTTAATGCTGAATAACTTTCATAGTGGGTTAATTTTTAATTTTGGTTTCATTGTGATTACTTAGTGCCTTAGTGGTAACAGAAATGAATTATCTTTATGGCTTGGGTTACATATTCTCTATAGTTATGGAAGTTATATCATGGTTTCACGAGGTTTAAAAATATAATGTGATTCCTGTGCTATAAATGAATAAGAAAGTGAAAGAACTCGTTTTGTTTCTTTTAGTTCATGAAATTTAGAATTTGATGTTGAGACATCACTTGAATTTCCACATGAAAAGTTTGCTTGACTTTATCGAATCCTATAACCATTCATTTTGTTACCCTCAAAGTGAAATTTGTAGTATATTTGCTGCTTGCCAATTGTCTCAGTGAGCCATGGACAATTGGCATGTGATGGATACAGTTGTATGAATCTTTTTAATTATAATGTTGATGCATAGGCATAGGCATCACCTAAAAAGGCGGAAGAGAAAAAAGATGGTTGAAAATATATGCAATCTGTTATCTGTTAAATTCTACTAAGGTGCTTCTAATTTGAAAGTTGAGATTCTGGAAATTTCATAGTTCACAGGTGAGCAAGCTGTAGAAACTCCTAAACAGCTTGCCTTAAGAGAAGGTTTGTTGTTGAGACATCTATTAATTGGGATCCTTTTAGTGACATTAACAGAAATTTTTGTATTCTTTCCATCAAATGTCAAATATGAATTCTACAGGTATCTCATTATAGGTCTTCATTCTTTGGTTTTTTCATGCTGATTACAGGAATATTTCTTTTGCAGGTGGGGGGTTTCATCCAGAGAATTACATCATCAAAGATTCAAAACGGCCAAAAGATGCATTAGAACCCGTTATTGTAAGTATTGTGTTCATAGATGGAGTTTTTGTTAAGACAGGGGAAAAAAAAAAATTGTTTTATTAGAAATTAATATAATTATTGATTATGTGATGCTGTATATGATCTTTATTATAAACCATTGCTTTCGCCAAATTTTAATAGCTTTTCAAATGTCCGTAATTTTTTTTTCTCTAATAATGCCCTTGAATCTGCGAAATCATAGCTTCCCAAGTGTGCCTGCAAGTCAATATAATTGATGGAATAAGCACAGTATAGATATGCCCAGACACCTCCATGGATAATCCCTAAAATCAATCCTAATATGTAGATGTTGATGTTTTGAGATTTACAAACATAGGCTCCACAATCATGATACTTCATCTATTTTATGCCACTATCACATCTGTGTGTGTGTGTTTGTGTCTGTTATTGCTGTTGCTGACACTACTTCATTGGTCTCTCTTTCCATTGTAGCCAATGTTTGAATCTCAGAGATTTACAATGGTGGCCTATGACAAAGTGTTAATGCTACTTTCTCTGGCTGCAGCGGTACATTTTTCTTTCCCCCCCCCATTTCCAATCTCCACTTCATTTAGAACTCAATCTTACCTGCTCTGATCTTTGGTCGTCATCTCTACCATCATTATTGCTCTACACTGCCATTTGCATTTTCCATTTTTTCACCAAGTCTATTGTCAGTCAAATCAGTTTGAAGCATTTTAAGGTCTAAACTGATTGTACCATCATTATGAAGGAGGTTTTTCTACTATTGATGGATAAGTTTAAAAAATATAATGAGTGAAACAATCCATTTTACTGGGAATTTCCTGAACTTTGTACAGAGAAGGAAAGGTCTTGTGTTGGTTCAGTTACATACACAGAAAAAACTGAATTCTAATCCTCATGCAGTGGAAGATATTGTTTCATTTATTTCGTAGGATATTAGATTATCATGATATACATTGCTTCAGACTATCATAATGGTCAATTTCATGAACTCTAACAAAAGAATTCCCCAGTTCTGGGTTGTAAATGAACAAAACACAATGAGACCCTGCAGCACATCCAACGTCAATATTGTTTTGCGGTTCTTCACACTGTGACAAAGTCCAAGGATACCCTTGGTGGTCGTCCTGGATTCGCACAGTCTTCCTCAAAAATCTCTCTGGCATCATATGATCATACTCATTGAGCATGATCAATGAGTTAATGGAATCCAACATGGAATATCTATGAGAGGGGATGGGATGTTTATATAATGACAGGGAAAGGTGATTTATATTGTAATTCGCTCTTGAATCCTGTCATGCATGTGACATATTTTTAAAAAATTACATAATGGTCCAGGATTTATCTGTGATTTTCAGTTGGGTCCTTTGCAGTCTGTACTGTCTTAATTGCCCTCACATTTCCCATAAATTGAAATTTTCTCCTTTAATCTTATCAGAATGCGTTTTCTCTGCCAATCACTGAAATTAGGAGAGGAATTCGAATTGAATTATTCAAATTTGAATACAAATTTAGGTTATTTGAATTTGAATTTACTTCGTATATACCAATATTTGATTTGCTATTCGATGAATTATATCAATTGAAGTTATTAAAGTTTATTTTTTTAGTTTTCAAGCAGTGTCTGGGTTGAATCTTTCCAAGAGTGAGGTTGCTTTGGTGGTGAAGTTGATAATGTTTCGAACCCAGCAGGTGTATTAGGGTGTAAGGTCTCTTCTCTCCCTATGTCTTACTTGGGATTACCATTTGGGTAATCTTTTAAAGTTGTGCAGGTTTGGGATGCCATGAAAGAATTGGAAAAAGCTTGGCTGAATAGAAAAAGGTTGTACTTGTTAGGGACAAAGTTACTTTGATCAAAAGTATGTTGACTAGCCTTTCTACCTACATTTTATCCCTTTTTCAGATTCTAATTTCTGTTTCAAGAAGACTCGAAAGCTATATAGTGATTTTCTTTGACATAGGAAATATGGTGAGCATAAGTTTCATTAGTTAAGTGGGATGATATATGCAAGCTTTATGAGTTCAGGGGGTTGAATATAAGGGAATTGAGAACCTTTAACAGTGCATTGATGGGGAAATGGTGTTGACATTTTTCTCACAAATCTAATGAGTTGTGGAGTAAGGTTATTGTTGAGAAATATGGTATGTCTCCTTGCGGTTGGTCTTCTTTATTAGCGTGAGGAGCTTATGGTGTTTGGGTTTGGGTGGCAATTAGGAAGTGTTGGGACTTGTTAAAGCGGTTTATTCGATTTAAGGTGGGCATTGGAGAGCATATTTTCTTTTGCAAGGACGTGTGGTGTTTGAAATCCCATTTGATGAATGTGTTCTCGGATCTTTACAATTTGGAAAAAGACAAACTTGTCAATGTCTCTTCTTGCATTGATACGAGTGCCGGCTCCTTGTGTTGGGATGTGCAATTCAGTTGTTTGTTGCAAGACTGAGAAGTTGATTCCTTGGAGGCCTTTATCAATATGCTTCACAAGGTTAAGACAAGTGAAGGAACAGAAGATGTTTTGTGTCGGATACCTTGCGGTTTTGAGTCCTTTTCTGTTAAAAGTTTTAAAATATCTAGCTGAGTACAAGCGGCATAACATCTTTTCTTTGGAAATCTATTCGACATGCGAAGGTGCCATCTAATTTTTTTTTTTTTTTTTCTCGTTTGGACATCTCGCTAAAATAAATTTTAACAGCGGACAATCTAATGAAAAGAGGTGCTTTCATCGTGAGTTAAGTGTTGGTGAAAAAAAATATAGTGAAATTGTGGATCACTTGTTTATTCATTGTTCGATTACTAAAACCTTGTGGGAGTTGGTTTTTGAAGCTTGGAGATAGTTTCATTTTTGTCTTAAAGAACTTTATAGTTTGGAGAGAGTTTTATTTCTTATAGAGGAACTTGTCATAACTTAATATTGAAATATGAAATTAAAGTAATTTGATGTAATTCTTGATTATAAAAATAAGAACAAGTATATATAAAATAGATAAATGTTATATTTATATATATATAATTAATTTAAGCTTATTTAACTTGGATCTTGACTTTATTTTAAATAAAATTTTATTGATACGTGAAACAAAGGTGCAAATAAAATAAATTAGAAAATATTTGTAATGAGTATATATATATATATATATATATATATATTAACTGAGATTAAATATGCACCATTTTAAATATGACTTCTTGACTTTATTTTTTTGTTGTTTTATTTTCCTAACCGACTTACTCCTCCCTCTATTCGGCCGAGTTCTCTCCCATGCACTTTCAGGCCTCTGTTTTTTTCTTTTCTTGCCTTGTTGCCGAGTCTTCTAGAGTCTTCATACTTTCCTTGCTTTTGATCTGCCGTTGAGAAGAGGATGAGAGCTCAAATAGTAGAGAGCGATTCATGGAGGCCTATCTACTGGGAAGCTTAAGATCAAACCCCAACCAGTTACCATCTCCGGCAAACGTGAGCACAAGCTCCTCAAAAAATGGCCCCGAGATCAAAAGGAGGCTATTAAGAAAGGCATGGAGAGCAAGAAAGGGGGAATTTGCTTTCGGAGAGAAGAAGCCATTGGAAGAGAGAGATAGAGGGTGAGAGCTACGAAAAGGCTTGGCGGCTTGAAGCGGAATGGAGGGTGGGAGTAGTAATGGCATAGTGAGAAACTAGGGAATCAGAATAGAGAATCCATTTACTTTGAAAGTGGGTCAAGTATTTACAGGCTTTGGCGCTGGCTGTGGAGTAGGAATTGGCATTGGCCGCCCCTTAAATTTTTGTACTTACTCCTCACTAATTACTATCTGAAATAAATTTTTTTTTTTTTCTTGGAAGAGATGGACTTTGGAGGGCTTTTCAAACCCACGAATGGTGAAAGCCGCCCAAAAAATCCTGCTGACAAACCAAGTATCTATTTTCTCTCATTTTCTATGGGATTCTATTTTAGATTCTGGGCATATTTGGCTACTGAGAAAATGCGCAAATGGGAACAAATTGTTTGTTTATTTTCCTATTTAGATTTCACGGTTATTATACACCTTGGATGGGAACTTCATTTAGTATTCTCAGCAATTAAAAGAATGGTATGATATTTTCCTCTAAAATCTAACTAATCAACTGATAGACAGATTGTATTGAATCATTCAAATCCTGGTCATTTTGTAAACTCATAATAATTAGTCAATTAGCGAATTTTATACATTGTGAATCAAAATGTCTTATTTACATCTCCTTTGATTTATAATGCTTTCTATAGTTTGCTAATCCAGTTATCAAATTATTTATACTTCTACTTCATTTTGTCAGTTTATAATTATCTCATCTATAACATCTGTCTTGAGTATTTGTCACGAGGGTTATCTGTCAGCAAAGAATCTGCAACATTCTAACTAAGTAAACTTATTGTTTCTTCCACTTACATTTATAATAAATAGAGTAAGAGCTAAAATTCTTTTTCCTATGAGAAAAAAACAAAGTATGCAACGAGTCAACAGACAGAAAGTATACAAGTATCAGAAATTAGGAAAAGCAAAAGAGCACTCTTGACCTTTTTGGTGGAGGGGATAATTAGATGTCTAGAAGAAACTTAAAAGAGTTTTAAGGTATTGCTTATATATGTTGAATATAATTAGGAATACTCTTTCGCAAGATATATGAAGTAATATATTTTGGTCCAAATAAATGGGTAAACAGTATGGTATTATGGTAATAGATTTGGGAAAAGTAAAGTATGAAAGAAATGAAATTGGTTGCCTTTGAAGGTGTTTGTTGAAAAGCCTCAAATAAACTAATTGTAATATAATTAATAGAACTTGGTAGATTAAAATCTTGGGAGTTAAGCATTATGTGAAATTAAATAAAAATTCTAAGAGCAAAGGGTAAAAAAATGCTGGTTAAGTGGTTAAGGGAAAAGGAATCTAGGAACTTGGTAAGATTGATATTGGAAATTTATAACTCAAGCTCTTGATTGATTTTAAGTGGTTAATTTAATATGAATTTAATACTTGGAATGTGAGTATTGTTGAAGTAAGGGATTAGTGTTGATTTTTTTATAAAAACATGTATGTATATATATATATATATATAGTTGTTCTCAAGGTATTTATTAAAATGTATAAGAAGAGTTAGTTTTTAAGAATTGCATGAAAGTTGATATTTAAGTTTTAGTAATTGGAGGATTATGACTATGAAGTTTATAAACTAAATAATATTTGAAAAATATGATTTTCAGCTCTGGGACATATTATTGAGCCAACGACAGGAGCGACGAACGAGATTTGTAATATTGTGAGTGGGAAACAATATCCTTTGGTTGCTAGTGTGTAGTGCATTTGTGTTTGTGTATAAATGTATAATTATATATATAGTTCTCAAATATGGGTATTTAGTATAATGACAATAATACTATGTTAATATTAGTTTTGTTGTATTGTGTATCTATATGAAAATTTTATTTGTGTTTGATAAGGGTTAATAAAATAATTTTTATATATGAAATAGAATCCGGGTGCACCTAGGATATACTTGCTTTGTTTATGTGATATTTGATGAAAGATATTCGAGTAACTTAGCCTCGAGGATGAATATGTGAAGAGTATATATTTTTGGTGTGCAGAGTAAAATTGTCTCGGGGAGGATGTGTATTCGGTATGCGGGTGCTAAGTTACTCAAATTGGCCCTTTAAGTGCTTTGAATAATTTGTTTGTATAGTGTACGACATGAATTATGTTTGTTAATTTTACGTTTTCTATATTTACTTACTTGTGGAATTTAATTATTTTGAAATTATTTGACTTTTGTATTCTATTCATGTATTGATTGATGCTAGTACTTTTTAGATACGTTTTTCATTCAATGAGTCATTGTGACTCATCCCTCGCTTATCAGACGTCTTCGACGGACACCTGACTTGTCGATTGTGTTACTGCAAATTACATATTCAGGGTCACATACTTGAAGTCAAAGGATGAAGTCTTGTAGTCATATTAGAGATTTAATGTTGAATTTTGTTTTGTACAATAGTTTAATTATTCATGTTTACGCTATAAATGGTGCAGAGCTTACTGTGGATATTGTGAATGGGGTTGATTGGATTGGTTGAGTGTAACCAAAGCATACATCTTTATATTATTAGGCATGTTTTACTTTACAGAGAATCACTGTTGAAATTTTTATGTAAATTATTATACTTTTCAGTAAATAAGCATTTGTATGTAGTTTGCATTTTGATTTCTAAATTGATCAAAGGTCATGTGTTTCTTTGATTTGAAATTAGGGTTACAGAGATTTGGTTATTTATTCTTTTGACCAGTCATGCCTCCGTATAGAGATGTGATAGAAATTTTATGGTTTTGGAGATAGCTTGATTTCATGCCAAAGAAGCTATACGCTTATAGGTATTTTGTTTTTGTATCAAAAAAGTTTAGACTCGTATCAAGGAGCGTTGATATTCCTTTCAGGGACCTTTGATAGTTTGAAATCATATTAAGTAGTGTGATTGTTCTTTTTTGGAGAGCCAAATGATTAATAATTAACTTTATTAAAACACAATTAGGAAAAATCTCGATGCAGTAGGAGCATTGTGCATTGTAAATGAATCATTCACATTATGCCTGTTGGTGGTCTTCGCCAAGTGGAGGTAGTGTGTTGCATTCATCATTAATGACAACCCTAGTTCCTAGTTCCTACTTCCTAGTGGTCTATGGAGATTGATCTTCAACTTCTTTTTTGGAACCCTGGTAACTAACCTTGGTTGTACATCCATTCCTCATGCACTTATTGGAATTTTATTAAATCTAACTTTATAACAAAGTATCGGCCACCTTTTATAACTACTGACATTTTAGGTATCAGTTAACTTATATAATGATTAAAACCTTTTAGGCTGGTAGCCAATATCCTCTAGTTTTGCAGAATACACGAGTAGGACTTACAACATTCTGCCTCACTTGTCTTTTCCTTGTCTAGAAGAAAAACTACAATAATCAGAGATTTACTCAATCATTTAAACAGTTTTGGACGAGTGTATGAAAAGCTTATCAGAATATTGAAGTTCAGGCTCTTGAGAAGAACATATGTGCTCAGTCTCAAACATATAGACAGATGTAATATGGAAGTTCTGGCTTATATAGTTCTCGAATTGAATTTAGAAGTTTGATCAAGTTGCATAAAGGTTAAATGTTGAAACTTGTCTCTTCATGTTTTATTGGTTGTATCTGTTTCTCATATGAAAAGACTTGTTGAAGTGTTTAGTTGAAAGAGAAATATTGAAAAATGTTTTTGAGGTTGCTTCTAACAATAAATTCTATTTTGGTGCAAACTGGACTGTTATGCGCACTTTTGGCACTGTCTGTGTTTTGATACATGTTTTTATGTGAAGTTTAACCTTGTTCAAAATAAATAGCATATATGGCATCTTTTTTGGATATGATCAACTAAGAAATAAGTCTTCAGAATCTAGAAATATTCAGCTGAAAATTTGTTCAGTTGATGTCCGTTGAGCTTTAGACTTTTAGTTATAGAGCAGTTTTGACTAACTTGGCACTAGAAGGTTCAAAAGCTAATATGTTTTAATGAAAAATCGTGTTTTGTCTTTTAGCATCAACTTTTTAAATCTTTAGCTTCAGTTTTATCCTTAACGGCCTTAGCTCTTCAGCAAGCTAGAACTTGACATTTCAATTTCATTGCTTTTGACTTCCGTTAATGAATTGGATTTAATAGTAGAAATGACTAAGCTTTTACTAGCGTTGAGATATTATTTAACGGAGCACTTTATCTTTGTAGCTGAGTATTTTATGACTGATGATTTTGTTGCTAACTTGTGCTTCAACTGGGTTTTGATCATTGATCTCAGTAGTTGAATTTCATTATATGCATAAGAATATAAGATTTAAAGTAAGTTAATTTCATATATGTTGTATTCCATTTTGTAATTATCAAAATCAAGTTATGGGTTAATATCAAATTGTATTTGCTCAACATGGGTTAATAAAAAAAAATAAACAGATTGTATTTGTCTTAAAAATTTTCCTATTCGAATTAGAACTTTTTAGGCTAGTTATAAAGACACCTTTTAGGGTTTTATTTGTTACAATACATTTGTAATTGTTTCTTCTCAGCTTTTCATAATAATATTCCAGTTGCCATTGCTCATGGACATAGGTTTTCTTCATTGGAATCCGAACCACATAAATCCTTGTACTATTTATTTGTTTCTGTTTGCTATTTAAATTGTGAATTTCATTTTTGCTATAACACTATCAATAGTAGCACCGATGCATTCATTAAGAAAATTAAGAGCACACGAGAGGTACTTCTGAAATGGGGAAAACCTCATTTGATAATATTACCATAGAAATTCCAGCTCTAACTTCCTAGTTACATCAACTTCAACTCGAGCAACGTATTGTTGCAAATGTGCATGATGAAAACAAGCTACGGAACTAGATTGATGAGCTGCTGTTTAGTGAGAAAATTATGTGGAAACAATGGTTTATAGTTCACTAGGTTAAAAAAGGGGATTATAATACTAAGTTTTTCCACAAGAGAGATGCATAAAGGTATGCTAGAAACAAAGTATTAAAACTCCAGAATGCACAGGGTTTGTGGATAGATGATGATGAGGATATGGGTGACATTGCTTGTGAGTACTTTACCCAATTATTTTCATCTAGTCATCAAAACTAACAATTGTTCGATTCTTCAATTTGTTGAGCCATAAATTACTCAAAAAATGAATGAAGAGTTAGGTTGTACTTTTACCATAGAGGAAGTTAAGCGTACCTTATAGTAGATGTCACCAACTAAAACAAGAGGGTCGGACAGTATGCCAGGTAATAGCCTGAAAACCTAAGTTGTTGCCTAACACTTGCTCGCTTACTGTGTGTTTGCATTACTTGTTAACATGCTGGAAACAACCCTTGAAATATTTTTGTGTTATGTGTTAGAAAGATTTGCTCAAATTTTGAAAAGGTTGCAAGCATAATAAGAAATGCATGAATAATAGATGATAACACAAAGTTGTTTGAGTTGCAGTCTTACCTTTGCACACTTAGATGTTTATATCTTTGGCTATAAATGTCTAAATATAACTTGGCTTGATGTGTTTGAAAGTAAACTCAGATAGCTTCAAAATGACATGGTTTGTGGACTTTGGACTAGTAGATTAGTTGAAGTAATTCCTCAAAGTTAGGTTAAATTATGGACACACAGTATTTCTGCAATTTGACCTTTCATTGGTATAATCAGCATAACTTAAGTTAGTAGAATGTCAATGACAATCCGTTTATTGAGAAAATTATATAATGTGTGCTAATTGAATGTACTAGTTAGAGCCGTTAAATGAATAAAGGTGAGGGAAAATCTGTGTGCATGTGATAAGTCAATATGTATTGATATAGCTTATGTTTATGATGTGATTAATTAAGGTGGAAATAATTATCACTAAGCTAAGATTATTTCATAATATGAATTGCTTGGTCAATAGAAAACAATGTGATATATTGGAAAATGTTGATAATGAGTAAATATGATTAATTGGATATATATATATGTGTGTGTGTGGTTTGAATTGTTTGCAAGCAGATAGTATGTGTATATATTGCTACATTGATTGTAATTTTCCATATGGATTGAATTGATAAATGAATAAACTGCTAGTTACGCAAACAAATTAAGGTTTTAAAAAAATAGTGCCCTGAATTAAGTGGTCATTATGAAGCCAAGAGTTACTGCATGTTGTAGCATCAGGGACAGATAATGAAATTGGTGTCTGATTCTCTTCTTCTATCTCATTTCTTAAGTGAGAATGTTTGGTTTTTAGAGAGAGAACACTCGCTTAGAGTTGAGACTTGAATCATTTAACTTATTATTGGCTTGCTGTAACTTGGCTGTGTGCTTTCAGAAGAGAAGTATAGGTTTGAATGAGTTATAGTAGGTTTCTGAAGCAAACTTGTAGCCTAGTCTCTGAAGATGATTTCTGGAGAAGTGCATAGGCTGGCTCTGAGTTGGGGACGAGCTGGAGTTGATTGAACAACAGATGGTCTTGTTGGAGCAAGTGTATGTGTACCAAATGCAAACCAGGTTGCTTTGCATGGCCTTCTTGGTAAAATTAGCTTAAGCATGTTGATGAAGAGTTATTCTTATCATATAAGGAAGAATTCTAGAGATTTTCAAGGTTTGGTTGCCTGTAATGTGAATCATGGAGCTCTTGGAATTTAGTGTTGGATTTGCTAGACTCTATTTTGTACTCAGTATGAGGGAATTAGCTTTTGAGGGATTTAGAGGTTGAACCAATGGTTAAGGGGTGAAGATAAATTGAAGAGGAGACTTAGGAGAAGCTTTTTATGGTTTATATGCATTTGTTTGAAGGGCTAAAGTTGTGTTTCAGCTTACAGGCATATGCAAAACTCTATTTCCTTTGTTTTTCCTAATTCTATGATTTTGTGTTTTTGAGATGGTTCAAGGAGGAAAGTTTCTGATTAATAAGTGTATCTGACTTTCTAAGGATGATGTCTATGCTTCCTTTGTCTTATTTGGAGTTTGAGTTGTAACTGGAGTTGTGGTTGGCAGGATATTCTTTGTTTACTTCTTATGATTATGTATATTTGGCTATTCTGATATATATGCTAGATGTTTATAAGTGAAATGATTTCTCTTTTACATTTATGACCGCTAAGCTATGTAGTTTGTGGAACTTGATATATTATAAAGCATGTATAATAAGTATAGAGTTGCTCTTATGACATATATGGGATGCATAATGTTACATCTCTGATATGGCTGCATAGTGTCTTCATATGTTATTGATTTCTGAGATAGTTTTTCTCATTCTTGCATGTCTAAATTTTGTATAGATTGGTGATCAATTCATATGTAAATGTAACTGTAGAGGTATGATGCTTATTGCTATTTATAGTAGGAGGAAAGTGTAAATGTAGTGGTATGATGCTTATTGCTATTTATAGTGGGAGGAAAGTGTAAATGTAGTGGTATGATGCTTATAGCTATGTGTATATTTGAAAAGGTTAAGCTTAAGGATTAGACTTTGTAAAGGATTATTGGATTGTAATTGTAATAAGGACTTGTAGTAATTGATAAATAATGAAAGGAAGTTCTTAGTTATACTTGATGTTAATGATTTTAGCTTTGATAACTTGTAAGAAAAGAATAAGTACTAAGAATATGGAAATCTCTATTAACAATAGGGTGAAACATTTATGGTTATCTAAGACAAGAATTAAACAAGTGACTATAAAGTAACCTAAGCAATGGCATTACTAAGTACAATTAAAAGATTCGTGTTACACCCCTTAATGAGGCATGACTAGCCGAAGGATTGGATAATCAAGTTTTCGTAATCCTGATTTTACTACAACTGAACACATATGACTCAAACAATTATATTTAAAACTAAGACAAAACTTTACTTAATTAAATTAATAACATAGACTTGTTATTGAACACTTAACATTTAATGAAAATTTCAATAGAGGTTTCCTACACTGTGGAACATGCTAAAAATACAAACATATAAATTCTTAGTTACATTCAACCAGTTTACACAGCAACATCAATATACACATGGAGCTTCGCCCCAATTTTCATCATAACAATAAATAACTAGACTATTACACAATATAAAATCAGACACCCCACAGCTCTAGTATGACTGTAAATTTTCATCATTGACTTCATGAATGAGATTCCGAATATACCTTGCCGCTAAACACTTGGCAAGCTCAGTATCAATAATTTCTGTCCTTGAGAAACTGGTACTAAAAAAAAATATTAACAAAAGAAGGGTGAGTCTTACAGAATCAGTGAGTAAAAAATCATACTCAAAAAGTATTAGCATCAATCATAACATAAAGAATATATATCAATTAGTTAACCACATTCATGTCTTACTTCAACGATACACATACGTTCTTGTAATCATCATAAAATCACAATTCATATAATTCATAAGATAGACAAAGCACTTAAAATACTTAGAATTCACGAATCGAACCAAAAAATTAGAACACTTAATGCATACAAAGGGCCAACCGAGTAACTCAGTCCCGCATAACAAATATCTCACCCACCAGGCAATTATGCTGTCATGCCCCTCATAAAGGCATGACTGGCTGGAGGAATGAATAAAAAAACCTTTGTAATCCTGACTTCAGAACCAAGAAACAAACACGACTCTTGACTAAACTAAAGAATAAAAGGAAGTTTCATAAAAACAAAAGTTAATTGCGAAAGTTTTCTTACTGAAACATGTAACAATTTATTAAAAATTTCAGCAAATATTTCTTTGTATAGTGGAACATGCTTATATAATATATACAACATATACTCCTGTTTTTATACAATAACAACAAAGACAACAAGGAGCTTCGCTCCGTTTTCATCACAATAACAAATAATTAGACTATTACACAACATAAGACTAGACATCCCACAGTTCTAGTGTGACTTTAACTTTCATTCCTGATTTCAAGTATAAGATTCAAAAGAATTACCTTGCCGCCCGTTATCTACAAGTCACGAACTCGTCGATGATGTAAATCGAAATTCTATTACTAAAAATATCAATTAAGAAGAGTGAATCCTACGGGCTCAGTGAGTGAAATAAAACATACCCAAAGGGTACTAGCATCACTTAGCATACGTAGATAATATATATAGTCAATTAATATCAATATATCATTAATTTCAACACTATTAAGATTACATGTACACAATTACAGAAAACATAAAAACTTAACAAGTACAGTTCAAATAGTACTATGTAAACTCCAATTAACACAATCAAAGCATGCAAAGCACGCAAATCATACAAAGGGCCAACTGAGTAACTCAGTCTTGCATAACAAATATCTCCCCTACCGGTCATTTACATGCTCGCACAACGGGTTTAATTCTCTGTACACAATCTATCTCATTGGAGCTGAGCACTCAATCTTTGTAAAACATTTATCAGAATCAGAATATCAAATCAGAGCATTCTAGGTGCATCTAGATTTGAGTTTTCGAAATAAAAATCACCTCGGAGAAAAATTCACTTTGTTGGCTCTTATCAACCACAAACAATTTCAAACAACAAACATAATTCAAATAACTCAATGAAACACTACACATGTTTATTTTTCCATATAACACATCTATTAAAATTCACAAACAATTACAAATAATAATTTAGCCCCCGAAGGTAACAGTTAGTCACTCACCGTTTACCGATCTTGTTCGTTACTTCCTTTTATGTTCACATGTGTCGTTAACTCAACAACGCTTTCTGAATCTGCAATTAAAATTTTCAAGTATTACTTAGTTTGCCCATTTTATTAGTTATAACCTTTTAACTACAACAATATAGAGTTACTAAGTTTCAAGTATTTATTTAAAGTTTACTCATTTTAGACATTTTCACTCTATCTTAGAGATATATTTGATTTCCTCTTACATACTAGATCAAATTCAACAAAATCAAGTTTAAACATTAATTTTTGTTTTTCTATTAAACCCCAATATACTAAGATAAAACTCATTCTGGATAACATAACAATATAATTGCGAATCATTGTTATTTAAGTAAGTGAAAACGAGTGCAAGAAAGTCATTTTATTCAATGTCCCATCAAATATGGGCATTGAACTTTGGTTTTCTCATTGTTTGGGTACTATGTCTTTTGCCAAGTACAATATAGACACATGTGACTTCTTTGAATTGGAATTGGATATGGTTGTGACCAACAAGTTGCAGTACAACACCTAGGTGCTTCATGTAGTGTGTTTGAAGTAGGAAAACCAGAAAGGCTTTTCAGAATATAGTTTCTTTGGTTTCTAAAGTCGAGGAAGTTTCTGGCTAGCTTAAGTTGGTTCCTTTAATTCATTCGTTTCCTTCTTGAGGACCTTTACTTTCCTGGGGTACGAGGACTAATGAACTTCAAAGTTTGATTCTTTGTTCTAGAACTCTTAGAGCTATACAGATTCTTGCCTATTTATACTTTTATAATGCACATAGGTGGTAATACCTTAGTATTTCCTAATGAAATTTCTACTTAACATAAAAGTATTCAGTTACTCTATAGATATGTCAGACAACATCTACTTAAATAATATAGTCATTGGTTATTATGATTGATAGAGTGTGCTAAACAAGATTTACTCAGTAAATCTAGCTAGTTTCTTAGCATTGGCAACCATATTGTTGCCCAACTATGGGAACCATTAAAGCTAAGAATTTTTGCATCATTTTTGTAATTTAAATAGTAATTAGTTCCATAATAATCAATGGATTAAACCTCCTTGTTTGTTTTTTTTCTTTCTAATGACATTTTTTTTAGATTTTCTTTCAGTAAAAAGAAAAAAAAAAAGAAAGAAAATCCTTCTCTATCCCAATCATCAGAAATACAAAAAATTTGATGTGTTGAAGCTTCCAAACTATGTTGTTTACTTCATAGCCACTGTTATTCAAGCAGAAACCGAAAGAAAAATGAGAAGTTTCCAATAATTTCTCAGCAAGCAAACAATATTGAAAGAGAGAAAATAGGTTATGAAAGCCGCAGTACTTGCAATAATAGACAAAGAGATCAGAGTCTGGTCCATCTGGAGTTGCGTCTTCACTCGAGTACGTGTGCGTCGTTCTCTTCTGCATGACCTCCTCTTCTCTCTGTTTTTTCGTATAAGCGAATGTCTTATTCTACAACTTCCAACACCAAACAAGAGGGAAAAAAAAAAGGGAGATGAACACCCACACAAGCCTGGATGTTCTCAGCCATAAGAAGAAATGAAACTTCATGAAGCTAAGAAGAAAGAGAACAGGGGATAAAAATTGGTAGCTAAGTCGGTTAAGAGAGGAGAAAAGAATAAAAGAGCAAAACAAAAGGGAAAAAAATAATAATATAAAATAATTAAGTCAATAGTCAAATTATCAAATGTGTGGTGGAGGTTTACTCTTAGTTATACTTGTATACATGTTTCACTTGTACAAATTTACACCCAAAAAAATCCAGTTCTAAGTCAATCAAAATTTTTTTTTTTTTTTAATTGTACACACTTATATACTTTATTTACTTCAAATACTTGCATTTATTTTTACGATTGTGAGTTATGCCAAATTGTTTGAATTTATATTTTAATATCAAGTTATAACATGTTCAATTTTATTGTTACTTATTTAATTTACTTATTTTTATAATGAAAATTTACATGTTACATTTAAAACTCGACTTTGTGATATCGAGTCATAAGGGTCATTACATAAGCGCATGCACAACAGGTTAATTCTCTATATACAATCCATCCCATCGAGACTGATCACTCAATTTTTTTAAAATACTGATCAGAATAAGAATATCTTAGGTGTACCTGGATTTCAATTCTGTAAATAAAAATCATCTCAGAAAAAAATTTACTTCGTTGACCCTTATCAACCACAAATAATTTCAAACAACAAACATAATTCAAATAACGCAATGAAACATTGTACATGCTTATTTATCCCTATAACACATTTATTCAAAGTGACATATAATTACATATAATAATCTATCAACTAAAAGATAACAGTTAACCACTTATAGTGATACGAATTTCGCTAATTGTTTCCTTTTGCGTTCATGCACGTTATTGGTTCGAAAATATATATTCAAGGCTGAAAAACATGTTTCCAAGTATTAATTAGTTTATAAGTTTCATAACTATAATCTTCTGGTTGTTAAAATCATATATATTGCATTCCATATATTTCTTTCAAATTAAGTCCTTTTAGGTACTTTAACAATTACCTTGAAAGCAACTTTAATTCTATTTCATGTATATATATTCACATTTAAAGTCTGTTAAGCATTTTATCGAACATCTAGCGAGCATTCTAATGTATATGTGTTTATATGTATATAACCGTCCCAATACAATCAATAAACTTATTAACTACTATATTGTTCAAATTCCAATTATTGAATTCAATCTAAAATTTTCATCAAAACATGATCTATATCCCCTTAATCTCAATGTACATATACCAATTTCCAAGACCTCATAATTTTCTAGTTGAATCGAAGAGCATCAAGTTTTCTTCCATCCTCTATAGTCTCGATTTCTTTCAATTTCTTAATTCACGTAAAGTCATTCTAATCAAATTAAACCCATGTTTTCTATTATAATTTCTTGCTTAGCAATATGATTTCTTTAATTAACATATGAATACATCAATTATACTTCTTCAACATTACATATTTTCTTGTGTCAATGATTCATTTAAACAACTCAAAACAACATGGAATTTAGCTTCTTTTAACCAAAACACTAATCCGAACTTCTTTCCTATTGTTTTCATTTAATACAATTATTTCTAATCAAGTTCCCTATTAACCCGAAAAATAAAGACTTCTTAACCCTTTCTTTTCCTTACTTGATTCCTTGCAAATCTCTACCAACTAAATAAATTAATCCCTAGCTAAATGAATTAAATAAAAGGTTAATAAATCAAATCAAGCCTAATTTGAATTCGTTCTACTCTTCTAGTAACTTATTTCCTTTAAGTCTTTTTATCCTTTTTTTTGTTTTTGGACCAAAAACAAGGGTGGCAAGATGGCTGCCAATTTCTCCTCTTTCCCAGCTGTAAGTAGCTAGAAACAGGGCATGGCTAGTAACCCTTACCACAGCTGCTACCAGCCACACCTAAAGCTCACCCAAACACGCTCACACAGTCACACATTCAAGCAAGAAATCTTGAAGCTCACTGTAGCCACTTCTACATGCTTAGCATAAAGTTCTTGGCTCAAACAGAGCACACCTACACACTAAAAATTGACAGACCCACCAGTAACAAGGGGAAGAAACCAACTAGAACAAGGAGGAAAGAAAGCTTTTACGTTCACTCGACACGACTAGAAGATTTCCACCACCCTACAACTGACTAACTAAGGTTGAAATGGCGTCAAGAAAGGAGAAAGAAGAACAAGGGAAGTCCCATCACCATGGAAGGAGTATTGGCAGTGGAGCATAAAGAAAAGAATGTGAAATACATAAAAACAAAACACAAGTCAAAGTCAAAAGTTTCATTAGTAGTCCTAATTTAATCCTACTTATATATATAAAATAGAGGACCGGTAAGGCTCTAAGAGGTGATGAAGATCCTGGGGGTAGTGAAGTAGAGAGCAGTAGGACTGCTAAGGCGATTATGCTATGCAATGCATAAATTAAAGTAAAAAATGTAAAACAGAAATTAAAAGGAAGGAGAAATGGCAGTAGTCCACACGCTAATCCAAGGAAGGGAAATGCATAAATTAAAAATGAAGGAGAATAATACTAGTGAAGGACAACTCTGGAAGAATACCTAGGAAGCTCTCAGACTTGGCTTAGAATTTTGAAATGAAAAACTTGTTTGAATGAGAGATGCAACTCTCTATAAATAGAAAATTGAAATTTAATGTCTTGAACAGTAACTGCTACAGTAAAAAGCTGTAGTAAAATACTACAGTGCTCTGTGTTGTAACAGTAATTTGCCGCAGCTTGCTACAGTGATTTCTAAATTGATCCACCGAAAATTACATCAAAAATAGAACAATTCAACTATTTTAGTTATTTTCTAAGTTGATACCGTAACAGTCGTCTTCATTAGATTGGGCACAGTCAGTAGAACCATTTTCTGAAGCTCTGGAAGAGGAACTGGAAACTAGTTTTCTATCAACCTTTTGAGGGGCAGAGGCAGCTTCATCACTTGCATGTTCTTCTGCTTATTATAGTTGAACAATGGTTTTGAGATTCTAAAGATATTCCTATATGTTTGAACAAGAAACTAGCTTGGCTGAAATATAAGATTTCAGTTGTAAAAATTGAGTGATTTATGGAGGAGACTTTTTAGAAATTGGGGATTTTGTTAGAACTAATTTCTGATTGAAGTGACGTAAGCTTTCGAGGCATTAAATCTTGTCCACCGTTTTGTTAAGTCTTGTCTAAGAAGGGGAGGTAACTTTTGTAGATGACCTTAATGACCACAGAAGTCTTTGGGGTACTTGTATTACCATGCATAAATCCATGCTAGTAAGATAGGATTATGGTCAGGTATACTAAAATGTTTATGAAAATAAACTTAGCCATTGGCTACTTCATCTAAAAGTTTTTTTTTATACAAGGACCATATAGAGACCACTATTAGGAGAACCAATAAAGGAAGTTATACTGGACTTTGTTTTTGAAAAATATAAGCCATGAATGCTTATAATCACTATTTTAGAAATTGAAAACATTGTACCAAGTAGTTTGATAATTCCAGTAATTATAACCAATAGGATTAAACGGCTGGGAGAATTTACGAGTTTTGAAAAGATTGGTTTTCCAGTCTGAAGGACGGATTATCTTTAGGATTTGAATTATGGAATGCGTGATGAAATTAGCATCCGATTTTGACTTATAATGTTTGATAGCAACAAAATCACTATCAACCAAAATAAATTCATAATACTTCTAGGTTTTTGAAATGTTTATAGGCATAAAATGCCAATTTGGTAGAAAAAACCATTTGATGAACTAATTGGAGATTATTAGTAAAAAAAATGGGGTTCTATTTGAAGAATAGTTTGGGCCGGAAAAATTGGCACATAAAGAGATTGTGATTTTTGGGAGGAGATTAAAGGAGTTTGAGAGACAAGTTCCTTACCTGAAGGTACCGTTGTTAATGATTGGGCTAACTGGGTGATAGCCTGAGCTAGATCTTCTTGATTGAACTGGATGTAATCTTTTGAATTGGGAGGGGCAACTAACTTAGATTGCTTTTTGTCAGCAATGTCTACTCAAGATTGCTTTTAAAGGACTAGAGGTTTTTGGATTGATTGCTAGATTGCTAAAAAAGTATCTATAGGAAAGGAATAAGACTCTTTGGATTGCTTTTGAGTTGATTGGCTTGAGGAATTGGATATCCCTCTTTGGATTGGGTTTTTGATTTCGTAGGAGGCTCAACACCTTTTTCTTTCTTTTTTCGAGGTATATTATCTACTCTGCAAGAATTCTCGAGTAAGATAATCTAGAATAGTATTGGAGCTACCTTTGATGTATTCAATTTCAAAATTAAAAGTAGACAAAATTACTTGCCAGTGGGTAAAAATCTATTTTGATGCTAGATTTTTAACATATTTTTATAAAATTTCTTTTGCTATAATCTACTTTAACTAAAAAATTTTGATTTAGTAAATCACTTTGAAATTTGAAAATGCACAAAACAATTGTTAAAATCTCTTTTTTGATAGTAGAATAGTTTTGTTGTGCATAATTCTAATATTTTGATGCATATACAATGATATGCTATTTTCCATTGATAAATTGCTTAAGAATGCCACTGTAACCAATGTCGGAGGCATCAGTTTTAACAATTTTGAAAGTTTTAGGATTAGAAAGATATAAACATGGCAAATGCTTGACCCTAAGCTTAATTTGCTTGACAATATTGGTATGGATATCAAACTAAGGAGGAGGATCAATCCTAAGTCTGTCATATAAAGGTTTAATAAGATTACTGACTTTTGGAAAGAAATCAGAAACATAATTGAGGTAACCTAGAAATCTTTGCAACTGAGTTTTGTCCATAATGTGATCAAGAAATTTATCAGCGAATTGAATAGCCCGATCGATTGTAGTAATAGTTCCGTGGTGAATTTTGTGACCAAGAAACTGATTATTATTTGAAGAAGACTGAATTTTGTTATGGAAATAGCTAAACCATTTTGTTTTGTAATATCAAAGAAAATATTGAGATGTTTGAAATGTTCATCAACATTTTGTGAGAAGATTAAAACATCATCAATATAAACAATGATGAATTTTGTATAAGAATTAAAAATATCGTTCATGATCCTTTGGAATTCAAAAGGAACATTTTTTAATCTAAAAGGCATTACATTTCATTTGTATTGACCAAAGATTGTAAATGCAATTTTGTATCCGTTAGATTCTTTCACTCGGATTTGCCAAAAACCTAATTTTAGATCAAATTTTGAAAACAGTTTTAAAGAATATAAACAATTGAGAATATCTTTTTTGTTAGAAATATGATATCTAATCCATTGGAGAGCTTGATTAAGAGATTTATAATTGATGATTAAATAGGAAGTACCACGTTCAATCTCTGCATTTTTATTTACATTAAAAGCAGAACAAGACCGAGGATTTTTGCTCTTGTAGATTATTCCTTTGGAAAGAAGATCATTAATTTCTTTTTGACAGAAACCAAGCATTTCTTGATTCATTTGTAATGGACGAACTTTTGTAGAAATTTTTCTTTCATAAAAATCTTTTTCATACTGAAGATCTACAATATTCCTTTGTTTCTACTCTTTTGAAAGAAATTTCATCCGAAAGAAAATTGATTTGTTTTTGTTTATTTTCAATAAGATTGAGATTCCTAAAAGTTGGCTTTTTAGGAAAGGGAAGGAAACAGTTGGACCTATAACTTCTTTGAATATTCCTTTGTTTACCCAAAAATGATCTAATTGCCTAATGAAATCAGTACCTATGATGACTAGATTTATGATATTTTTGACAAGAAGGAATTTTGTTGAAATTTGTAAGGGAGAGTTTTCAATTATTACATTAGAACATTTGTAAAGGATTATGATCTCAGAACCATTAATCAAAGTTAATCATTTTGAAGTTCTTTCATAAAATTTTGTTGGAACTTGTCCTTCTAGGATATAGCTTGAATATGCACTTGTATCAAACAGGGAAATTGTTTCGAGGACAAAGGATTTTTTAATGATAAGTGTGATTGGGATGTACTATTTTTGATATGAAACTCGAGTGATTAGATTGAGAAAATTATCACCAGAAATATTTAAATTTTCATCCGAAGAGGAAGACTCATAATGTTTTGATAAGGATATTTTAAAAGATGGATTTTTCTTCTCTTTTTGAAGGAGTTAGATTGCTGAAGTATTTTCTTATTGTTGAATTTTGAGATATTTGACTTCAATTTTGAGTTTTGAAACTTCATGTTGAATATCTTGAAGAGTTACAAGTTTTTTCTCAGAGTTGGATCTGGATAAAACATCATTTAGATTAAAAGAGTTAACAACAATTGAAAGATTGTGAGGAGGATTGTTTGATTTTTTTTTGGGTTTCTAGGGTTTTTTTGAGTTTATAAAGATAATTTTTCTTATCTTCATTATTTGGAAGGCTAGTAATGATTTAAAAAAGAAGATATGGTTCTCTAGTGAAGACATTACATTTAAGAGTTTCTAGAGATGAATCTGAAAAGACTTCATCATCATTGTGGATTTGGTTAATTTCATCAATATCAGAATAGATTTGAGCTTCACTATCAGATGAATTTAAAATTAGAAGACAATGAAGTTGAGTTAGAAGACCTTCATCGATATTTAAAGCTTTGATTTTCTTGTAATTTTGCAGTATTTTGCAATATGACCTGATTTGTTACATAAAAAATACAATAGGTAGTTTATCTTTGTTTTGAAAATATTAAGGAGCACGTTTATGATATTTGTGTTTGTGAATTCTTTTGCCAGTTCTACTTTTGAAAATTTTTTCATAAGTTTTGAAAAGTTCAAAATGATGTTTCTTTTTTTTTTGTTTGGATGAACTCTGAGGACAATCAAAATCATATTGAGAACAGAAACTTCCTAAATCTTTATGATTAAGGGATCTTTCTTTGGCTAATTGTCTTTGTATTTTGTCATCTTCACAGATTTTTAAAGCAACTTTCTGGACATAACTGCAAAATTGTCCATAAGTTAATTGTTCATATGGAATGATTCCATTGTTAATATTTCTTATTTTTTCTCTACAGCTAGAAATTTTTCTTTCCAAAAGGTTGATTACTATTGGACCTAGAGAAGATTTTGGTGAAGAAGGTATCTTTATAGCACCTAAAATCGGCAAGGGTACGACACTTAAGATTGGAAAGGAGTTCAGTGGATTTGTCACACTATATAGACGGATCTCTGATGAAATGTTTTGTGATAGCGTAAATAAGTGAATTTACAGAATCTTGGATTTGATTTCCTTCTTCGTTAAGAAGATAAATTTCCTTTAGTATCAATTTTGATGGCTAAGTTTATTTGGTTTTGCTCATCTTCAATAAGGTGTTCATCCTACTATCTTTTTAATTGACCAGTAAGATCGGCTATTAAAATGTTAAGAATAGATTAGTCAGAATAATTGTGAGAGATTTGATAAGCAATATTGACCATGGTCATTTGCTACAACATATTAAGAATATTGTTTTCAAATTGGCCATCTATGTTCCATTCATAGATGTTGTTTGCACTGAAAGAATTATTGACCCTAACCGAATAAACGGAAGGATATGAGATACTCAGTATTATCTGAGATTTTCTTTTGTGACTAAGTCAGGAGGAGAAGCCCTAAGATAATATAATTTTTATGGCTTTCGCCAATTGGTATTTTGAATTGGATTAATTTCTTTTTGGAAATTTTTTCTAGAATCATCAGTTTTTCGGATACAGAATCTGCATCACTTAAATTGTTAATCGTAAGAGAGGAATTAGTTTGTTGAAGAGTGTCCGATTTTTCTCTATTTGGATAATTTGTTTAGAGATTTTGTTAAGAAGTTCATGTTGAAAAAAGGATCTTGAACTAGAACCCAATTATTTTTTAATCTTTGTGGGAATTTGGTAAGAAGTAAAAACAGGATTTTCACTTTGCAGATTATGTTTGGATTCAAAGAGATGATCTCCTATAGCTTGAAGATAATATTGGTGTAATTATTTTGTTCATAAAGAGATTGAATGTCTTTATAATTAACTGTTGAAGTTAAATCTTTATTTTTGAAAGGAATTGTTGGAACAGAAACCATTTTTCCAACAAGATTTTGGGCAAGAATTTTTAAGGACTTATGAGGAGGAAAAACTAAATTAATAACTTCATCCTTATAAATTATCCAATTTCTTGTTTTTTGAGTATTAACATTTATGGATTTGAAGAAAAGATAATTGATACTCTTTTGCTTTGCATAAACTTCAAACCATTCAAAGAACGGAATATGAATTTTATAAGTTTTCATAAATTTGTAATAAAGATTTTATTTTTTTTGTCTTTTAGAACTAGTAAATTTTTCAAAAAATCAAGTTCTTTCAATATTGTGGTTTTCTTGATAAAAATCTTTTCTAAGGGAATCTTTATCAATTTGAAAATAGTTTGAATTGTATTGATTTTCAGGTTATCATTTAAAGATGAAAAAGTAGGAAAATGAGATATTTTAGATTGATTGTCATCTTTTTTAGTGTATAAAGCTTTAGGAATCCTAGATGTGTTTTCTAAACCTTGAAGATGAATTGTTGAAGAGATTGAAGAACAAGAGTATCTAGACAAACAAGAATTTCTTGTTGAGTCTTGATAAGTTAATCCAAAATTCTTTTCACTATTTGTTCTATTAAAAGTGATTTCTACTTTACTTGTGGAGTATTGAGTAATTTCAAAAATAGATGAGGGTTTTCGATCCTGATCAGGCGTAGCCTTATCAAAAGCCCATTTTTCATGGAGATTAAGTTATTTCCAAGAAATTGATTTTGGAGTAGTAAAGTTTGCTTTTGAAAGATCAGTTAGAAATATTACTGTTTATCCTTTTCTTCTTTGTGGGCGAGATTTAGAAGTTAAAGCATATATCATTGCTTTTTATTATATATGATAGACTAAAGCTATCGGGAATGATCCAAATTTGATATTAAAATTTGAAAGTTTAACATTTAAGACTAAAGGATCTAAAATGTTTTTATCTTGCAAAGAGATTGTCATGCTTGGAACACAATGGAAATAGATCGGACCACTACAGAGGCTATTTTCAACCGTGCTTAAGAGGGATTCATGAAAATTGGTCATCCGACAATCACGAAGACATAAGAGAATAGAGGTGTTAAGGCCTTCTCTTGACAGAGGTTTTTTCTACAATCTGGATGCATCCAAGATGCAGCTAAATTTTATTATTGCTTATGAATTTTTAAAGATTTTTCTGAAAGTAAAGGAATTTCTTCACAATTAGAATCAATTGGAATTATTTGTTCAACAGTTTTGATAGTATGGTCACTTTTAAGAGTGAACATGGAATTGGGTTTGTAAATTTCATTACTTGAAATTTTTGAAATTTTCTAATTGTCTATTGATTGAGATATTTCTTCAAAATTGTTTTTTCCTTTAAGAATTTTGTTAGATTTAAAAAAAGATTCATGAGAAAAAAAAGTAGAAGAAGAGGTGGAAAAATATCTCAACATAATTAAAAGATAGAGAAAAGTAATAGGTGTACTAACCCTATCCCTTTAATATCAAAATCTCAGGTTCCATAGGAGTGTAATGATGAGTATTGATCTTAGTTTACTAAACTGGATTAGATCTGAAGATTTGTTCCTGATAAAATCATACAGTTTTATTTGGCCAATAAAACACTTAACAAGCTATGGCAGTTGGAATTTACTACCTTACACGGGCTTAACCACGCCCTTCAACAGATCTTATTACCAATAGCAGGTCTCACTTGGAGTATTTTTGATACCACCAATAAAAAATATAATTTTACACAAGATATAATGTTAAGATCTAAGACAGAAAAGTAAAACGAGATAAACCTTCACTCTTTCATCCCTACTTCCCCCCTAACTCTGATACCAAATAGAGGATATATATCTAATTATTTTTATCCTCATATTTAATCCTACACTTATTACACACATTAATAAAAATTACATGAGTAACTTTCAAGTTGTTATTTTTTTATTTTTTTATATCAACCAATAATATAGTGAAAATTAATTTCCAAATGTTATAAACCGATGGTCTAATGTGTATTTTAGAATATTGTACGTAAATTAATATAATTATGTAAATAATGAATTTTCATGAAACAAATTAAAATAATAGAGTACTTGTACTTATATAAGTAAATTAAAATCCACTACCCCTTTAGGTGACTTGAATTTATATTTTTTTTATTTATTTTTTATTATTTCATGTAAATGGTATTAATAAGTAAATTAGTGTATGTAAATATAATAATTTAAAAATCAATGATTGTAAGATATATATATATATATATATATATATATATGTATGTATATGTATTTAGAAATGAGAATTAAGTAGTACCACAAATTAAAAGTAGACTTTGAAAAGTTTTATTGGTTTTATCCTTTTTGCACTCCATCACCGACTTGCTCTTCACTCCCTTTCTTCTTTTTTTTATTTTTTTATTTTTTTATTTTATTTTATTTTTTGCTCTTTTTGTCTTCACCCATGTGCTTCTTCACCAGTCTTTCCCTATTATTTCTTAATCGTAAACCCTTCTTCCTTCTTGTAATTAAGTTCTGAAATTTGGAGAGCTTTCATCCCTTTCGTTATGATATTGGTACCGACTGAATTGGAATGGATATTCTTTCTTTTTCTATCTAATTGGTTTGCTGATTGGACTAAGTTTAGAGTCCCCTGCATAAGAGTCTTAGCTGGTCTTGCAACAGTTTTTTTGGCCGGGACTTGCTGCATCTAATAGCCATCACAAATGCCTTGCTGCGGTCTTGAGGCATGAAATTGGTGGCCAACAGTTGGTAGTTAGCTGCACCAACCACAAAACGGTAATAATAGAAGGTAGTTAAGCCTTGTTGATGCCTTGTTTTAGCTGTGGTATTGAGTTGATGAGTTTTAGTGGTGTAGTTTTGAAGGATTTCAGGAAGGAAGTCTATCTGCTACAATTGACAGCAAGGGATTCTTTTTCATTTCAGTCACTAAGTAAGTATATTCTTATTTGGTTTTGATGTTTGGTTATAGATAGGTCAAATCCTGGTGTATTAACAATTGAAGTTTATGATAGTACTAATAGTTAATTGATTACTATTATGTAGGTGATAAAATAATACAAGTTAGTAGAAGGAATTGGAAACTAGAAATTGGAAACATACATATGGAAATTAAGATTGTATACACTATGTTTTAATGGAAGTTAAATAAAGGGTTTAGATTAAATTTAATCAGTGAAACCTAAGTTGTGCAAGAGATAATAAAATTATTTTATAGATGTTGGAAAGCATGTATATACCTATGAACATACATGTGTAAATCAACATGAAAAACATATACTAGGCATTTGACAAATCATTTAAGAGAACTTAAATTGTAAAGTATGCATAGAAATTGATTTACATGAATTAAGATAATATACATTTATAAGGTGTGCTATAAAAGTTGAGTGGTATATGTTTTATTAGTTAAATGGTTAATTAAGAAACATGAAAATTGACTAAGCAAATGCTGAATTAATAATTGGAGTATAGGTAAAGTTAAAATGATAAGTTGTCTATAATTTCTTAAATGCATACACAAGTGTATGCATGGGGGGAAAACTAAATATATTTTAAGATATATGGTAAAAAGTTTGAAAAGGAGTTAATAACCAATAACGTGTTAAGTAAATATATGTGGGGAGTAAAGAGGTATAAAATGATTATTTTAAGTGATATATAAATTTATGATTTTTAGCTTCAGATCGTGTTGAAGACATTCCGACTACTTCCTAGACTAGACTGGACTGACAAACCACGTTATTTAGTCTTGTGAGTTAATTACGTGCGCTTAGGTTGCCAGATAATTATGTGAAATAAATTATGTGAATTTGAATAATTGATTGGTGATTGTTATTGAATATTGAATGTGGTTGATAAGGGCCAACAAATTGAAATTTTTCTGAGAGATGATTTTATTTTCAAAATTGAAATCCATGTGCACCTAGGATATGCTAATTTAAAATTATGAGATATTCTGATAAATGTTTTTAAAAGTTTGAGTGCTCAACCTCAGTGGGATGAATTATGTTAGGAGAATTAATTTGTTGTGAAGGTGCGTAAATGGCCGGTGGGGGGTGATACTGTTGTGTGGGGCTGAGTTACTTGTTAGCCTTTTGTTTGCTTGGATTGCTTTGTATAATTTGGTTGCTATGTTGAAAAGTGTGAAATATATGAATCGTGATTGTATGATAAATATAAGTACATACATTTATAATTAAATTTAGACATGAGATTATTTAGTGGTATATATGTTGCGTGATGCTGGTACCCTCAGGGTAAGTGGTTTGCTCACTGAGTCTGGGTAACTCATTCTTTTCTTGTTATTGTTTTTTTTTTAGTTTCAGGAAACCATTATTCACTGTGTCAGAATTTTTTACCTGCTGACACTGCTGCGGCAAGGTATATCAAAATCGTACACTTGAGGCTTAAGGGACGATATGCAGTCACTTTAGGTGTTTTGTATTGTGGTTATATATATTGAGTTAACCATGGTGATTTCATATTTTGTTACGAGCAGAGCTCCTCTGTATATTCTAGTACTACTATGGTTTATGGTTGACATTGTAAACAAGCTATTTATATGTATTATGGGAAAGTTCCACCTCACGGGAAACTACTGCCAAATTTTCAATAAACGTTTTATGCTTAATAACAGAGTCATGATTTTATTTTAATTCAGTAACAATTTATTAGTCTTAATTGTAATTTCTTTAAGTGTCAGAGATGCACAGTACTTGAGTATTCAGGGTTATGGGAGTGTGGTTATCCA
The DNA here is from genome assembly GCA_029379385.1 of Quillaja saponaria. NCBI lineage: Eukaryota > Viridiplantae > Streptophyta > Magnoliopsida > Fabales > Quillajaceae > Quillaja > Quillaja saponaria. The sequence continues at coordinate 14,525,549 of CM055605.1, read as the reverse complement.
TTCATCCAGCCAGTCATACCTTTATTTGAGGGTGTGACACCTAATTACATGTATACACACACACACACACACACTTATATATAATTTACAAGAGTTTATTTTAATTCTAATTTAAATAAAAATTTTATTCACTTATTCACCCAAATTACAGACAGATATTCTAAAGCATATGTTAAATTATCGGGTTATAACAATTCGGCTATAACTGTTCTTTGAATAAAGAACATATAACGAAGTTAAATGGAACTTGGTAAGCTAAGTTAGTAAAGAAATTAATCAAGCAAGCTAGTATCCATTCAAATAGGTATATTGTAATCAACTGAAGATAAATGACAAGTGAAATAGTAAGATAATCTCCACATGAATTAAGTTCATCTAGTAAACTACCTAGTAATGAAGCTAATACACTAATAATTCAAGTCTTTAAATTCAATTTGGAGACAAGAGCTACATAAGAAGGACCTTATAAATTTATAAGAGGTTACACCTAGCCTTCTTCTACCAATGGTGTTGGCAATAAGTGAAGGCAGATACTAAGAAATTTTTTCTGTCATTCCTTAATTGAGGTATTATAATAAAGAAGATCCATTATACACATATAGTGTTCGCTCCAAAAGTTACACTGTCTAAAAAAATGTCACATTTTAGACCTATCTATTTAAGTAATATGATTTATAAACTGATTGCAAAGGTGCTAGCTAATAGATTGAAGTAGGTGCTATCGACAGTTATTTAGAGAATCAAAGCTCTTTTGTTTAAGGTCAGCTTATTAATGATAATGTTTTAGTCACATATGACCTGAATCATTCACTGAAGCATAGGAAGGAAGGCAAGAACAGATTCTTTGCACTCAAGCTTGACATGAGCAAAGTGTGTGAAAGAGCATAGTGGGTTTTTGTGACAACTATGATGACAAAATTAGGATTTGGAGATAAGTTGATAAATCTTATGATGCAATGTACATCGACTTATTTTTTGTGTTGGAAATTTTCATAGAATTAAGTGAAATCCGTCAAATTAAAGGTAAAGGAGGAAGATCGACATGGAAACTAACAATTGAAAAATTGTAGTACACATTGGAAAAGAAAAAAGAAAGGGAGTTTGAGTTATGTTTGTTTGGTTTAAAACATAAAGTCATGTCTTATGGTTTTAGCAAAAAGTTATGTTTAGTATAAAAATAGTAAATTATGTCTTTTGACTTAAATTAAGACTTTTTTCATAAATGTGTGATTGTTAGGATTGTATTATTTTATAAGGATGTGTGACCTTTCACAAGATACCCTTTGAGATAAATAAATATCAAACAAGTTTTCCATGCTTTTAGAAGTTTTGATAACATGATAAATGTTCTTCTTCTTGTACTCTTTCTCTCATTTTCATGTATTTTCTATCTACATTTGGTCCTGCATCCAGAAAGTAGAAGGTGCACGTTTTATCTTAGGATAGGGTGCAAATATTGTTTTAAGGAAAGAGTGTATACATTTGACACAGGCCTAAAAGTTGAATCCCTACAGATTTTTTTTTTTTTTTGGTAATAATTTTCGAACAATTTTAAGATAGTATTCGGATTCAATGGATAATTTAATGTTGAAATCCCTTCAGTCAATAATGTGACGAAATTGACAAGTGTGGCTTGTAGAGATCAAGCGATGAAATGAGAGAACATAACTTATGCTTGGAAACTAATAAAGCTAAGAAAAAGAGTTATAATGTTTAATTTGACTCATTTCATTGATTATTAGGTCTTTCTATTCTACTTTGAATCCTTGTTATTAATTAACTAATTTGTCATGTTTGTATGAAGAAAAAAGCATGTGAAAATTAATAATTGTGTGAGCTGTTGTCCTAAAGTATTAGATTATACATTGGTTGCAATAAGAGTTAAAGGTTAATTGATGATTCTGAATTTTTCTTGGATTTGCTTATACCATTAGAAGTAATAATAAATAGAAAAGTGGAAAGAAAATACAACATTTAAGTTTGAGTGTTGATTCTTGATCTCATTGTTATATATTTATTATAATTTTTCTCTATCTAAAGTGTGCTAAACTTGCATTAAAAGATTGTAACTTTTACAAAGAGGCCAAAGAGAGGATAAGAAAATTTAGTGAAAAGGGAGAGACATTATGATAAGAAAATGACAATGAAAGGGAGTTTAGCAAAGTATAGTTGAAACTGAAGTAAAATCCATTATTTCATGCCAACAAAGTATCACCAAGCCCAAACAGTAATATCTCTTCCAGATCAATTATGCTCTTGATAATTTCTTAAAAATGGAAAACCGTCGAGTTTTTTCCTTGAACCAACATAATTGTTAGTGTGTTGGTTGTCAAGAATAAAAGAGAAGAAGAAAAGAAAAAGGGCTCAATTTATGGAGAAGGAAATAGAACAACTTACCTTTATTTGGGCTGAAGACCCATATGTCTTATATGGGCCGAGAGACAAAGAACCTTTGTGTGATCATTGTGGCTAAATGTTTTCATGTGAGCTCCATGGAAAACTACTGTTTATTGGATCTTGGTAAAATAATTATGGACTCCTATAATTATGTTTGAATTATTAATTTATTTTTTCTAGAGTGGTCGCTTTGTTATAACTTTTGTTCATGAAATAGATATAAATAAAATATTATATATCTTGAATGATAATTTATTTCATGACAATAGTATAACACAAACATGTTAATTATAACAATAGCATGTTTAAATTCTATTTTAAATTTATTTGTCAAGTTTTTAAAGTATAGAGAAAATAATATTGAATTTATTTATCAACTTTTTAATGGGGTTATTATACATCAAGTGCATAATTTTATTGAAAAAATTAAGAAGGTATCCGTTGGAGGCAAGCAACTTTGAATACCTATTGCGAGGCACCAGATTTCCTCTTCCCGATCCCCCCAAAAAGGGCAAATGCTCCTGTAGGTAGGAGCTACTTAACTTTCGGTCTTCAACGCTTCCTTCAAACTGATATCCAAAGATTCCCTGTAAAGAAAATAATATTTCTTCATTACTTTACCATAATATTTCACTAGTGGCAATACCAATTTGGAGAACTTTTCGTGTTTAAAAATTATGTGGATATTTGTTAAATTCATAGGAGACTTTCATCACCTCTTCCTCCCGCTCCATTTCTTTCAAATTTGTTACTATCCAACCAAACAATCTCATCCCTTTTACTTGCCAATCATTTTCCTAGTCTTTCACACCAATTTCCTTATAGTTTATCTTCAAAAGAAAGGAAGAAAACTATTGATAATTTCAGCCCATGAAGTTAGTAATTCCAATCTCTTAGATTTGGTGATTTTGGCTCTTTTCCTACTCTAAATTTTAGGTTCTTCTGAAACTCCTCTTGGAGTCATATGATCGTTACATTAGAATCATTTGGTTTAGTGTGATTTGTGAGTAGATAATGCTCAATATGACAGTTTTAAATTTTACTATTATCCCTTCATGCACTCTTATATCCATAGAAAAGTTATTATTATTTTATTTTTTTTGTAGTTCTTATCAAATATTGATTAATTAAGTATTGAGATTTTATCTTTACCTATGAATATATATATATATATAGGTGAAGATCGTCTTGGCTTACTTTTTGTATCAAGTCTTAACTTAAAACTTGAAAAAAAAAATGTATTTTTTTTATTGATGGCATTAAGAATCTTCTAAGGGCTAGTTTAATACGCATGAATGATTTTTATGGAATTGGAATGGGAAATGGAATAGGAATTAAATGCAGATAGAATGGAATGATCATTCAATTCTATAGTTTGGTAACACCAGTGAGAAATAATCATTTCATTCCATTTATTAATTTTTTATGCAATTTTTAGATATAAAATAATATTAAAGTTATGCTAAAATGACAAAAAAAATCCCTCTATAGATAAAGTAATAAAAATTATATTATTTCAAAATGACAAAAATATACCTTTATAGATAAAATAATAAAAATTAAATATAATTTATGAAAAATATATATATCTTAAATTTTTAATTAATTTTTTTTAAAATATATTATTTTTATATTTATTATTAATTAATTAATATTATTACCTATATTTATTTTACTATTAATTATATTTATTCTATTATTTCTTATTTTTATCATTTATTAATATTAATATTTTAGTTTAAAATTACTTACTTAATTAATTTATTTAACATTAATTAATTATTTATAATTATATTATTTACAATGATATGAAAGGTATTTTTTTCATTTGACTAAAATAAATTGATTTATTATTATTTTTATATACAAGTTTTTTAATTTTTAATTTTTTTAATTTTACATATTTATATTTTTTTAATGTGATATGAATGGTATTTTTGTCATTTGGTTAAATTAAATAATAAATATATATATATATTTTTTATGAATAATAATATTATTTTATTAATATTCAACTTTTTATTTTATGTGATAAAATAATTTTTTTGTCATTTAATTGAACCAAACCAATTCCATAGAAGTAGGAATGAGCAATCCCACTTCCTAGGTGGGTTAGGATTTCGAATTCTATGGAATAAAATAACTAGAATAGAATGATTATTATAAGGCTAAAAAAGTACCAAACGAAAGATTGTTCATTCTATGGAATCATACATGGAATGGAATGACCATTCTCACATACCAAACTAGCCCGTGTAAAGCCTGTTGAAGGGCGAGGATAGCCTGTGTAAGGTAGTGAGCCTAGCTACTATAGTTTGTTGAGAGTTCTGTTGGCCAAGTAAACTAGTATGATTTTATCTTGGTAATATTTTAAGATCTGATCTAGTCTAGTAAACCAAGATCAATACTTATCTTTACACTCTTATGAAACTTGAAGTTTTGATACTAAACATATCAGTTATGCATAACTATTGATTTTCCACTTTTACTATTCATCATGCTTAGATCTTTTTCCTGTTCCTCTTCTACTTCTTCTCCTCATGAATCTTTTCCTCAATCTAACGAAATTCTCAAAGAAGAAATCAATTTTTAAGAAATTTCTCAATCAATAGAGAATTGAAAAATTCCAAGCAATGAAATTTATAAACCAAACTTTATGTTTACCATTAAAAGTGACCATATTATCAAAATTGTAGAATAAATCATCCCAATTGACTCTAATTTTAAAGAAATACATTTACTTTACAAACATACAATTATCTATATCTTAGATGTGTCCAGATTGCTGCAAAACCTCTAACAAGAGAATGACTTAACACCTCTATTCTCTTATGTCTTTGCGACTGTAGAATGACCAATTTTCATGAATCACTTTTAGGTACAGTTGAAACAAGCCTATGTAGTGGTCCAATCTACTTTAATTGTTTTCTTAATATGATAATCTCTTTACGAGATAAAAATATTTTAGATTCTTTAGTCCTAAATGTTAAACTTTCCAATTATAATATCAAACTTGGATCATTTCTTATAGCTTTAGTCTACCGTATGCAGCATAAAGCTATGATTTTGCTTTTACTTTAAAATTGCTTCAACAAAGATGCAAAGGAGAGACAGTTATGTTTCTCACTAATCTTTCCAAACCCAATGTTACTACCCCTAAATCAATTGCTTGGGAAGAAGTTAATCTTCCTGATAAATGGACTCTTGATAAGGCTACACCTGTTTAAGGCCAACAACATTCATCTATTTTTGAGATCACTCAATACTCCACAGGTAAGGTAGAGATCTCATTTAATAGAACAAATAATCAAAGACTATTTAACTCATTTTATCAAGACTCTCTTATTCTTTAAGACATTCTTGTTCTTCAATACCTTCAACTATCCATCTTCAAGGTTTAGAAAATACTTCTAGGATTCCTAAAGCGTTGTATACCAAAGATGAAAATGATAACCAATCTACAAAGCCTTCCTCTATGACTTTTTCATCCTTAAATGATAATTTGGAGATTAATACTATCCACATAGTTTTCCAAATTGATAAGGAATCTCTCAGATAAGATTTTTATCATGAAAAACATAATCCTATTAGAACCTAATTTTTTGAAAAAATTTAGCGGATCTAAAAGACAAAAGATATAAAATCTTGACTACAAATTTATGAAAACTCATAAAATTCATATTATGTTTTTTTAATGGTTTGAAGTTTATGCTAATGAAGCTGGACTTCATTACCCTTTCTGTAATTCAGTGAGTGTTAATAAAAAAATTTCTAAAAAATAGATAACACAAAAAGATGAAGTTATTAATTCTATACTTCCTCCTAAAAAATATTTAAAAATTCTTGCACATGTTCTATTGGGAAAAATATTCGTTGCACCAATTATATACAAAAATTTAACTAAAACAGTTAATACTAAAGATATTCAATATATTTATGAACAAAATAATTACACCAATTTTTTTCTACAGGCTTTAGGCGATCATCTCTCGGATTTTAATCCAAGCCAGACTTTCCAAATGAAAACCCTATTTTTTCACCTTATCAAATTCCAACAAAAATTAAAAAAGAATTCGGAGCTTGTAATCTTATTCTCAACAAGAATTTCTTGACAAAATATCCAAACAAATTGCTCAAATTGAAAAAAAACATTGTTCCAGATACTCCTGTATGAACAAATCTTTCTTCATCAATTAAAAATCTGAGTGATGCAGATTTTGAATTTGAACAGTCTGAAAAAAATTTCTCTAAAGAACTTAATCCAAAACAATCCACCAATTGACGAAAACCACAAAATTATACTATCCCAGAGCTTCTCGTCTTGACTTAGTCATTGAAGAAAGACCCCAAATAATCAATCACTTTTTAGTACAAAAAACACCTATGAATAGAACATAGATAGTCAATCTGAATATAATATTCTTAATATATTACAACATATGACTCTGGTTAGCATTGCTTATCAAATTACCCATTTTTATTTTGATCAATCTATTCTTAAAGTTCTAGTTGCTAGTTTTACTAGTAAACTAAAATGATAGTGGGACGAACATCTCACTGACATAGAAAGTAACCAAATCAATTTTGCCATCAAAGCTGATCCTAAAGGAAATCCCCTTCTTAACTATAAAGGTAATGAAATCTCAGATTCTGTCAATACCCTCATTTACGCTATCACAAAGCATTTAATCGAAGATCCATCTATATGGCATGATAAATTTACTGGACTCCTTTCCAATCTCAAATGCCATACCATAGTTGACTTTAGGTGGTGCACAGATATATTCTTCACCCGTATCTTCCCTAGGTCTGATAACAATCAACCTTGTAGGAAAGACAAATTTCTAGCTGGTCTTCCTCATTCATTACGAGACAAAATTAGAGAAAAAATTTGAAATATCAATAATGGAATCATTCCTTACGAGCAATTAACTTATGGACAACTTTGTAGTTATGTCCAGAAAGTTGGTTTAAAAATCTGTCCTGATGATAAAATGCAATGTCAATTAACAAAAAAAGATCCTTAAATTGTAAAGACTAAGGAAGCTTTTGTGCTTAATATGGTTTTGATTGCCCTCCCAGTTCATCTAAACCTAAAAAGAAACCCTTTTATGAATCTCCTCAAATTCATCATAAATCTCCAAAAACAAAGTTGGTAAAAGAGTTCACAAACATAAACGTGTATCCTAGCATTTTCAAAATAAAGATAAGCCACCAATGATTTGTTTTAAATGTAACAAACCTGGTCACATTGCTAAATATGTGACAAGAAAAATCAAAACTTCAAAAATTAATGAAAGACTTTTGGCTCAGCTTGATAATCTTCTAACTATTGAAGATTCTTCTGATAGAGAAGCTCAACCTTCTTCTAACAACGAAGATATTAACCAAATCTAAAATGACGTAGTTTCCTTTGAAGCTTATCAAGAAACTCTTGAGTGTAATGTATTAACAAGAGAATAAGATATTCTTTTGGAAGTCATTACTAGCCTTCCAAATGAAGAAGATAAGACGAATGACCTACAAAAACTCAAAAAAAGATCAGAAAAATCAAGTAAGCCTCCTCACAAACTTCCTATTGTCACAAATTCATTCAATCCTAAAAACTTTTCATCCCGATTTAATTATGAGAAAATACCTGTTAATTTTCAAAATCTTCAATATGAAGTTTTAAATTTAAAAATTGAAGTTAAGACTCTTAAAATTTCAGCAAGAAGAAAACTATCTAGTAATTACAAATCTTCAAAAAGGCAAGAAACAACTATCTTCAAAGAATTCTTTTGCATCCTCCTTGGACGATAATCTAGTTGAATTTTCTGAAGGAAATTTTCTCAATCTAATTACTCATGTTTCTTATCAAAAATTGTATATCCTAATCAAACTTATTATTGGCAAAATTTTTGTCCTTTAAACAGTTGTTCTGTTTGATACTGGTGTAGATTCTAGTTTCATCCTAGAAGGGCAAATCCCTACAAAATATTATGAAAAAAAATCTCTAAAAGATTAATTTCTGCCAATGATTCTGAAATCATAATCTACTACAAATGTTCCAATGTTGTTATTGATAATTCATGCTTACAAATAACAATAGCCTTTCTTCTAGAAAAAAAAAATTAGCAATCTAGTCATCTTAGAATCAAGATTTTATTCATCAATTAGAGCCTTTCTAGGTTAATGGAGGTATAAACAAAGAAGTCATGGGACAAACTATAATTTTTCTATTTCCTAAAAAATCTGTTTTTAGAAACCTTAATCTTATTGAAAATAAACAAAAACAAATTAATTATTTTTTTGATCAAATATGTTTTAAAAGAATTGAAAATCAACTTACTAATTCTATCATTCAAAACAAAATCATAAATTTTGAAGAAAAAACTCAAAACCAAATATGTTCTGATCTTCCCTAATGCCTTCTGGAAACGAAAGAAGCATGTGGTAAATCTTCCTTATGAATATTTTTTTATGAAAAATAGATTCCTACAAAAACCTGTCCAATCCAAATGAATCAATAAATGCTTGAATTCTGCCAAAAAGAAATCAATGATCTTATTTCTAAAGGAATAATCCGCAAAAGCAAGAGTCCTTGGTCTTATTTTACGTTTTATACCAATAAAAATGCCAAAATCAAACGAGATACTCTCCGTTTGGTTATCAATTATAAACTTCTCAATCAAGCTATCCAATAGAATACGTATCCTATTCCAAATAAGAAAAATATTCTCAATCATTTACACTCTTTCAACTATTTTCAAAATTTGATATGAAATCTGCTTTCTGATAAATACAAATAAAAGAAACTAATACTGTTCCTTTTGGACAGTATGAAAGGAATGTCATTCCTTTGGCCTGAAAAATGCAACCTCTGAATTTCAAAGAATAATGAATGACATTTTCAATCCTTATACAAAATTGATCATTATCTATATTGATGATGTTTTAATCTCTTCTTAAAATATAGTCGAATATTTTAAACATCTCAATATTTTCTTTGATATTACACAAAAGAATGCTTAGCTGTGTCCAAAACTAAATTAAGCCTTTTTCAAATAATAATCAAGTTTCTTAGTCACAATATTCACTATAAAATCATCACCCTAATTGATAAAGCTATTCAGTTTGCAAATAAATACCTTGGTTCGATATTCAAACTCAATTACAATGATTTCGAGGATGTCTCAATTATGTCTTTGATTTCTTCCTAGGAATCAACAATCTTATCAAATCTATGCATGATACACTAAAAATTGATATTCCTCCTTGGTTTGATATTCAAACTAATATTGTTCGACAGATCAAGTTAAGAGTCAAACAACTCCTGTGCTTGTATCTCCCTGATCCGCAAGCTTTCAAAATTATTGAAACAGATGCCTTAGACATAGATTATGGTGGCATTATCAAACAGTCCATTCATGGAAAACAACAAATCATTGCATATGCATCAAAATACTAAAATTCTGCACAACAAAATTATTCCATCGTCATAAAAGAAATTTTAGCAATTGTTTTATGTATTTCAAAAATTTCAAAGTGATTTACTTAACCAAAATTTTCCCCTCAAAGTATATTGCAAATCAGTAAAAGAAGTTTTATAAAAAGATGTTAAAAATCTTGCATCAAAATAGATTTTTGCTTGATGAGAAGCAATCTTATCTGCTTTTGATTTTGATATTGAGTATACCAAAGGAAGCTTCAATTCCATACCCGATTATCTTACTCTTGAATTTTGTAAGGATGATAACACAATGCCTAAAAAAAGAAAGAAATAGAAATTAAGCCTCAAATAAGCCAAAAGCCAAAATCTCAGTCCAACAAAGATAAACCTTCCGTCTTGAACCAATTTCACCCAAAAACAAACAAAGAAGTCGTATGCCTTCCCAATCGAAACCTTATTAGGAATCCAGGCCCAACTCCAAACACAAAAATCCTTTACTCTTACAAAAAAGACATGGGTAGACATTGCCAATGAAGAAGAAGCGAAATTAATAGCTTTTCCCAACATAAAAGATATCATCAATCTTAATTCTCATAAACTTTTGTAAACTATCAGTCAGTTTGCACAATCCGTTACAATAGTTCCTTCAACAAGTAAGACTCTTATCTCTAATCCTACTCCAATCTCTTTGTAAAAATTACTAACATCTTATGTTCTAATTGACACACCTCAAACCATTCTTCAAATGGAACCTGAATTTTAGATAGACTTGCCCTAATTTGTCCATCACAAAATTTTCCCACCAAATTAGTATTTATAACATTCTAATACTTCAAAAACCCAGAAATTTTATGAATTTATTATGGTTGATAGTGATTCTATTGTTATCAAACATTATAAGTCAAAAACGATGCTAATTTCATAACGCATTCCACTATCAAAATACTAAAAGTCCTTAGCCAATCAAAAGGAAAAATGACCTTTCAACCTTAAAAATTCTCCCAACCTTTTGATCTAATTTGTTATAATTAATGAGATTATCAAGAAGCCTGGTACAAAACCTTTTACTTTCAGGATAAAAGCTATAAGCATTCTTGGCTTATTTACTTCAAAAATCATGTCCAATATAAATTTTCTCATTGGTTTACATGATGGTGGAGCTTACATGGTACAAAAATTCTTCCAAATGAAGTTGCAGAAGAATCATTTTACTTCAGCAGACACTTCAACTTACATTATCACAGTCCAATCTTATATATTTTTTTCTCAAATTTTGCTTTTGCTTGGGTTTATGCTTGGCAATACAAGTATCCCCTAGAAGCTTAGAAGATCAAAATGCCTGTTCTTCTCAGATAGGGCTTTACCAAATGGTAGGCAGAGTTTAATGCTTCAAAAGCTTATATTTCTCCCATCAAACAATGGCTCAAACAGCACCCCCAATGCCTTAATAAAGCACTTCTAGAAGTCACACAATTTTTGTAGTAGAAATCTTAGATTTCAGCTAAACTAGCTTCTAGTACAACTCATCAGGAATTCAACATCTCAAAGAAATAGTTCCACTATTCCAAAATGATGATGAAAACTACTTCAATAGCCCCAAAAAATGAAAAAAAGTCAGTTTCCAGTTCCTGTTCCAAAGCTTTAGGAAATGGTTTAATGATTATGCACAATCAAATGAAGATGATATAGTTTGCGTCATTGGTCTTGTGGCATGGAATAAAGTGAGACATCTTTGAAAATCGATCCTCTACCACCATAACCGAATCTTTCCCCCTTTGAGTTCCTGGCAACCTAAGTACAAAGTGCATACTCATATCTATCCATGGCTGATCTAGGTAAAAGTAAGGGCATATATAAACCACGAGACTTAGCTTCTTGGCTTTTGGCTTTCTTGCAAGTCACACACTTTTCAAAGACCCGATGTACATCATGAATCATGCCGTACCAAAAGAAGTGTTGCTTGACCATTTCAAGGTCTTTTTCTCACCATAATGACTTGCTAAGCCTCCCTTATGAGCTTCCCTTACCAACAACTCTCTAATAAACCCACGAGGAATGCAAAGTTTACAATATTTGAATAAATAATCCTCATGTCCTATAAAAGCCAGAAACTGCCCCCTTTTGTACAATCTAAGTATATGGAAGAAAAGTCCACATCGTTCCCATATTGAGTTTTAATCATTTCAAACCCAATCAACTTGGTATTCATTACGGAAATAAAAGCATACCTTCGGGATAAAACATCAACCACTATGTTGAGATTTCCTTTTTTGTACTTGATCACATATGGAAAAGCTTCAAGAAACTTCACCCACTTGGCATGTCTTTGATTCAGCTTGCTTTGTCCTCTTAAATACTTCCAGGATTTATGATCTATGTGTATGACAAACTCTTTTGGAAGTAAGCAATGCTGCCAAGTTTCTAAGGCCCGAATCAAAGCATAAAACTCTCTATCGTAGACTGAATAATTGAGACTTGCTCCACTCAATTTCTCACTAAAATTGGCAATGGGACGCTTATCTTGCACAAGGAAAGCCCCAATTCCCACTCCCAAGGCAACACATTCTACCTCAAAAGTCTTGAAAATTTTAGGAAGTGCCAAGATAGGAGCTAAACACAACTTCTCTTTAATCAATTCAAAGCTCTTTTGGGTAGCATCGTTCTTGATACATTTGGTCAAAGGAGCAAAATCTTCTATAAAATGAAGCTAAAGCATGGAAACTTCTTACCTCCATGATTGTGATAGGAAAAGGCCATTTTTGGATGGCTGTAATTTTCTCATCATCAACTTCAATGCCATGTTGGGAAACCACAAATCCGAGAAAAATGACTCAATCTTGAAAGAAAGTGCACTTCTTGATATTACCAAATAACTTTTCTTCACTAAGCACTTTAAAGACATTACTAAGGTATTCTAAATGCTCATCATGGTTTTTGCTATAAATGAGAATGTCATCAAAGTACACTACAACAAACCTACCAATGAAATGTTGTAGCATATAGCTCATTAGCCGCATGAAAGTGCTTGGAGCATTAGAATGACCGAATGGCATCACCATCCACTCATACAGCCCATGTTTTATCTTGAAAGCTATTTTCCACTCATCCCCTTCTTTACTTCGGATCTAATGGTAGCCACTTCTTAAATACACCTTTGAGAACACTTTTAACCTATGTAATTCATCTAATATATCATCCAGCCTTGGGATAGGCTAGCGATATTTTACCGTGATTTTATTGATGGCTCAGCTATCTACACACATCCTCATGGTTCCATCCTTCTTTGGTACTAGTAAAGCAGGAACTGAAAAAGGACACATGGATTCCCATCCATATCCTTTTTGCAGCAACTTATTAACTTGTCATTGCAACTCCTCAGCCTCTTTACGATTGCATCTATAGGCTGGCCTATTTGGTAATGCAGCCCCCAACATTAGATTAATTTGGTGCTCAATCTCATGAAGTGGTGGCAGCCCCTTTGGTAATTCTTTAGGAAATACATCAGCAAATTCTTCCATGAGCTCTTTAATCTGTGGGGGAAAGGAAATTACCTCATTTGATACGGCTTCTTTTACAACTAAAATGAGAACCGGGCTGGAATCTTGTAAAGCTTTCTCCATTTCTCCATTTCACGAGTGGCTCCCTACTTTGATGCACCTCTTTTGTGTTGTCTTTCCACCTTAATATCAAGTTTAATGACATCCTTCAAAAACATATAAGGTTGAAACTTAATGGCATCTGCAACTTCTTTATTCAGTCCCCTTAAAAACTTAGTAATGGCTTGTTCTTATGGTTCTTGTAATTCACATCTCATCATTAGCATTTCAAACTCCTTCACATAATCTTTAACGCGCATTCTTCCCTGCCTTAGGCTTTGCATCCTAATATATAGTTCTTGCTTATAATATTCAGGACCAAAACGCCTATGCATGATTCTTTTCATAAGCCTCTAATTTCTAGTGTCTCCTCCCTATCCCTCCTACATTGAGCTTTCAAATTCTCCCACCATAAATTGGCATAATCTGTAAATTAAAGGGTAGCTAATTGACGTTTTCTAACCTTTGAATAATCTTGGCATTCAAAGACCTTCTCAACCCATTGTACCCACTCCAAGTATTCTTCTGATGAGTTGGTTCCTTTGAATGGAGGAATTTTCAACTTCAAGTTATTTCCAGTCCTTTATTGTTGCCTCCTTGGACGTGGTCACTCATCCTCTTCTTCATCAAAGTCATCCTCTTTTCCATCTTCCTTATCAACATCATGATCAACCTTTCTTGGTTCTTGTTATATATATGGCTAGTTTTGACATTGCATGGTTAATCTCTAATCGCCTGAGCCATTTAGCCTATTTGTTCCATCATCTCCTCATGTCTTCATTGAATTCCAATAATTTGAGCTTGTTTCATAGAAAGACCCCTTGGGTTGGTGGGATTATTTTGGTCGTTCATTGTTGGGATTTTTTTGGGCAGAATTTTGTTTTGGTAACAATCACTCCCTCATGTGTTTCACTCAAAAACCTTATGCTCTGATACTAGCATGATGTGCCCAAGTAAAATAGATTGCTGAAAATTATACAAGGATGGTTGATTACAAATTTTGAGTGATTAAAAAAAAAGAAAAAAGAACATCTACAGCCTTAAATGTTAAGGAATCCTCAGCCACAATCATGAACTACAAGGTTGATTCGCAACACTCTTCGAAAGAGGATTGAAGAGTGATAAGAATCAGGTCTAATTTTGCCACTAAACAAGAACTTGTTTAGATAAGAAATAAGAAAATTGCAATAAGCAATTGTAATAATATTTTCGCAAAAACCTTTCTAGCATGACTACATACAATGAGTTTTATAAGTCTTGGAACAACCCTACAAGCATAGGTAAACACAAAACTAAATTAAATTCTTTGACTATAACACATATTCCAACTCATAAGTATTAATGAAAAGCATAAAACAAAACAAGAGATAATAGGAAATAGGAAAGTTCTTAAAATTCGTCCTAATTTATGTTCTGGAACATACTTCACCAAAATAGCTATAACTTCCTCTAAAGACCTTCAAATGGCACACTGTTTGATGTATTGGAAACTAGACTCGTAGATCTTTCCAAGGGTAAGTCAATCATCACATAATTCTTTAGTATGAATTCCGATAACTAATTCTCATCCATGTCCACACAAGAGAGAAGGTTGATAAAATTGGGCTTAGGTTCATGCTCATCCATATTTAGTTTCAAGTCTTCAAATTGGGTTGAACTCCCCCAAATGACCATGGCAAAGTGGTTTTGAATTTTTTTGGCTCTTGCACTAGTAAGAGGTCCCAAATAAGGCTCCTATTGATTTTGGACAGCATTATCAATACTATGATGCACATCAAAATCAATGAACCAAAATCGATCTGCTGATGGATAAAAGAAGTAAACATCACTATAGGCTGGCTAGGAGTTCCAACTCCTTTCGTCGTTGGTGCGCTAGTCCTTAGTTGAGGAGATGGTGCTGCCAAAGTAGAAATTACCGTGGGTTGTGAAACCTATGGATCACCTGATATCCAGCCACCATTCTTCTTAGCTCCTGATTGTGCAGTGTCTGTCTCAGATAAACTCTTCCTAAAACACAGTAGCATGCGCAGTAAAAATCGTGACCAATAATGAATCTCTCCAGAGATTAGACATTTTGGTCCTACCAAGCGTGCCAGAAAGTTTGCAAAATATTTCAATAGAGATTAGCCAAGGTGAATCAGCTAACTTCACAACTCTTGATTCCCACCTTCAAGCAATTTAGCTAAGAAAGGGACTCTGTTTCTTAGACAATGGGTTCCTATGATACAAAAGAAAGCTCCTAGTGAATTAGTTCTATTGAAATATAGCTATTGGGCATGAATTTGTAAAGGAAAGCGATAAATAAAGCATATAAAGAAATGTTGTAAATAAAGAAATAAAGGCTGAATCTAAAATAGGATTATAACTGAATTAATAAGTTTGTGTTTTGATGTTGGAGTGCTGTGTGTTTACAATTGATGATTCTAATCCTATTTATACAAGAAAAACTAGTCGTTAACCTATTAAGCCTATCTGTCATGTTCTCCCTTAAACTCTTGACTAAACATCCACCAATGTTAGAATATAGCTAACAACCAAAGAGAGTTACAGCCCTATCAGCTGATTTGCTTGAAAATTTAACAACCGATTTTTTCCTCAGCTAGTCTAAATTACAATTTTTTGATGCCCCATATCTCTATAATCCCTTATAAATAGGGTTAGACGTTGAAAGTGATCTAGATGCACCAAACTACCTTTGACTTGGTCCAACTCAGCAGATCCAATAACTCTAATCAGCTTACTGACCTAATTTGCTTTAATGAGTCCATAAGCGCAATAAGTGTCTAAGCCCGTTCAAAGACTAATTTTGAACTAATTTGAATAGGTCTTATATTTATCTTCTCCTTTGAACCATTCCTAACAGGTTTTTATTTCCATTTAAAATCTTAATCGAATATCCCTATTTTAAAGGGATTTGGAATCATCTATTATCCTTCATTATTTTAAAATAAGAAATATTGAATATGGCTTGATTTTAGTAACTAAGTGGCCTACTAAATTGGTCTTGACATAATTTGCGTTAAACCTAAACTTTAGTTAGTCGACCCAGTCTATTAGTTAATTAACGCTCAGCTGATCAAAAATCCACAAATAAGCCAAAATGAATTTGGCTCATACCTTGCACATATTTTGGTGTTAACAGTACTACAAATTGTACAAACATCTACTTATAACATGTAATTATATTTTTAAATGATGCGTCCAAGAAATTGTCATTTGATAGACATTATAGTTCGGACATTTCTATTTCACCTAGAACACAGCAGAACCTTTTTTAAAATTTTCTTGACAAAGGTGTATTTCATTGCTATTAGTATATGATGCAAGTGTTTTATGATGTTATCAGAACTCACTTATGCACTAAAATGGTTAGAAGCATTAAAGATTTACTAAACTATTCGTAAGGAAAAAATAATAATTATTCACATCTTATATTTTTGGAATTACCCATTGAATTTTTTGAAATCAATCATCACTATTTCATACACAATGAAAAATTAATTAATAAGAAATCATTTGAATCTCACAATGAAAAATTGTCATTTATTTTAGATGAATTTGAGGAGCATTAAGCTTATTGTAAAAAAAAAAAAAAAAATAGAATGCAAATAAAAGAGAAACAAGAATTAGAATATGTTATGCATAGATATGAGTATAAAAATATATATAAAATACATGAATGTATTCATTATACATGATTACATGTATCTCAAAACAATAATGTCAAAGTGAAAGCTTTAGTAAACTAGCATACTCACATGCGCTCTCATGCATGATTTATTTATTAGACTAATATCCTAGCATTTGCTCTCACATGTGCTTAAATGTTTTTATTTATTTTTAAAAAGAGTTATATAAAGTTCCTTTTATTATACTAGCATTCTCGTGCATGCTTAAATGCTTTTTTCTATTGCTTTTACCTATAGTGTGTAAGATTATTATACTATCATCCTCTCATGCACTCTCACGCATACTCAGATGCTTTTTCTTAGAAGAAATATGTAAAATTCTTTCTGACAGATATTCATGTATCAGAGTATCAAGTTTTTCTGTAGATGTACTCCTCTATCGGGGTGTATTTTCTTCTCTCTCATGTGCATCCTTTATTTGAGTGTAAAATTCCTAGAGACGACAAATTCTTCATATAACGAGCACTGTTGTATAAACAATTAAGAGTTTGTAGTTTCTAGAATTTTACACGCTAATAAAGGATACACGTGAGAGTGAAGAACATACATGCTAATAAAGGAGTACATACCCAGAAGAACTTGATACTCTGGTACAATAATATGTGTTGAAATTTTTTTTACAAATTCTCCCTTAAAAAAACATCTAAAAATGTGCGAGAATGCATGCAAGGATGCTAGTATAATAAAATAAGCTTATACATTGTAGTAAAAGAAATAGAAAAAAGTATTCGAGCGCCTACTTCTGAGAATGCATTTGTTTTAATAATTAGAAACTACTAAGTCATAAAATGTATAGACTAGGATATGGGTCCCACTAACCTTGCACACATCCCGCTCTACACACTAACAAACCACACTTCCATTCAAAAATTTACAACTCTATTTTCTTTTGTTTATTTCCAAATATTAGTTTTTTTTTTTTTTTTTATACTATCTAAAATTATAATGCTTATTTATTGTTTTGGTTATTGAGAATTACATTATTTTCTATTTTAGTTCTTTAGAAATTATTTTTTCTAATCTAGTCTTTCAAGATTCATTTTTTTTCTATTTTATCAAGTCAAAATCATGAAATTGAGATATATTATAATGAAATTAGCTTACAAGTTTTTTAAGAGATGACAGATAAATAAATATTAATACATGAAAAAAAAAACATAAATAATGATTCAATCATTACAAATATTAGTTTTTTTTCAATTTTATGTGTTACACCCAATTTTTTTAAAAAAAAAATACATGTTCTTTTCATGAATAATAAAATTCTTTAGGTATTCTTAACCATATTAACTAATTATAGTGTTTCATCTAAATTTAATAGTTTTGAATTGATTAAGAATCCAATTTAAAGTTATTAGATCTTGGAGTACCAAAATAGAAAAAAAAAATTGAATCTTGAAGGATTTGATTGGAAAAAATAATTTTTGAAGAACTAAGATAAAAAAATCGTATAATTCTCAAGGATCAAAACAATAAATAGGCCTAATTATTTTGCACACCTATAGTTTCTCCATTATCACTTTACCCCTCTGAATTTAATATTATTATCAATTAACTAACTTTCATCAAAATTTCCATTGAAATAAGATAATAAAAAGTTTTGACTATCAAATTAACTACATTTTATCTATCAATTTTAAAATGATAGCATGTAACCCATGATTTTTTTCCATTAAAATCAACTCAACTAAGCCCTAAATTCCAAAATAGTTATGGCCGGCTGCATAAATCTTTTTTGACCATTCGCATCAATCTAAGACATTGTTTTTAGTAATGCTTACAATAATCATATCAATCTCAATGATTGTCCCCATGTAATTCTCGATATCCCTCTACCCCTTCTAATACCTTCTAACTACATCTCCTAACTTTGGCATCCACTTATCTATGTTTGACATCGTAAGTAGATCTCTCTTATTTTTCTCTTCAATGGGTGCTATTTTAACTTTCCTACTTATTTTCTCACTTCCTATGTTATCATTTCTTGTATGCCTGTTATCTATCTTAGCATTTGTATTATACTACTTTTTCCACTAAAATGAATTAAGATGAGAAAAAAAAAACAAAAAAACAAAAAAAACACCAAGAAGGTTAGATATGGTATGCACCACAGTCCAAGTCTACATGGTATTTCTATGCTACCATACATATCAAAAATGGTAATGATTTTATTTAATGATGAAGGTTGCATGCATGTAACTGATTTCAACTTTTTGCATGTTTTGACCTTTAATTTACAATATACATTATTCTTTCGTAACTTCTAATTACTTATTTAAAATAAATAATAAATACGTGGTGGTTGTTTTTCTTTCAGATGGATTGATTTGTATTATAAAGTTTATGAAATTCAAATATCCTTGTCAATTTGATGCTCACAATATGGTTTCCAAGCTAGTGATAAGAAAAATATATTTTTTTTTTACCTCAAAAACATAAATTTTTTGCATTCATTAATTATTATGATTTTCATTTTGTTTCATTCTATTACCTTTATTCATAGTAACCCTAAATCATGTAAGAAGGAAATTTCATCATCAGAAAGTTCAACAACATGCGCGCAAAAGGAAATTTCACACTATCACTAGCTTTATCTTTGGTCGTTGCATTAAACTTCTAATAACCTATTCAATTTTGAATCACATTTTACTATAATCAAGAGTTTAAAATTTATTAAAAGATAAGAAAATAATATTATTTATGTGCTCGTCAATCAAATATGATAGTTAAGAAACCCCATAAAGAGGATAATAGCAAACACTCATTCATTGAGGAAATATTTATAGTCTTACTCATCTACGCAAGAAAATAAGATAAATGACTACTTTAAAGTAGGAGTTACTTCCAGTGTAGCAAAAAAGAAAAACAACTAGCTAGAAAGGAGTATAAACAAAAACCAAGACCCCACTAATAGAGCAAAACTAGCTAGCGTCATCAACAAAACAAGAGAATGCCAATATTCTCCAAAACTAAAAAACATTCACCCTTCTTCCATTCCTATTGCCTCTACCGTTCAAACCACAACTTGCATCACCATTACCCCCAAAAATGGATCCTCCGTTCAATATTAATCCTCATCACTTTTTCCTATTACCAACTGCATTCTCTTCCTTTCCAACTCCTTCAGCTCCATTACACCCTTTGTTCCTTTCTTCATTACTAGCTCTATTAGCTCCCTTTCCACCTCCTCTAGCCCCATTAACCCTACTATTTGGCCTTCCGTTCCCCCTTGTTACCAGCTTCATTCCCCCTCTTTCCACCTCCTTTAGCCCTATTATCCCAACCATTTAAGCTTTTGTTCCCTCCCTCATTACCAACCCCATTCCCTCTTTTTCCACCTCTTCTAGCCTCATTACCCTCACCATTTGACCTTTCGTTCTATCCCTCATTACCAGCTTCATTTCTTCCATTTCCACCTCTTCCAGACCTTTCACCTCCTTCATCCCTGCCGCCACCACCCATATTGTTCAGAATAAAATTTACACTTGCTTCAATCTTAGTAACCTTAGGCATAATAAGTTTGATATTGTGATTCATCTCCTACTCATGATCTATCATCATTGTCTTCTCCAAATTGATACTATTTCACAAAGTAAAACAGTAAATTAACACAAGTTCGCCACTTTAAGGATATGAAATCACAACCTTGAAGATCAGATTAAGTTTGCCACTCAAGGAATCCACCTTATAGATTAGAGCTTTGAATAGAAATTTAACCACACAAGTTTGGATAACTCTCCATCCCTTTCACTAATCTAAAAATGTGAACATATAATTTGGAACATCCTTCTAAGTACAGGGAAATGCTAAACACAAAATAACTTCCAAAACACATAGGAAATGACCAACAAGTCTAACTCATTACAACTTCCAAAACACATAGGAAATTACTAACAAGACTAACTTATTACAACTTCCAAAGAAACACATTAATAATAGATAATGACCAATTTTATTATGCTTGACTAATTAATTGGCTGGATGAATAATTAAACCAAATTGTAGGCTAGTCAAAAATGAACTTTTGAGCTTTAGGTACTTCTTAGACCATTAACCTAAATTGGCTGGACTCTTTCACATTGAGATTATTTGCATCATTATCATTTTCCTCTAGTTCAAAAAGGATCACCCTCAAATCTAGTGGAGATAGATTTGAGATATTAAAAGTAGCTAAAACTCCATATTCTCTAGGAAGCTCCACCTTGTAAGCATTGTCATTAATCTTCTTGACAATTTTGAATGGACCATCAGCTCTTTGTTGAATTTTAGCACATTTCCTATTAGGAAATCTTTCTCCACTTAAATTAATCCATACCAGATCACCTTCATTAAACACAACTTTCTTCCAATGCTTGTCATCTTGTTTCTCACTTGCTTATGAATTTTCTTAATGAACTTGGCTCTTTCATCAGCTTCCACATTAAACTGATGTTGTCAATGTGAATAGGAGATAAATCCAAGATGTCACACCCTCAAATAGAGGTATGACTAGCCAAAAGAATGAGTAATCATACCTCCGTAATCCTGAATACTCAAATATTATACCTCCATGACTCTTCAACAAATTACCAGTACGACAATTAAAACATTATTGATTCAAAAATAAAATTCGAACTCAACTGTTAAACATCAAACAATCACTGTAAATATCAGCAGTGGTTCCCTGTACGATGGAACATGTCGTAATATATACAACAACCTGTTTATAAAATTGACAGTAACTCATGGTCTCACAATACACAGAGGAGCTCTGCCCCTAACAAAACAGGAAAAACACCATTGTAAACTCAACATATCGGACAACAATGTATAACACCCTAAACGACTGCAAGTATCATCCTTTACGCTCCAAGTATTCGATTTCCAAGATATACCTTGTTGCAGCAGAGTTAGCAGGTAGCAATTTCGTTCACGATCAACAGTGATTTCCTAGAAACTAAAAAAAACAACCACAAAGGAAAGAGTGAGTCACGAGGACTTAGTGAGCAAACTATGTACCCTAAGGGTATCAGCATCAATGAACACATAAATCACGGCTTAAACTCATATTTAGATTTACTTATGCATGTACATAATTATAATTATCAAACGATTACGATTTACTTAGTTCACAAATC
The DNA here is from genome assembly GCA_029379385.1 of Quillaja saponaria. Taxonomy (NCBI): domain Eukaryota; kingdom Viridiplantae; phylum Streptophyta; class Magnoliopsida; order Fabales; family Quillajaceae; genus Quillaja; species Quillaja saponaria. The sequence continues at coordinate 14,503,318 of CM055605.1, read as the reverse complement.
TCAACATATCAACAAATCATACAAACAAACAAACAATTTGAACAGTCAATTAATCAAACAAATGGCCAATGAGTAACTTAACCCCGCACAATATTATCTCCCCATACTGGGCATTTACGTGCCTGCACAACAAATTTATTCTCTGTAGACAATCCATCCCACTAGGGCTGAGCACTCCATTTGTTTTTAAAATAATTAGCAGCATCAGAATATTCATGTCAAATACCAAATTCAAATATCCTAGGTGCACCTGGACTTTAATTTCAAAAATTAAAACCATTTCTCAAAAAATTTCATGTTGTTGGCTCTTATCAATCACATTCAATATCAAACACATATCATTCAATTAAATCACTAAAATAACTTGCTTGTTTATTTTATCTTATAACACAATAATTCAAATATGCTTATAGTTGCAAACAAAAATCTGATAAGCATAAAGCACATAATTCACTCACAAGGCTCAATGATGAGATTCGTCAATTTGTCTAGCCTGCAATGGTGTCGGAATATCCTTAACACACTCTGGAGCTTCAACCACTTTAGCCACAAGGGACCAAAAATAGAATATCACCCAGCTGCTAGATACCACTCTCCTTTTGGCTGAACTCAACTCTCTCCAAGCTTCCCTCTCCTCATTACAGCACACACAATAACATGAAATAGGTATCCAGTTGAGTTACAAGAAGGAGGAGCAACGGTAGAGTAGAGGAAAGATCTCCTACCAAGCAGGGCCTTGTTTTCCTTCTCAATCAGTTGTTGAAATCCCAATACACTACCACCCATTTAGTTCTCAAATCCCAAATCACACACGGCTGCAAGAAGAAAGAAAAAAAAAATAGGGCCGAGTACTAGTTAGTCAGAAAAGCGCTAAATTCTTCATCTCCTACTACCCTTGATTGAATAGACTTTTAGCCCTAAAACTTCTTTTACTTCACCTCACCGTCTACCAAAAGAAAAGAACCAAGTAACTCACCAACTAAGTGAACGTGGATGCCCCAAAAAAAACACCCTCGGCCAGCCATAAAATCCACCGGAGCAAGAGAAGTCAAGACGGGATAGAGCAAGCAATGAAGTCGGTCACTAGAAGAAAAAAACAAACAAAAAGAAAGACAAGGAAATCGTGTACTGATGAAGAAAAGAGTCAACTAAAATGGAATAAAATAATAAAATGTTAGTGGCTTACATCAATCCTTATAAGATATATATATATATATACATTCTACATTTTCTTTCCCATAATATATATATATACATGCATAATACACATTAATAAAAGTGCACCTATGTCCAATTCACATATTAGCTTTCCTATTTAGTGCAAGCAATCAACCAATGATAATATATATATATTATCATTGGTTACTTATGCATACATTGAATTATCGGGTTATAACACAAGAGGCCACTAGGATTCATCCTATAAATTACTTTAAAAGGTTAACATCCTGTAGTCTAACTTGTTGAACGGGTAAGCAAACTCAACATGAGGCAATCAGCTTTCCTATTTTCTAACAATCTTCTTCACCAAACTCCTAATCAAAGCTCCTAAAGATCTACTGACAACTTTAGTTTGTCCATCCATTTGTGGATGATGAGACAAACTAAATTGAAGCTTATTTCCCAACTTCTTCCAAAGAGTCTTCTAAAAATGACTCAAGAATTTTGAGTCTCGATCTGAAGTGATGGTTTTTGGAATGCCATGAAGCTTAACAATTTCTTTGAAATAGAGGTCAAGAATATGAGTAGCATCTGGAGTTTTATTGCACATAACAAAATGCGCCATTTTAGAAAATCCACACTCACATCTTCCCATAATAAAATCTTTACCCCTTTGAGTTCTAGGTAGCCGCATAATAAAATCCACACTCACATCTTCCCAAGGTGCTGTTGGAATTGGAAAAGGATTATATAATCCAGTATTATTCCCATGCATCTCGGCTTTGTGATAAGTAGTATATCTCTTCACAATCTTGTCAATGACTAAGAGCCTAGACTATTGCATAGAAGCTTTTTATCATAAGTTGAGTATTTTCTCTTAGCATCATTTAGTTTTTCACTAAAGAAGGCAATGGGTCTCTTTTCTTGGCTAAGTACAACACCAATTCCCACATTAGATGCATCACAATCAACTTCGAACACTTGGCTAAAATCTAGAAGTATTAGAACCGGGGCTATGGTTATCTTCCTCTTGACAAGATCAAAGCTTTCTTAGGCTTCCTTGGTCCATTTGAAACTTCCTCCCTTAAGGCATTCGGTGATAGGAGTTACTAGAGTGCTGAAATGCTTTATAAACCTCCTATAGAAAAAGATTATCCCATGGAAGCTTCGTACATTATGAATAGTTTTAGGAACTGGCCAACTTTCAATTGCTCCCACCTTGCTAGGATCCATCTTTATTCCTATGCTAGAGTCCACATAACCCAAGAAAACAAGGCTATCTGAAATGAAATGACATTTTTACAAATTAGCAAAAAGTCTTTGTTCCCTTAAGGTTTGAAAAACACTTCTTAGATGCTCCAAATGGTCTTACAAAGATTTACTATAAACCAGAATGTCGTCAAAGTATACAACTATAAACTTTCCCAAGAAAGTGTAAGAACATGTGTCATGAGCCTCATAAAAGTACTTAGTGCATTTGGTGCCATTCATAAAGTCCCTTTCCAATTTTGAATGTTGTTTTCCATTCATATCTTTCTCTCATTCTGATTTGGTGATAACCACTTCGAAGATCAATTTTTTAGAACACTATAGCACCATGGAGCTGATCAAGTAAATCATCGAATCTTGGAATAAGAAACCGGTACTTAATGGTGATCTTGCTAATGGCTCTACTATCAACATACATACGCCATGAACCATCCTTCTTTGAGACTAGAAGAGTAGGAACTACACAAAGGCTCATACTTTCTTGAATCAACCCCTTAGCTATTAAATTATCTACTTGCCTTTGTAATTTAGCTTGCTGAACTGGATTCATTCGATAGGCCATTTTAAATAGTCTACTTGCCTTTGTAATTCAGCTTGTTGAATTAGATTCATTTGATAGGCCGCTTTATTAGATAGGGCGTATCCTAGGACAAAATCAATACAATGATGAATTCCCTCATTGGTGGCAAACCAATAAGAATCTCATCAGGTATTACATCCTTAAATTCTTACAACAAAGGCAGCAAAAAGTCATGGCATGGTGCTTTTTTGAGTTAGCTGTAGCTTCCACCACCAAGAAAGCATAGATTTCATCTTGCTTAGCCAAAATATGCTTTAGTTGTGAACCTGTTAGAAAAGAATTACCAACCTCCTTAGAATCTTTCAATTCAGGTTTCAAGGGAGCTAAAATGATCCGAACACCATCCTTGACAAATGAGTATTTTTGAACCTATCATGCATCACCTTTTGATCATATTGCCAAGGTCTTCTGAGCAGTAGATAGCATGCATCCATTGGTACAACGTCACACCAAACTTCATCTTTGTAGCTCTTACCAAATGAGAAAGAAACCAAACATTTCTTTGTGAATTTCAAACCATTGCCTTTTTGGAACCATTAAATTTTGTAAGGTTGAAGGAGAGGCTTAGTTTTTAAGTTTAACTTACTTACCATCTCTTCAGCCACCACATTTGTACATCTTCCACCATCTATGATCATATTACAAACTTTTTCATGGCTAGTACACCTTGTTTGAAAAATGTTGTCTCGCTGCCAAGACTCATCATTCTCTTGATTCATATTAAGGCTTCTCCGAATCACCAAAGTTTCTCTTTTATTAGCAAATTTAGTGACTTCTTCAATCTTTCCTTCTTTATGGCTCATTTCCCCCTCTTCTTCCTCATCTTCCTCAATTACATCTTCAATAATGGTTACTATTTTTTGATTTGGACAATCAGCAGCAAAATGACCAAATCCTTGGCACTTAAAACACTTCCGGGAAGCATTGGAACTATTTGACAATCTTTGACCCATTCCCCTGTCCCCTTTTTCTTCATTCTTGCTAGAAGTTGCTCTTTGACAAGAAGTTTATTAGGTTTAGAGGAGTCACTTTCCTGATTAGAAAAACTTGTTTTAGTGATTATTCTTGTAAAGTACTTCACCCGTTGCTGTTCAATGGTGATAGCAAGTTTTTTAACATCATTAAAAGTCTAAAATGGTTATAGTTTGATTGCATCTACAAGCTACATTTTCAATCCTTCCAAGAATCGTGCAATGATCTATTCCTCGAGTTCACTAATGTCACACTGAAGCATTAAGTACTCAAATTCCCTTATGTACTCTTCCACAAGCAGATTGTATTGCTTAAAATTATAGAACTTTATGAAGTTTTCTTGTCTATAATTCTCAAAAGAAATCTCCTTTTCAATTCTCATTTCATCTTTTCCCAAGTTCGAATAGGCCTCCTCCCTTAACTATTCATTCCCTCTTCAAATTTTCGTACCAAAGTGAAGTATAACCCTTCAATTTGATAGCCACCAATTTTATCTTTCTTTCCTCCGAATACTCCCTAAAATCAAATATTCTTTCCATAATATAAAACCAATCTAAGAAAACTTCAACTTGCATTTTGCCATCAAATTCTGGAACTTCAATCTTTGTATCCCTTTCACATGCTCGTGGCTGCCTTCTTTGCCTTTGCATATTGTGATCTTCATCACTAAAATCATCATCATTGCTAAAAGGATTTTGACCTTCCACCTCCACATGTACTTCACGTTGGTTTTTTCCATGTTGGGGGTTAATTTGTTGCTGTTCTAGTTGTCTTTGTAGAATCTCCACTGTCCTTCTTATTTCTGCAATCTCCATGTCACATTCATAGTCATTCATGCCTTGAAAATTTGAGGAATAGGAGTGCCTCGTTTTGCCATGATAATTTAAGTACTAAAATATTTTTGTAACAACAGGTTTTCTTTGTTTCTATGCTCTGATACCAGATGATACCGTTTCACAAAGTAAAACAATAAGTTAACACAAGTTCACCACTTTAAGGATAAGAAATCATCACCTTAAAGATAAGAACTCAGATTAAGTTTGCCACTCAAGGAATCCACCTTAGAGATAAAACCTTTGAATAGAAATTTAACCACACAGGTTTTTGATAATTATCCATCCCTTTCATTAATCTGAAAATGTGAATATATAACTTGGAACATCCCTCCAAGCATAGGGAAATGCTAAACACAAAACAACTTCCAAAATACATAGGAAATGACCAACAAGACTAACTCATTACAACTTCCAAAACACATAGGAAATTACTAACAAGACTAACTTATTACAACTTCTAAATAAACACATTAATAATAGATAATGACCAGATTTATTATGCTTGACTAATTAATTGGCTAGATGAATAATTAAACCAAATTATGGGCTGGTCAAAAATGAACTTTTGAGCTTTAGTTACTTCTTGAAACATTAACCCTAATTGGTTGGACACTTTCAGATTGAGATTATTTGCATCATCTCCAAATCCATATAGCTTCCATGGGAGATGACTTCTTCAAATGGTAAAGCATGGATACTATCTTTTTACCAAAGTCAATGTATGACAGTCTCAGGTGGATGTACACCAATCTATCTCTTACAGACATCTTTCTAGTCGGTGGTGGTTATTTTGAGACTTCATTGGAAGCAGACGAACTGCTTCTGGAATTGTATGTTGTAGCCTTGCCCTTATTTGAGCAAGAACAAGCAACCTATGCAAGAAGAAAGTGTATGAAAATATAGATAAAAGTAGAAGTAGACCAGGTGCAGGTAAAATTTTTTGTTGTATGAGGTTAATTAAAGCTAAAAATATTAACAGTGAATATTTATGTATTATGTATTTGGATCCTCTGTTCCCCACCTCTCATTTTCCCTGTTTCCCACACCATTTGACCTTTCGTCCTTACTTCATTTTCAGCTTCATTCCTTCACTTTCCACCTTAGCCCATTACCCTCATAATTTAACCCTTTGTTCCCTCCTTCATTACCAACTTCATCCCTCCTTTTCCACCTTAAGACCCTCCACCTCATCTAGCCCCGCGTCCGCCACCTTATTGTTATTAATAAAATTCATAACCACTTCAATCTTTTGACATAATAAATCTGATATTGTGATTTAGCTCTTGCTCATGATTTTTCATCATTAGTTTCCCAAAATCCTATAAAGATTCTCTGGGATAGGACATTTTCAAATGTATAATTTCACCTAAAACTTACAAGTTAGAGTCTGTTTTCTAGTCTAATTACGTCTTTATTAGTGGTTAGAATTAAGTCTCCCATACTTGTAGAATTATTCCAAGAGAGTCTACAAATGCTAGTCACCTAGTATGTCATGTAATCAAGTTTGAAATCTAAACTTTTGGTAAAAAATAAATTACTAGTAGGGTCTGTTTGGATGTAAGGAATTACAAATGAAATTGAGATTGCATTGTTCAATTCCAACTCTTTTGTTTGGCGCACACTTTAAAATTTAAATTTAAAATCTCAACTTAACTACGAAATACCATTTTCAATTCTTGTGCTAATTATGGCACATCATGCTATACATACCACCAACCGACAACCTTCGCCATGGTCACTAACAACTTTGACCACCGTCCAAACCCACTGATGACAACAACCACCACCATCAAAACCTACTAGAGACAATGACCATAATTGTTAACCACCATCGAGATAGCCAAAGACAAAGACAACCATCATCAGATCTAATAAAAAATGACAACATCAACCATTAGAATCTGACAAAATGATGACAACCATCGTTAAAATCTATAGAGACAACTAAATGTTTGATCCAAAATTCTTAATGTAATTTTTTGTGTCATCTAAACTCATTAATTGTAATTTTGACTAAGTCCAATTATCATAGAATTAAAATTGATTTTTTAATTTCAATTTTATGCATCTAAAGACACCCTGGAGTTTTTATCTAAAATTTTGTATCACCTATTGAATTTTACTGAGTGATTTTTTCTTTTTTTTAACAATTCGTATATTTGTAATGGATTTACATAGGATGGTCAATATTTGTTTGTCTTTTCACTTTATCCCTCCTTCAAAATTCTCGTATCAAAAGATAAATAGATATTGAAAAAAAAAATAAAATTATGCTACTTTTTAATTGCAATTTTTGCATATAGGTGCTATTAAAAAAAAATTAGGTTTAAAGAGTCCTAAAATATATGTATGAAAATGAAGATATAATGAGACAACAATCGATAAATTTAAAGACTAATTAAATATATACACAACCAAAAATGAGTAAATTAAAATTTTGAAAAAAAATTATTTTCATGTATTTTATATTTAATAAAATAATATTTCTTTCTTTGAGGACGAAAGTACAAAATAATTAAATTCAATTGTTCTTTAGTTCAGGCCAAAGCCAAAAAAAAATAAAAATTATTGTTCTTTAGTGGTTACGGCTCTCCGGCTAACAAATTTATACTGCAAATGCAAGATAGAGAAGGATTAATTTATGAAAAAGTGGCATTGAAGCCATATACAAATGCAGCGGTGTGCACCACTCAAAGATGGCTCCAATATCTCGTCCATCCAATAGTATTTGTTTCTCCCATATCCACATGACATCCTTTTTGTTTCTATAAATTCCTTTGTCTTTTAAATTTCTTCTTTTTTATTTTTAGAAAAGAAGCTCCTACATTTATTGTTATTTTTATTTTATTTTTCATAAACAAAAACAAAACCATCCATCAGTTCATTGTAATTGATGGTTATTCAGATTGAAGAAAAGCAAGAGAATTCAGCAGGTAGTTATTTTTATAACTTGTAACTCAAACCTCTCCAGCTACAGCTGATTCTACCCCTTTACGCGTTGGTTTTATCGTCGTTACCTTCTTTGTTATAGAGCCTTTTTCCCTTTCTTGCTTCTTCCGTCTATGTATTCAGGTGCGCCATTCACTCGCCTTCTTTGAAACAACTTTCTGTGCTTTACATTTTTGTGTTCATACATATGGGTTGTCTTTTGATTTCTTCCTTTAATATATGGGTTGAAATTTCATATTATATAGTATAAGAGATATTTATGTGGGTTCGGTAAAAACCCATTTCAGAATTCATTGTTGTTTTTTTGGTCGAGCTTGAATCTGCATATACCCAGATTAACAGATGACTGTATCATATCACATAAGAAAAATTTTGGTGGGTTCTGCATAAATCCATTTCAAAATTCATGGGTTATGGTATATCTCAGAAATGAATTAAATTTGGTGTTGTTCCACTATTAATTTTATATTTGGTATATTCAAAATGTCATGTAATTTTTCAAATTTTGGATTTTACAGAAATTTAACAAGTTGGGGAAGATCTCTGAAAGCAGTAGAAGCTGCCATAAACTCGCTCGGGGTGGAATAAGTGATTGTATTTGAAAAAAAGAAAAGGGATATTACTTCGTTTATTGGATTTTCTGAATTCTGAAACGTGTTATGGTAATTGCACACACTAGACAAGAAGGCTTATGATGGCCACAGCAGCAGTTATTGGACTTAGTGCAGGAAAGAGGCTCTTGAGTTCATCCTATTACTATTCTGATCTAACAGATAAGTTCTCACATGCTAATGAACATGGGTCAATGCACTATCAGATATCTTCAACAAAGAAAATGATAATTTCTAAAAAAACTTCCAATTGTAGCCCAAGTGTTCCGTTGTCCAACAAGCAAACACAGTCCATCAAGGCTATCAAAGAACATGTTGATACTATTTCCCCTAATGCAACTATGGAATCCTTGTTTCAAAGATCCAACTATTTAGAGGAGGAAAGCTCTGAACTTGGATACTCTGTGGAGGCTCTAATTTTGCTGCAAAAGTCTATGCTGGAAAAGCACTGGAACCTATCATTTGAAAAAGAAGTATTATTTTATCATTCAAGAAGAGAGAAAATTCGGAAGAAAAAGCCAGTGACTTGTTCAGGAGTGTCTGCAAGGCAGAGAGGAGACTGAGCACTAAGAGGAAAAATCTGAATAAAAATGGGACCAGGATGATGCAATCTTGTGCTACTTCTCACCTGAGGCCAGTGATCAGTCCAGTGCTACTCCAAAACCATCTGAAGGGCTATGTGAAAGGAGTAGTAAGTGAGGAGTTAGCAATTGTGGGTTCTATACTTCAGTAGGTAACTAATAGGTATAGTGTATAGTTAGCAAACTGAATTTGGGCAATGTGAGGAATTGAAAGTGACCGCCGGACTGTGACAGAGTATGTGTGTGTGAATGGCGTGTGTTTCAGGCTAGAATGAAGAAGGGAAAAGTTTTGGTCAAATTTAGTGTGTGTTATGGTTGAAATAGGAATGATTTTGAGTGGAGTTTAAGGTCTACTTATGTACAATTTGGAAGGGGAAAAAGAATGGAAATGTCTAGTCATGTACAAATTAAGGTCTAATAAGTATTGCTTTTACCATCTTACATCCCCCACCTTTATGTTCTCCAATTAAATACTTGGAAGTTGTAAGATGGGGGTGACTTACTTGGATTTATAATGGTGAAATTGAGTTCTTGTACAAAATAAGGGTTCATTAGCATTAAAATGTTTTAATTATAGGTTTTGAGTATGATTATGAAATTGATATGAAGTATAACTACATATTGTGAGTTAATAATTGGTCTAGATATGGTCTTCTTTTGAAATATTATGAAATTTGAAGATAAATACATGCTTCAAAGCTTTCGGATTCTTTGAGAAATTTGGAGAGATTTGAGACATCTTGTGGATTGAATTTAAGTTCTTTTTCAATGGTTGGAAATAGATTAAATTATTTGTAAATAGGAAATAAGGATTAAATTATGGCAATTTGACTGTGTATGTGCATGCTTACCGATCTTGAATTTGTAAAAAGTGAATGTGAGAAACTGTATATTCAGGGAAGCTTATGATATTTTTATTTATTTTAGATGATTTCTTGTGTTCAATTACCAAAGGAAGCCTAACTACTTTGTGGTCTTTTCGTCTCTTGTAATACTCTCCTTTGGCAGAACTTCTTAAGATTTTGTGGGATGTTGTCAAGAACTGGTTGTCTAACCAAGCATAGTGTATTATAGAGTTCCAGAATTATTTTGGTACAAAATTCCTATTAGGATGATCCATTTTTTGGTGTTAATTTCTAATACATCCATTTCTATTAGAAATGAAAACTAAAAAGCAAATCATCCTCACGGGACATTGATGTTATAGGTTAATTACCTTTCATGTTTTTTTTTTAAAATTATTTACAGGACATTGATGAATTATTGGCTGCCTCACATTCTCCGAATGAGCCAACACAAAAGGAGCGTCATGGTGGAGCAAATGATGCAATGGACGAAGTAAACAAGAACTTGGGTCATAATTAGATAGGTTTTATGTATTTTTAAGTCATTAGTTAAGTATTTGTTACATTCTTTAGAGGTAAGTTTTAATTAAGTTTTATTTTGATGTTTTGCACAAATTTACTGATTATTGTTATTGAAAGTTGAATAATTCAATATTCTTTAATATTTTGAGTTGAATTGGATGAGTTGTTATTGTGTAGTATTGTTGTTAAGGATTTTGGGGGGTTAGGGTTAGATTTGATAAATATTGATGTAATAAAGCAGGTTCTATTGTAAAATGATAAGAAACTAAAAAAATCAAATATTCATTCCCCAAAAAGCCATAATAGTGAGGGATGGGCGAAGGAAGGGTAAGAGAACATAAATTTAAAACCCTGGTTAGTGAAGGATAGGCGAGGTACAGGTGACGGACTATTATTGACATGATCCACGCCTTCTGGAGAGGGAAAAAACTAAGTGTAATGCCCCTCAATTTGATGGAGGCATGGCAAGGGACATTATTCCCTTGCTAATGGCGTGAAATTTTTTACTCATTTTCTAGTTAGTTTTAATGAGGCAAGCTTTCACACGCCATATTCTCATCATTCTCTTGCCAACATATTGTGCAAGGGATTGATGAGGGCATAGCAAGGGAATATCTCCTTTGCCAAATTGTCATTCTCTAACGCGGCAAGTTTTCCTGCTTTCCTACTCAAAATGGCAACTTCGTCCCTCACAAGGACGCTATGCTACTTCCAAACAGGAACGAAAAAAAGGATATTATATTTTTATGAGAATTTTTGTTTGATATGGTGGGTGATTGGGAATTGAGATGGTAGTGGGGTTGATTGTGAGGGATTGAAGGAGATGATGGAAGGCAGGAAAGGTAAATTTGGTAAATTTTTTTTAATTAATATATATTTTTTAATTTTAAATAAAAATTTAATTTATTTATTAATAGTTTAATATAATTTTCATTCACATATTACTTTTTTATTTGTCCATTTGTCATATGATATTCCCATGTAGGATTTCGTCTATCCATGTCACTTTTCGTTAAGTTAATTTGGGTGAGAGGTAACAGTAGGGACCCAATTACAATAAATTGAAAAGTTAGGAACTAAAGTGAATTTTGACTCAAACTACAGGGACCAAAATTAGTATTTAGTTATCAACTGGTTGGTATGCCAAACACCTTAAAAGGGTAAAAGTTTATTAATATAAAAATGTTGGCCCGGTTAGGCAAACTAGAAAGGGACTACATAGTTTGATTGTTAAAATCCTTTGTTCAAAAACTTTTGCAATGAGAGAGTTTGATTAAGATTGAAGTGCAGCTAAAAGCATAAAGTAGTAAAGAAAGGAAAATAAAGACACAAGGTTTTATAGTGGTTCACCAGAAACTCCTAGGCTAGTCCACTCTCTAAGGTGAAACTTATTTGTTTCATTCACCACTGATATTTTTAACTTCGAGAATCAACAACCCTCTGGCCAATGCAGGGAGACTATTACCTTGTAATAACTTACAGGGAGATCACTGCCCTCTGATCAATTCCAAGGAGAATAGAGTGTTTTGGCCAATTATAAGTAGTCCAGTGCTCTCTATTCAATTCTAAGGAGAAAATAGCCCTATGACCAATTATAGGAAGACTAGGGTCCTATGTTTAATTACAAGGAGAACATAAACCTCTAATCAGTCATGGGGAGATCAGTAACCACAACATATAAATAAGTATTACAACTTGTCAGTTTTCCTCGTAGGGAAGAATTACAATTGATTTACTTCATCACAAAGTCATACGGTTTTGGATGAGTTTTACAACAAGGCAAAGATATAAAAGTTTGGCTATTTGTGAATGATGATGATGATTTGAAAGTTAAATCTTCGAGAAAATCTTGATAATTCTTTGGTTTAGATTTCTTCCTCTCATGGTGATTATCCATTCCTTTCACACATTCATTTGTCTCTCTTAAAATTCATCAGAGTTCTTCACTTTATAGTGCTTCTCGTGAAAGTATTCATTACTTTAATAATTTTCCCATTGGTAATGGTAAAGCTAAGAATAGATCTATTGGACAGAGTTCTTGTAGTTACTTTAGAAGGTTATTCTATTTGTCTGGAATCTTGCACTGTTGTGCAATTTGAAGCTCAGTATTCTGTTTGGAATATACTTGATGTCATACTTGACTTTTTCATTTGATGTGAGAGTTTGCACAAAAACCACATTAGTTTGATTTGAATTGAAATTAATATAGCAGAGTATAGTTTCTATTAAGAGAAAATTTGGATTAGTTAAAATTCTTTGTGCATCAGAATGGTGAATTTCAAAAACCTCTAGTTTTTCATTCCTTTAAGTATATAGTAGTTTAAACAAAATGGTGTGCATCACTTGAAGTCAGCATTTGATAATTTAGCGGCTTAGTGTACTGACTTGCATTTAGCTAATTTACTATGCTTAAGCGTGTTAGCCCCAAGGCTATATCCTGTTTGATTTTGATGACAACATTCTCTACTATAAACTTATTTTTATGTATATCATGCTTAGTATAAAACTTAAGATTGCTTATATCATGCTTAGTTTCAATGCTTGATGTTGTTACTCGCATGCTCTATCTATAACTATTCAAGCTACCGATATATTTGTGACCTGAAATTAATTTGTCATACTATGCCTTCTATATTTCTGCTAAGATTAATTTTATGGTACATTGCATGATTTATGAAAATATATGTGAATGATTGAATTTAATTTCGGAAAGTTCTCCTTGATTTAAGCAACTCTCTGTAGTTGGTTTATTCCATAATATATATCCAAAATTAAATTAGGAAAGTGTCTTGAAATATATTGGTACTCTCATGTCACATTTTGATTTTGTATGAAATTAATTCACATCTTAATATATTTTTGATTTAATATGTGTGATTTAGTTTAACGCGAGTAATTACCATAAGTAGTACTTTCCTTAAATGAATTAAATGTGAGTCTAGAATAAAATTTTCTCTTTATTCGTGTTGATTTCTATAACATAATCAACTTACCTTTTTTGTGTCCTCAAAGTATAGGAATTGGTAATTATTATTTTCCCTAAAATTGTATATTACAAATTAAGTTAACTAACTTAAATTAAAAATATTTTGAGAAGTATAATTGTTGTTCTATATGGAAATTAGGACCGATACTTATGATTATATTAATTGAGTACTAATTACATATACTTAGACAAAATATATTTTTCTTGTGTTGTATTTCTACCAGATGTTTGTGAGGCTACTTTCACAAGCCACAAAGCTGCATATAAAACACAAGAGACTGAGAGTGAAGCTATGAAGTCAAAATATGGAAAGTAGAATTTTACTTGAAATCAAAGCAAGTCAATGAAATAGAAGACACCTAAGACATGTTATAGTGGCTAGAAATCAGATCATAAATATTCCAGAATTTCCTTAAACATTAATTCATGGAAAATTGAGTACACTTCAACAACTAGAAAATTTCCAAAAGATTACAAGACTTCCACAAGCCTTCGATCAAGGAAGATGACCTAGAATCAACACAAATACACTCCAACTGTTAGAATCTTAAAGTCCATATAAAGAGGATCAATGCAATGCGAGAAGATAGAGAGAAGCAAGCCAAAAGAAAAAAGCAAAAGACAAGCAGTTTGATCTTCTAAATTCTTGTATCACTCTTGGAGTCAGAAAACCTCCATTATATATCCACTTAAGAGGATTACCCTTAAGCAAATATTGTAAAAGAGTCCAGTTTTCTTATCCATGCAAACCTAAGTGAAGGGAAATAGGAAGGTATCTCCTAGCTTAAGTAAAAACCTAAAATTATAAAGGGGAAGGTATATCTTAGGTCATGTGAAGATCTAAACTAGGGAAGATATCCCTTGGGTCGAGTGAAGATCCTAAACCTTGAGAGAGTTCCTCTCATTCCATTGTTTGTAAGAGTACAACAGAATTAGTGGAATTATCGAAGGAGTGAACTTGGAAGACTAGATGTAGGCATAACTAATGGCCGAACCAATATAATTGCTTGTGTTCTTATTCCCTCTTTATATTCTTGCACTGCCTTTCATGTTTTTTTAATTATTTGTGCAAGTTTCTAAACATAGTTTTTACTAAACGGTAATATAAGTTGACACTGCTAAATTACTAGCTAGAGCTTATTAATACTAGATTTGATATAGTCCATGCTTGTTTTAAAACTTGATTTGACTTGAAGAATTTATATTTTGTATTTTCTTATTTGGATAAATTGATCAAGTGTTTTACAGCTTTGCTTATAATATGTGATTTATCATTTTAAGCTGTACTCATAGTTTTACACTATTTTTTTTTTTTTTTTTGATTTAAACAATTCCTAAACCTCAATTTTAATTTTATTAAACTTGTTTATCTGTGTGAAAAAAAAAAAAATTTAAGTACAAAGTCACCCCCTCTTGGTTTCTTTTTAGGCCAACAAAGCAGATAATCATTTAATAAAATGGTGCACTTAATCCTTTCAATCTTCAGTTGTTCATCAACATTTAGATTTTAGCAGTTCCTTTTATCAACTGATGATGACTTAATAGTTGAAAATGTTTCAACTGTTGATCAGTATAAGATGATTCTGCTGAATGATTGATACTAGCATTTCAGTACTTAACTCTTCAATGGATGATTATGATTAATAAAACAAACTTCATTTTGATGACTTTATATTCAGCAGATCAATGAATGAAACTTCTCTAAATTGTGCATTTTAGTTTTAGCCCTTTGAGGTTTCTATATTTGATGGTCTGCTGACAAATGTTCTTCAAGCTGTCTGTTTAATTCTTTTAGTGAACATCATTCAACACTATGATATTTTTGGCTCTTTTAATCTTCTAAGATGATTCCTTCCAAGGATGTCATAGCTTATTTATGGATGAGGCTTGAGATGTAAAACCCTTGAATGCAATCCTCGGTACTTTGAGCTCTTAAGTTGTTGCAAATTATGTGATTTAATTTTGTTAAACAATGTGGAAAATCTATGCAACTTTATTTCATTCTCTTGATATTTTTCATGAATGGATACATGCAAATTAAATATTTGATATTTTTATACAATATACTTACCATAAGGTACGGTTTTTATTGAAAAAGTTGTGTAAAAACACAATAAGTAAAAATAATTTTCAAATAAAACTGTTTAATACGTGATATATAAAAAGCTGAAAAAAGTTTGGATGAGTAAACGTAAAAGCACTGTGAAAGTTATTTGATTGTATTTAACTTATTTTTTTTTTTAATAATAATAACATATAATTCATTTTGTTGATTTAAGAGATTTTGATTTTATACATAAATTCAAAAAATGGTGTATGCTAGAATATAGCAAATATTTTGGATGTAATTGTTTAAATAAAAAAATCATTAAAACTCATTTGAAGTTCTCTTGTTTTCTATTTGAATTTCTTATTTTATTTTTACTATCAGTCTCTAGGACTCTAAAATTTCCACACAAAAAAAACAAAACAAAATACAACCCCTCTGTTACCAAATAGCTTTAAGTAAAAGCTTAACCCAAAACTTGTTATAAAAGCTATACCAAACAAGGGCAAAAAGAACAAAAGTAAATATTAAAAATAAAATAGATCAAATTAAAAAGTCTTGTAAACCATTAGGAAAACCCTTAGAAAATATGAAAAGCAAAATTAGAATAAAAAAGGTAATATGAGAGTTATAATTATTTAAAAGTTTTTGAAGATGTGAATTTTTTGTTAGAATTTTTGGAGTTGTGAGCTCTTTTAATTTATGATTTATTATAATTAATTTTTTATTTTTTTGAAAAAAAAAATTACTTTTATTCAAAAAAAGTAAATTTTTTAATTTTCAAAAATAAATTTATTTTTGGAGAGAAAATAAAATTTGATGGCCTTAAAGTCAATTTGATACTATATACATATGTATTTATCTATATCTATATCTATATTATACTAAAAGCCAGCATACCCATATGGTGTCCCCTGACATTTTAATATAGTTTTTAATTCAAATAACATACTAAAAGAGAGAATAATATTCTCTTAAATTTTGACCTCTTTGTAAACTAAAATTTCATCATTCATTACAAACTATTTACTTTCTCTTATAATTAAGGAAAACAATTAACAACAAACAAAAAACTCATGTACTGTTAACTTTAATTAATCAATTATTTTATTTTAAAAAAATCCATATCTTCTACAACTTATCTTATTATCTCCATTTTATACAATAATTATAATGTTTTTACATTGTTTCTGAAGAAATAAAAAGTCATTGAACAGTAAGCATGTATGATGGGGCTATATATATTATGAGTAAAATAAATTATTTAAAAAAATTAAAAGTTTTGGTAATATAAAAATATTTTAGGAGTTTCTCGGAAAACTATTATTTGAACAAAAAAACAATTTCATGGCATCCAAGAGGTATGCCAAAATTAACTATCTACTATTTGAACAAAACACATTTTTGTACATAGCTTTTTATTCAAACATTAGTTTTTCTTTGTTTGAATAATGATTTTGTTAAAAAATATTAAAAATTAAAATAGTTTTTTAATTTCCTTAGCTTGTAAAATAAGTTATGTATATGTCTATATATGAAAGACATTTTAGTTACTTTTAATACAAGGAAAAAAGCAATTCATGGGTGAAATAGTGATGAGAAGAGTTGGAGTTATGATAATTTTGATTGTCATAGTGCAAGCCAACAATCCTAATATTTTCTCTAATACCATTCACAAATGTGTCTGAAATTTGAAGATTGGCCTTACCTGATAAATGTGTCTGATATTTGAAGTTTTCAGGGCTTGGCCTGATATTACAAGAGATTTGTAGAGAATTTCTCTCGTATTGCTACTCCTTTGATTCGGTTGACTAAAAAAGGAGTTAAATTTGTGTGGTCCAAGACTTATGAGAAAAGTTTTCGAAAGTTAAAGACTTGTTTGACCTCAGCTCTTGTTTTTACACTTCCTTCATGTACGGTTAAATATACGGTATTTTGTGATGCTTTTCATATTGGATTTGGTTGTGTTTTGATGCAGGATGGTATATATAATAGTATCATTTGCTTCAAGACCGTTGAAGATGAGATGAATTACCTTACCCATGAACTTAAGATGACGGCAGTGATTTTTACATTGAAGATCTGGAGGCATTATTTGTATGGTAAGGCTTTTGAGATTTTCACAAATCACAAAAATCTTAAATATATATTTGACCAAAAGGAGTTAAATTTGAGGCACTGAAAGTGTATTGAGTTACTAGAAGATTATGATAACTAGATTTCGTATCATGTAGGTAAAGTAAATGGGTTGCAGATGCTTTGAGTGAGAAGTCAATGGATAGTTTATCCCATTTGACAATTGTTCACAGTCCGGTTGTGAAGGATTGCAGAGGTGTGTGGCTGAGGGGATTAGATTCAAAGTGTCTCCTCAAGGGTTATTATTAGCTCACATTCAGGTGAAATTCACTTTGGTTGAAGTAGTGAAATTAGTACAAGTAGTTGATTCTAAGGTTTACGCTAGAAAAGTTATGTGTGATTAAGGTATTACTCATGATTTCGGGGTGGATAGTGAAGGTGTTTTGAGATATTATGATCGTATAGTTGTGCCATCTGATCCTGAATTCAGAAGGAAGATTCTTGAAGAAGCTCATTGATCATCATATGTCATGCATCCTGGCTCCTTTAAAATGTATAAAGAGTTGAAAAAGTTTTATTCGTGAATGGTATCAAGAAAGATGCAACTTATTTTGTTTCTAAGTGCTTGGTGTGTCAACAAGTGAAAACTAAACATCAAAGGCTTGCAAGAATGTGAAAAGGCTAGATATTCTAGAGTGGAAATGGGAAAAGGTTATTATGGACTGCGTATTAGGACTTCCTAAGACTTTTAAGGGTCTTGATTCTATTTGGATGATTGTGGATTGTCTGACGAAGTCTGCTCATTTCCTTCTTATGAAGAATACTTATACTACACACCAGTATGCAAAGTTGTATCTGGATGAGATTGGTTTTTTTTTTTTTTTTTTTTTTTTGCATGGAATACCAGTTTTTATTATCTCTAACTAGGGCGCTAAATTTATTGCAGTATTATAGTAGTCTTTTAGGGAGGCTTTCTCTTGGTACTCAATTAATTTTCAATATAGCTTTCTATCCTTAAACGGATGGGCAATCCAAGAGAACTATATAGACTTTGGAGGATATGTTACGAGCCTTTGTTATGGATTTCTAAGGCAGTTGGGATTATCATCTTCCACTGATGGAATTTGCTTATAACAACCGTTATCACAGCAGCATTTAGATGGCATCATTTGAGGCATTATATGGAAGGAAGTGTCTGTTAGTAGTATGCCCTACAAGCCAATGATATTAGATGTCTATGATATATTACTTATAAATACAGTCTTTTTCAGTTATTAATAAAATGAATATGTTTCATTATTATATGGTATTATTATTTATCATGTACTTTAATTGCTAGTTAATTCTTTAGTATGAACATGATAAATCCTATAGAATATAAGCAATGAAAATAAGAACCATGATGTGATCATGCTTATGAGATATATTTTCTTAAGCTTTGGTCTTAAATATTCCTAATCATAGTATCATTAATAATGGGAATTAATGATCCGGTTAGATTAGAAAATTTTATATTAGCTCAAATGTTGAGGGTGATCGATCTCATGATCACTTGTGTAGTTGACAATATAATAAACATGTAGGTGCTTGTTAGAGAACAAGTTCACTGAATTGACTCGATCATAGAATACTCATATGGACTTTTACATAGTTGTCAATGAGTGTTCTTCGTTGTAGTGGTGCAAATGATCTTCAGACTTGAGGTATCATAGATACCTTGTACATAGGTTATCATGCTTTGATACTATCTAAGTATAATTCACCATGGGTTATACAGAGATAGATGTTGGGTATGACTATCTATGTATGAAGATATATGAGTGTATAATAAGGGATCTATCACTCTCAATAAAGAGAGAGAATGTTCTATGTTATCTAATTAAGACATAACTCCGAAAATCCCTGGCTAGGATGCTGTGAAACTAGATTAGAGAATTTAAGTTTCACCATATGAGTTATAACTATAAATAGATACATCAGATTAAACAATTTAGGGTTTGACATTAATCCATACTATAGGTTTAATCAGGAACATTGAATGATGGACAGATTGAATTGCATGGTAGATAACAACGGAAAGGTTCACAAATATATTTATACTATCTGGGTAGTCATCACATGCTACTAGGCATCAATCTTGACTTGTAGGTAACCCGAGAATTAATTTAATAATTAATTCTCATTAATGGTTAAATCAAAAATGAGTTTTGATTTAAATTAATTAGATGTTGATCTAATTGAAAATACATTAAGTTAATGTGGCCTACTGCCAGTTTAATATGAACCTAAGGGGTCACACACAAAAGGATGCAATTTGATTAAGAGAGTTTTGGGCTTTTATGTAATTACAGAAAAATGATATTTGAAATTTAAAATATGATTAACTTTATTAAGATTTTCATATTTTATCTAAAAACATATTTTATCTAAAAGTCTCTAACAGATAAGATCTGATCTTATCATCTAGAGTTCCGTTATATCATACTTAAAATAAGGTTAGACCTTATAAGTATCGTACGTAACTTTTATTCAGATATCATATAGAGAGAGCCAAAGTTCTTAGCAGAAAATTTTGGCAAACTGAGTGTTTGTGAGACGTGAGAAAATTTCATCACTTGTGCTAGCACACAAGAAGATTTTTGGCAGCCAACACAGAGCTCTTGATTAAGTCATTCGGTGTGGATACACTTAGAGGTTGTATACTCTGTAGAACTTGTGGATCAAAAGTTAAGATTGTCCTAATCGCTTCAAGAGGTAATATTCTATTTATAAGATTAATAGAAAAATATTGTTTCATAAACAATAGAGATTACCCTAAGGATTTGTTGATGCCAAATTTTATTTATTTTTTTAAATTTCCGCTGTGCCTGGTATAATCAAAATCCCTATAGTGTCGATCTCCGGTTTGATGGTTTAACGCAGGTGAGCATCAATTGCTAGGGCTAAAGTTAGTTTAGGATGCGGTAGAAAAGGTGCAAGTGATAGATTACGGATAGCTCAGAATAGGCAGAAGTCATATGCTAATAATCATCTGAGACAGATGGAATTTGAAGTAAGTGATCATGTGTTCCTAAAGGTATTACCTTTTAATAAGACCATCAGGTTTGGTAAGAAAGGCAAGTTAAGTTTGAGATTTGTTGGATCCTTCCAGATATTGGATAGGATTGGAGCAGTGACGTACAAGTTAGCCTTGCCCCTAGATTTGGATAGAGCACATCTGATATTTCATGATCAATGCTTCGAAAATATCATTCGTCTTTCGAACGAGACTCATGTTTTACAAATTCAAGATGTGCAAGTTGATAAGAATCTAAGGTACGAGGAGCAACTAGTGGCAATTATTGACAGATAAGTCCGTAAACTTTGATTGAAGGTTATTCCTTTGGTATAAGTTGTATGGCAGCATCATAATGATCAAGAAGCCACTTGGAAATATTATTCGTATCTATTTGAAATTCATATATTCTTAGGAGGAGATTGTTATGACCCGATAGTATATTATACACATTAGAATATTCTTACATAATTTGGGTGACTAGGTAGATAAAATTTTACTCAAATTAGAATTAAAATAAATAAACATTTGTATGTCTGTGTATGTGTATATATATATAGATATATATACATGTAAGTAGGAAATTAATTTCCACCAAATTGTTAGTTGATTTAAAACTTGAATTTACTTATGTAAATTTTATTGATGTGTGTGTGACATGTCCAAATAAGAAAAAAAAAAAAAAAATATATATATATATATATATATACATATGAATAAATATAAATCTATTCCTAGAATTAATTTACCCACACAAATCCTAAAGCTAAAATGGACCATGAGTTTATACTTTAATAATTTTTTATTTTATCTTCTTGCCCATCTATTACCACCAACATGCACCACTTTCTTTTCAAATTATGTCCCTGCCGTGCCCTGTTTTGAAGGTGTTTATTCTCTACTTTGGTGGTTGAGTTTACCTTCATTGAGTGTGTAATAGTGAGTGAATTTCTTGGCTTTCTTTTCCTTTTTCCATGGCAGATGGGTGGTGTTTCCTTTCAGTCGTGTAGGTGACCATATTAGTAAGTTAGTCCTCTATTTTCTCCTTGTTTCTAAGTCTGTGTTGATGGTGAAATTGCAGTTATTTTTCTGTCTTTGGGGTGGTGTATTTACAGCTTTTCTTTACTCTTGATTATGTATATGCTTTGCCACTCTAGTCTTGAATTTTTTGCACTCTACTCCTTTGTTCCATCTTGGGCTGTGAGACTTGCCTTTCCTTTTCATGCCCTGCAGCTACTGGAAGGTAGCAACTTTGTGTGTTGTTTATACTACCACAAGACCACCCCTCCTAAAGACCTTCTAGCTGTATGTTTACAGCCTTCATGAGAACCTCCAGCCACCTTGCTTGAGTAAAAAAGAGTTGACAGCAGGAAGAAAACCCCCTAAGCCGTGAGTTGCCTTTCATTCAAGTATTCAATTTTATTTTAATTTTTTTTGGTCTTGGCAGGCTCTTGTTTAGAATAACAAGGGTATGGAAGTTAAATCAACAAGCTTAGTTATGGTTAGTTAGGATAGACAAGTCTTGTTTTAGGAATTCAGCTAGTTACTTGATATATATATACATATATATGAGATTTTTGATAAATGATGATCTAGTTAAGAATTAACTATAAATTATTAGTTGATTATGAATGGAATTTAAGAAAAAGAAGAGAACCTAAATAACAATTATGTGAATTGGAACAAGGAAACTTGAAATTTAATTGTGTTCATGGTGGAAAAGATATAGTTCATGTATTTGAGTAATTTTAAGTAAGTTAAATTAAATTCAATAATTGAAACTTGATTAATATAAGTGTCATTGGAATTTTCTTAATTGTTTTAAAAAGTATATATATACATGAACATATATACATGAATTATGAATTAAAGAAAGACATGCCTATAGAATATTCTATAAATTTGCTTAGGAGAAACTAAAGGTTGATACATGCATATAATTTAATAAGTTCCATTAATTCAATAGTCAATTAGAAGACACATAAATTGACTACGTTAGTTTAAAATATATTAAGTAGAGTATAAGTAATTTTAAATTACTAAATTGTATGAAATTTCTTGGTGAATGTATAAAATATACATGTAAATGCATTTAAGAAAATTAAATATATCTTTGATATAGTTTGTAAAATGTTAAACAAAAGAAATTAAACTTCGAGCAATATGTTTTTATATATATATATATAGTATTGAGAAATCGTAAAATTAATTATGAAATTAATTTCTAAGTAATATATGAATTTATGATTTTTCAACTTTGGATTGTGTCGAGAATTTACCAACATCTTCACAATCTAGAGGGGATGACAAATGAAATCCATGAACTTTGTGAGTGAATTACGTGCTCTTTGATTTCTAGATAATTATGTGAAATTGTTTATGTGAATTTGAGTATTTGAATTATGATTGCTATTTGAATTGTTTGTGTTTAATAAGGGCCAATAAAGTGAATTTTTTTCTCTTAAATGATTTTTACTTCTGAGATAAAAATCCGGGTGCACCCAGGATATTGTGATTCAAATTTGAGATATGTGATTTTTAAATAATTGAGTGACTCAGCCTGGATGGGATAGTTATGTACAGAGAATATATTTGGTGTGTAGGCACTGAGTTACTCCAATTGGCCCTTTTTGATTGAACTCCTTGAATTGTATTCTTTGAATGATAAGACTGACTTGTTTATAGTGAACAGTGTGAAGTTTATATTAGTTTAAATTTTTCGTGTTCATATGTGTAATATTAGTTGATAATATGAAACCTGATTACTTGAATTTATTTGACATTTATGTGATATTTATGCTATGATTGATGCTAGTGTCCTTAAGGTATGTTTTTCATTTATTGAGTCTTTGTAACTCACTCTTCTTTTGTTCTATTTTTTTTTTCAGTATCAGGATATCAGAGATTCTCACCTAGGGATTTGTGACTTACCGACCATCTTGGCAAGGTAAACTTTAGAATCACACATTTTAAGCCAAAGGATGACCATTGCAGTCACATTAGGCTTTCTTGTGTTTTGTCATGTTTAGTATTTTAATTATGTTTATTGTGCTGAATGGAGCTGAGCTCCTCTATGTACATTGGCACTGTGGTATACTAGTTGCTTGTAATCAAGTTATATATATATGTGTGTGTATTATTGGGCATATTCTACTTTATGGGAAATCTTTGCTAAAATTTTTAGTTAAAAAGTATCGTATATTTGCTATATAAGTTTATATATTTAATCGAACACATCAAAGATTTTGTTTTAACTATAAGTCCTCACAAGTCATTTGTATTCAATTGATGTGAAGTCAGGATTATGGGAGTTTGATTATCCATTCCTCTGACCAGTCATATTTTCGTATGAGGGTGTGATACCTGCTGACTAGGCTTCCAAATACATGTCATTCTATATGGTCCGAACATCCAATTCACGTGCTTGGCCTAACAAGGAGCTAGCAACACTCCTGCTAGCTGGAGTCGAACTAAGGTGCACCAAGGTTACATCACCCCTGTTAGATAAGGTGTTCTAACAAGGTTTCCTCCAAAAACAAATATAACATAACCAATAAAAGTTTAAACAACCTTAACATTTTCCAACAATACCAATTCTCTATACCTATATTGAATCCAACAATTTTGCAAATAAGTTTTCAATAAACATGGTATAACTCATATATACTCAACAAAACAAATTTCCATCATTTACTATGCAACTCCACTTCATAAGAGGGTCTTATAACCAAATAAATTCGATATCAGAAATATCAACTAACTTCTCAAGATAAATCACCAAACGAACTCATATTTTCATAACATTCTTTAAACAAAAACTAAGTAAATCAAAGGATTTGTCCTTTGAGTTCTTATGCTCTACATTATAAGAGATAAGATAATTTAGTATATATATAATCAAGTGGAGGAAGATCACAGGGGTAGTGAAGTAGGGAGCAGCAGGACTGCTATGATGGATTATGCTATGGAATGCAAAAAATAAAAGGTTGTAATAAAGGAAAGCAAGTAAAAGGGAAGGTAAAGTGGCAATAGTCCCCACACTAAACTAGGTAGAGGGAATGCAAGATGTAAATTGTCTTGAAATACTATTGAAGATTGAAAGTTTGTAACTACAAAATCATAGAGTAAAGAAAGAAAGCTCCATAGGGTTACCTATGTAACATCCCTTAAATAGTACTTACTTTACCTACATAATATGTATTTGTGTCATTAATTAATTACTTGCTTATAGACCTAATTAACAAGTTCACTTACACCTAAATAAATTTTAATGGTAATATTTAATTGATATATTTTATAAGTAAGAGTAGCATGATAAATATATATATATATATATATATGCATATACTTGATATTTTGGAACCTATATGTTTAAGTTAGAAAAAAAAAATTAATGTACATTTGTGTTAAAAAATATATTATGTAACTTAGAAATATCTTGGTAAAAGGAAGTGGAGGGAAAATTTAAATTTTGATTGAGTAAGAAAATAGGAACTATATGTATAGGTAATTATGGCTTTATGGATTAGGTAGGTATAATTATACAATAACACTTAACCTTGTAAAACAAAGAGGATACATGTACATAGATAATAGGTAATGATAAGTTGACTAAATAGGCATAAAAATATTGGTAAGTGGAGAATTAGATAAAGATATTTTTTTATTGGATCGGTAGGGGCATTTTGGGGATTTCAGTTTCTTCTTTCTCGTTAATTCACACCATCATCATTTCACCTTCTTCACTTCCATTTTCTGCAGCTAGAAACCGAGAGAGAAAGAGTGTAGTGAGAGAAAGAAGAGAAGCTTGCATGGAGGACTTCCAAAACTCCAAATCCAAATCCACCCCCATAGTGCTTCCTAGAATTTACTAAGGATTCTATTGGTTGGATTGAAAGTAAACTATGAGTAGATTTAAGGAAAGAGGGGATTCAAACAAAAATCTTGAAAGAGGAAAGGACCGAGAGTAATTCTAGCCAGGAATTTCAAAGAAAAATTGAAAGGAAGGTGATAGACTTCGGCTTAGGAAGATTCAAGGGTAGCACCGGTTAATTAAGGTATGTTTCCATGCATTTCCTACTAAATTCCTATTTTTATGAAAATGCTTTCTTTTCTACTCTTGAAAAAACTCTACCTCAAGAAATGAACATTTGAATATTGATGATGAACAAGTAAAAAGTGGCTCGGTTAAAAACTTTTGTCATGAATTGCATATTTTGTACTAGTAAATTTGTTCTTCACCATGTGTTGGCCCAATAAGTCCAAACACCAAAGAAGTGTTCAAACCCTAGTGTGGATTCATGTATATTTGAGGTTGAATGAAAGTATATGAAAGGACCTTGAATTTTGTCTAGCAACCTTAGTTTACATGTGGAATCAAGAACTTCTTTACATATAGTACATGCATGTCAAAGAATCGATTTCATTTCCCTTATTTTATAGTTACACATCAAGCACTCCCTTTGTTAAAATTTAATGCATGGTTGATGTTAAGATTTTTGTCTCATGGTTTTTAAAACTCTTGATATGCAGATTAATAGTTTCTCATATTTAACTTGGACACCATGATTATGTTGTGTTTCTAACGTCACTATGTGTTTTATGCCACCCTTCATGAAGGTGTGGTGTATGTGGAGGAGTATTGACAAGTATGGGAGGGTTACTATGATGAAGCTTATCCTTTGGCCACAGTATACCTGTTGCCCATGGTGGAGTAATTAGGATTAGATGTCCTTAATGCTATTTTGGTAAACAACTAGGAACATTTGATGTAATAGGTATAAAATTGAAATTGAAAATGTTCCTTAATGTTTCTTTATGTTTAGATATGGCCGTGGGTTCTAAATGTACAAGCCTAATGATTCTTTCGAAAAGGTTGCCTATATGTTAATGTAAAGGGTACCTTCTAGGGTTAAGCACCTATGTTAATGACAAGTTAGAAAGTGAAGAAGCCGAACCTCTATGTTAATATACTCCTGTCACACCCTTCATGGAGACATGACTAGCCGGAAGATTGGATAACCAAACCTCTGTAACCCTGACTTTGCCACAACTGAACACATATTATTGACTAAACTAATACATAAAAATAAATTTTATAAAACAAACATTAAATGTAAAAGTTTATTTACTGAAACAAATAATACTTTACTGAAAATTATGGCAGAGGTTTCCCATAAAGTGGGACATGCCCACATAATATAAACAACAAATTCCTGTTCTTATACAATAACAACCACAAGATAATAAGGAGCTCCACTCAGTTTCTCATCACAATAACAAATAACTAAACAATTATACAACATAAGACCAGATACCCCACAGTTCTAGTATGATTGCAAACCTTCAACCTTTGACTTCAAATTAAGATTCTGAAGAAGCCCATTATTAGTGGTTGACATCACTTGAGATCCTGTTGCTAAAAAAAATATCAACAACGAAAATAAGTCCTACGGACTCCTTGAGTGGAAAATAGTACCCAATGGGTACCAACATCACTTAACATAAGTAATATAATATATATAGTCAATCAATATCATGTATATTATAACTCACAAAATCATTAAGGTTACACTTACACCATTACGGAAACATAATACTTAGCAAACACAGTTCAATTAAAACAATCAAGTCAATCAAAGCATACAAAGCAAGCAAAGGGCCAACTGAGTAACTTAGCCCCGCACACAATCTCTCAACGGGCAGTTTTGCACCCGCACACCAAATAGAATCACGGAAACCCTTCTTCGAATCCACCTACCAGAGCTGAGCACTTAATTCTTTAAAAAACACTTATCAAAAATCTTATACCAGAATATAAAATTAAAATATCGTAGGTGCACCTGGATTTCAGTTTCAGAAATAAAATCATTTCAGAAAATATTTCACTTCGTTGGCCCTTATCAACCATAAATAATTTTAAACAAGCATAATTCAAATAACTCATTGAAACTCTGCACTTACTTATTGTTTTCCATATAACAAATTTATTCAAATACACATACGATTACACATAATAATCTAGCCACCAAAAGGTAACAATTAACCACTCACTGGTTTACAAATCTTGTTCGTCACTTTCTCTTATGCTCACGTGTGTCATTAGGCCCACATAAGGGTCTGGAATTGAAATTCATAGTTCCAAATAATACTTAGTTCATAAATGTTATTGTTATAAACTTTTAATTATTAAGCTTATATATCAACTTATATAGGTTTTTTCATGAAAGTTTTCTATTAAGCCATTACATGTCAAGTAGTATAAATTGTACTTTATATGGTAAGATTGATAATGAAAAAGACATTTTAGATGTCTTGACAATGCATAAGTTAGAAGCAAACAATTAGAAAAGATAGAAAACACTAGTAAGTTAGAGATGTTGAAACTGTCTAAAGTTGGGGTTTGGATCAGTATTTCATATCTTCTTATCAAAAATTCCAAATCTAATTTCGTAAAATTTATTAAATAATAGATACATGTATCTTTATAATGGTATATTATTTGAAAGTTTTAGATTTATATATCAATACAATTTATTCTTTGAATTTGCATCAAATTCTGCAAAATGCAGGATTTTGACAACTCTGACCTTACCTTAGTTATTTGAACATAACTTTCTCTAAAAAAAAGGAAAACCAATTCCGTTTTTTGGATCTATTAATAGACAAATATATCTTTATGGTTAAGTCTCATGTATATTATTTCGATGTGTATATTAGTACAGTTAATTATTTAAAGTTTACTCCTTTTAGGCATTTCACAATCTCCTTGGATATATGTTTATTTTCACTTGCATGCTTAATTAAATTTAATAAAACCAAATTGAAAATTTATCTTCAAGAATTTATTTATCTTTCTTATTTAGAAACTTTTCATAAAATCAGCCTTAAACTCCACCGATTCTTCACATAAACAAAAACAGAGCACTTGTAAAATTTTTGGTTGCCAACCTTTGATTCAGATATTTATAAAATTCTCATACTTGGGAGTTAAATACTAAACTCTCCAGTATAGTGTTTCAAGATGTTGGGAACAACTTTCGTTTAGAGGTCCTAAGCTAATTCCAACCACAACCTTCGACAAAGTTCTCTAGATTAATCGGAGTTCACTAAAAATCCTACATGAACCTAACCACAATCTAACAGCTCTAAGTAACAATATACTTGGAACCAAGTTATGAAATTTTTCAGACAATAACTCAAGATCCTAAGCTACAATTTCTTTGACCCACAAAATCTGGCCCTGCCCCTTCAAAAACCAATTAACTGTCATTTTCTAACATTTCACCCATAACTAGCACTCCTTTGTTCACACTCACTACCCACTTTCATCAAAACCTTAACTCACCATATTAATCAACCATTCTTTGCTTTTGCTTATAAAATTTTATTCAAACTCCAATAACAACTAACTACCAAGAATTTAGTTTACTAAATTTTACTCAAAATTTAGGCATTTCATATCTTGGGTGCATAAATTACTTCTATATATATATATATATATATACACACACCTTTTTACCTTTCCTAATTTAATCACATACCACATCGATTTTACATTACTCATATTCCAAACATCAATCTTAAATCTAATTTAGCTAATCCAAGTAACCAAAGGTTTAAATCAGAACATCTCATCACCAATTCATTATAAATTCATGTTAATTACTTTCAAGTTTCTAGTATTACACTCTTGATTGTGTCTACAAAAACCCTACCATTAATTATCATCAAATCAGAAGGAAAAGAATCATATTACATAAGGACAAGGGAGTTACCAACTCACTTATGTCCTAGAAACATAATGCTGCTATTGAAGGAGTTGTAGCTGCCATTGGTGAAGTTCTTGCTGCCAACGATTGAAGCTGCTACTACCTACTAGGATGGTTGCCAACATCGAGCTAGAAACACTCCATTATTAAAGAAAGGTGCAGAGGAAAGGAGTTGTTGGCTACACTACAAGGGAAGAGGTTAACAAGATTAAGTTAGCAACATAAAAAAAAAGAAAAAAAGAAAAGAAAAGAGGAACCCAACTGCTACGTCACGGTTTTAGAAAGGAGGAAACACCACCCACAGCTGGAACATGGAAGGCTATTTTGCTTACTGAAAGGAACTTATCACTGCCATCAAAGGGCTTGGGATTGAAGACAAAAGGAATGGTTAACAAGAACAAGAAAGCAGCTGTAACATGTGTTTAACTAAACAAAATAAAACAATAAGAAGCCAAAACTATGAAGTACCAAAGGAGACTGAAATTGGTACAAAAGAAAACTTGTATGGAGCAGCCCAAAGCCTCCCAAGCAGCTCCAAAGCAAGAAGCAAAGAAAGAAGGAAAGTGAATTATTTGGCCATCCGAGATCCCATGACAAAACCCCAAGAAATAAAAATAAAGCACGTCAAACTTGCTGCTTCACTACCCCATGGCCACTTGATAAGAATGAAAGAGCTGAATCAACAAAAGTCACACTCAAACAAAAAGAAAAGAGGGTGATTCAATTGGTTGAACTTCAAAGGAAATCAAAATTTTCTAGACTTGGTCGAAACAGGGGAAGTCATAGCTTAAAGGCAGTGGAGAATGCTTCTAAAGTATCGGCCACGTAAAAAAAATAATTAGAGTAATCTAGAGCTAGGACAAAATGGTCCAGAAAGAAAGAAAAAGTAGAAAGTCAAGTCAAAAAATAATTGTTATTTAATTAATTAATTTATTTATAACTTAAATTTACACCTTGCATCTAAAACTTGATTTTACGCTATTGAGTTATGAGGGTTATAACAACTTAATCTTGTTAATGTGAGAGGTAATCTCGGTATATAAGTTTAACAAAGAGGAATTTTTATAACTTAAGCCTAGGAATGGGACATAGGTCCTTATGGTGAAGTGGAATACGTCATGTAAAAGAGTATATAAATATATATATATATATATAACTTTATATGAACATGTTAAACAAATTAGGTATTATTAAAGTTTCTAACATTACCAATAACAAAATAGTATATACATACATATATATACATACATAGACACTATATGACTTTTATATCTTCTCTTCACCTAGTATAATCCAATATGTTACTTAATTAAATGAATCCTCTAAGTATGACAAGAAACCAAGACATTATGGAAGAAGCTTGGAACAAGAATACTTTTCATCACAGCTTGTCATCCTCAAAAGGATGGGCAAACTAAAGTGGTAAAGCACACACTATCTTCCTTGTTTAGAACTATTGTGTATAAAAATATGAAGAATTGTGATGAATGTTTAGCCTTTGTTGAGTTTACATATAATTGTAGTGTGTATAGTACTACCAAACACTCTCCATTTGAGATAGTCTATGGTTTTAATCTCTATGGTTTTAATCCTCTTTCTCCACTTCATTTGGTTCGAATTCTAACAACTAAAAGGGTATGTTTAGATGGAAAGAAAAAGGTTGAGATGATCAAGTTTTTGCATGCATATGTTCAATAGCAAATTGAGAAAAAAAAATGTAGTGCATGAAAAAGGAACAGATAAGGGAAGAAAACAAATCCATTTTACTCCAGGTGATCTAGTATGGATTCATTTTCAAAAAGAAAGATTTTCAAGGAAAAGAAAGTCCAAGCTCATGCTAAGAGCAGAAGGTCCATTCAAAGTGTTTGAGAAGGTGAATGACAATGGCTACAAAATTGAACTACCTGGTGAATATTCTGTTTCCTTAACTTTTAATGTTAGGGACTTATCTCCTTATAAGGAAGATAGCAAGGAGCAGGATTTGAGGGCAAATTCTCACTAACTCGGGAAAAATGATGTGCAGCATAGTATTGATGAGGCTATCCAAAATCAAGAAGAGCCTTATTTGGGATCTCTTACTAGTGCAAGATCCAAAAAAATTCAAAAACAGGTTGCCATGGCCATTAGGGGGAGTTCAACCAAATTTGAAGACTTGAAGCCCAATATGGATGAGCATGAACCCAAGCCCAATTTGATCAACCTTTTCTCTTGTATGGACATGGATGAGAATTAGTTATGGGAATTCATACCAAGGAATTATATGATGAATGACTTATCCTTAGAAATATTTATGAGTCTAGTTTCTAACACATCAAACGGTGTGCCATTTAGAGGTTTCTAGAGGATGTTATGGCTATTTTAGTGAAGTCTGTTCCATAATATAAATTAGGACGAATTTTAAGAACTCTCCTATTTCATAGTATCTTTTGTTTTGTTTTGTGCTTTTCATTAATACTTATGAGTTGGAATATGTTTTATAGTCAAATTATTTAATTTAGTTTTGGTTTACCTATTCTTGGAGAATAAAAGGCTTATAAAACTCATTGTATGCAGTCATGCTAGAAAGGTTTTTGTTGAAATATTATTACAATTGCTTATTGCAATTTTATTATTTCTTATCTAATCAAGTTCTTGTTTAGTGGCAACATTTTCTTATTTCTTATTTCTTATTTAGTATTGTGTTCTTTTTTCTTTTCTTTAATCACTTAAAATTCGTAATCAACTATCCTTATATAATTTCCAGTAATCTATTTTACTCGTGCACATCAGATTTGATGTACTAGATGTCAAAACAGTTAGCCAAGATAATGAAGCCGATGGTCCATAATGAGGTGCACAATGTCCAAGAGCAAAATCAAAGGTTTTCCCAAGAGCCAAAAGAGTATTCTACAACCAGTTCAGCAGCCATAGATAGTCCCATACTTGGTTACGCTTGGGGGTAAGTGGTTACTTAACCCATCAGTTAAGTGGCACAGCCGAGTCCACAATACGGGCAAATCTAGATTGCCAGAAGACCACTGTGATAACCCGTTATAGTAAAGTTGTGTTTTAGCCACAATGTGTAAATTTTTCGTTATTAAATAAGTAACAGTATAGTTAAATATGTTATAATTCGATATTAAAATATAGATTTGATCAATTCGGCGTAATTTATGAATTTTTTTTTTTTTTAGTATTTGAAGTAAATAAATTATATAAGTGTGTATTATTAAAATTATAACTTGGATTTTGATTTAATTTTATTGATAAGTGAAACAAATTCATAAACATAGTAGATTAGTATATACTTAATATATATATATATAAGTAATAACAAAATCTCTACCATAACCTTGTTATACTTTGACTTACTTTTGCTATTTTGTTTCTTTCCTATTTCCATTTTTTCTCTTTTTCTTGGTTTGTTTCCTTCTCCACAGACTTACTACACATTTTCCTCTCAAAACTGCCTCTACCCATGTCTTAGTTGGAGAATTTTTGTCCCCTGTTTACTGGGCATGTATCCCTTTCCCTTTGCAACCATGCTCAACCAGCTGAAAAACCTTCTTCCTCCCTTTTGTTATAGGTGTTTGATGCTTGGAAGTTGTAAACTTTGAAGATGTTTTGGGCTGGTTTGCAACAAGCATCAATCTCCTTGCTGCCGTCCTCCATTTGTTATGTTTTAGCTTTTACTTTGAGTTGTCATATGTGTGTTCTTCATGTTTAGCAGCCAATCCATCTACCTAGTTCATTATCTTAGCTTGTAGACCTTTAATTCTGCCTCCACCTTGTTGTTTCCCTCTTTTGTTTAGTCAAGCCAAGGTAAAGCCCTGTAATGGCAGCTTTGTGGTGTGCAAGTGGTAGGAGCAGCTTCTTTTCCCTACATCATTCTCTAAACATGGTGTAGCTTCCAGTCAAGTCAGGCTTCCTTCCTTCTTTTTACTCCATCGTTAGCTGCCTCCTAGCTTGTCCTAGTTGGAGTTGGATGGTACAACACTTTGCTGTGTAGCTTGTGCATTTGTAATTAGCTGCTCGTTGAGACAAAGGGACAAGGGTATGAAAGCTTAACACAAAATCCTAAACATGGTTTTAGTTAGGGAAGTCAAGTCTTGTTCTTAGGAATGTTGTTAGTTTTCTTGTAGTTTATGCATGGAATTTGAATTAATTGATAAGTAAGTTAGGAATTAGATGGATTTAAATTGATTGATTATGAATAAAGGTTAAGAAAAACAAGAAAACCTAAATAGTAATTATATGAATTGGATATAAAGAAATTAGGAGGAGAAATTAAGGGGTTAATGAAAATGAGTTCTGAGTGTGAACAAAGGGTGATTAGTGTAGGTAGAGTGAAGGAAATGTGGGTTGAGTGGTAAGTAAAAGGGATGCAGGGGCAGACTTTGTAAGTTAGAGAAATCTTGTATTTTGGTGTCTTTAGGATTGAATTAAATTAAAAGTTCTAAAGAGAAAATGTAGGTTAGAGTTTTTAGATGATGTCTACAAAATTTCATAAACTAGTTCCGAGTATATTTGTTGGTAAAGTTTTTGGATTAAGGCTAGGTCCTTGCAGAATATTTAACGAGCTTCAGTCAGTCCAAGAATATTCGTTGGTCGTTGTGGTTGGAGTTAGCTCAGGACCTTTGAAAAAAAGTTATTCCTAACATATTAAAGGATAAATATGGAGTGGTGTAGGTCTTAATTACATGTTGTGTGCATTTTGGAGGCATTGGAATTCATGTTGTGATTTTCGGGTCCTGACTGTATCTGTTTTGAAGTAATTAATATTAAAGGGTCTTAAAAAATGAATTAGAAATAGAATGAAGATGAAATGTTCTTAACATCTTGACATACTAGAATGGAAAGTTTCATAATTTAATTCACAAGTATGAGAATTCTATAAGCATTGAATTATAGGTTAGCATCTAGAAATTTTATGAGTGCCCTATTTTTGTTTGTGTGAAGAATTGAGTGAGTTCAAGGATGATTTTAGGAAAAATTTCTAAGTAAGAAAGCCAGTTAAATTCCTAAAGTTAATGTTTCAACTTGGTTTTATTAAATTTGGTTAAGTATGTAAGTGAAAATAAGCATATATCCAAAAGGGTTGTGAAATGTCTAAAATGAGTAAACTTTAAATAATTAACTGTACTAATATACACTTCCAAATAATACATATGATACCTATCTAGAAAGATATACTTGTCTATTAATAAATCAAACAAATGATTGGATTTCCTTTTTCTTGGAGAAAGTTATGTTCAATTAACTAAGGTAAGGTTAGAGTTGTCAAAATCCTGTGTTTTGCAGAATTTGATGCAACTTCAAAGAATAAACTGTATTGATATATAAATCTAAAAATTACAATGATATACCATTATAGAATTACATGTGTCTAACATTTAATAAATTTTATGAAATTGGATTTGGAATTTCCTAGAGAGAGATATGACTGTTAGAGTAAACATTGGTCCAAACCCTAAGTTTGGATAATTTCAACATTTCTAACTCATTACTATTTTCTATCTTTTCTAATTTTTTTTCTTCTACTACTTGCATTGTCAAGACATCTAAAATATCTCTTTATTATCAATCTTACCATATAAAGTATAATTCATACTACTTGGCATGCAATGGCTTAATAGAAAACTTTCATATACAAACTTATCTATACCAAACGTTGAATTTATGAATTGGAAAAGAACAGTTAGAAATTTAATTGTGTTAAATGATAAGAATGCATAGCTTAAATTTTTAATTAACTATAAGTAATGAGTTTAATTTGAATTCATTGTTTGAAATTTGACAAAAATGAGAATTTATATATTTATATTGACTTCTCGATGTAGGTATATAAATGTATATATATATATATATATAAATTTTAGTGACTAGAGGATTCTAATTTCAAAATTTATAAACTGAATAATACGTGAAAAATGTAATTGCAGCTTCAGAAAGTATTGTTTAAAAAAAGACATACGTGAGCGCAAAAGGAAGTGACGAACAAGATTTGTAAACTGATGAGTGGTTAATATCTACCCTTTGGTTGTTGGATTAACGTGTTTAATTATTTAATGTAGTTATGTATATATATATATGTGTGTGTGTGTGTTTGTTAAATAGGGATAAATGACAATCATTTTGTTTTTAATGACTATTTGAATTATATTGATGTTTGAAATTGTTTGTGATTAATAAGGGCTAATGAAGTATTTTCTTTTCGAAATATTTTTACTTGTAAAATAAAATCCTGGTGCACTTGGGATGTTTTGATTTAATATTTTAATTATGATAAGTGTTTTTAAAAATATATTTGAGTGATCAGCCCTACTAGGTGGATTTGGAGAAGGAGATTCAGTGACTCTATTTATGATTCTATTTGGTGTGCGGGAGTAAAACTGCTCGGTGGGAGTGGTATGTAGGGCTGAGTTACTCAATTGGCCCTTTGCTTGATTTGTATGCTTTAAATTGCCTTGATTGAATTATACAGAGTGTTATTTAAACTATGTTTGTTAAGCTTATATTTCAGTAATTGTGCAAGTGTAACCTTAGTAATTTTGAAACTTATAATATGTTGATATTAACTAACTATATATATTATATACTTGTGTTGAGTGATGCTAATAACCTTTGGGTACGATCTTCCACTCACTGGGTCCGTATGACTTACCCCTCTCTTGTAGATTTTTTTTAGTAACTGGAGTTCAATATATGGTGTCACCGAGCTCGTGACTTGCTGACAGAGTACACCAAGGTATTTTTCCAAAATCTTATACTTGAAACCAAAAGATGAAAATTTGTAGTCACCATTAAGGTGTTAGGTTATTATGAGTTGTTTGTATAAAAGTCAATTTGTTACTATTTATGATTTTATCGAAGCAGAGCTCCTTAGTTACGTCTCTGTTAATATCTAGTTGAATGTAACTAAGAATTACTTGTTTGTATTTTTAGGCATACTCCATATTACAGGGAACCTATGTAGAATTTTTTAGTAAATCATTATTTATTTTAGTAAACAAATGTTTACATTTCATTTCTGTTTTATAAAAATTTGTCTTTATGTATTGGTTTAGTTAAGAGTCATATAACTTTAGTTATGGTAAAGTTAGGGTTACAGAGGTTTGATTATCCAAATCTCCGGCCAGTCATGCCTCCATGAGGGGTGTGACAACCACCAATTGTGTCAGGTACTTTTGGATTGCCATCTATACCAACTGTTTCTAACCCAACAATTTTTAGTGCTATGCCACAGATAGGTTTAGTTATAGCCAGCTGCCATATCCAACTATTGGATTTGGAGGAACTCAGTATAAAACACTAGGAGGTTATGAAGTAGAGCAACTATAGGTCAACTCTCATTGATTACTCCTAATCAGTCAGTGTACACTGAACAGCTGAATTACATGCAAATTCAAGGGCCAATTAGACAAATTCCACAGCTAGGAATGGCCGCCGCTCAGACGTAATATTCAAATGCTAGATTTGGAATTCAATACAAAACACCAGGTAGCTACAGAGTAGAGCAGCCATGTGGTTAACCTTTACCTATTACTCCTAATCAGCCAGTGTATGTTGAACAACCGAATCACATGCAAAATCAAGGACTATCCAAAAATACAGGACTAGTAGCAGCACAAATACCAAACATGTATCTACCAGTGATGGCTGAGGTGAGGTCTGCTGTGCCACCCTTAATTGATCCAAACATGGTTACTGACGCGATGAGAAGACACTTCGGTGTAGAGTTGAGGCCTCTCGACAGGCCAGTTTATAGGAAACCATATCCTGAATGGGTGGATAGAGTCATGCCTTTGCTGAGGGATTTTAAAACTCTAGATTTTACTGCTTTTTCAGGTAAGGACGGAAAGTCTACTATGGAGCATATTGGTGGATTCACTGCCTAATGCGGTGAGGCAAATCATAATGAATATTTTAAATTTTAGTTGTTTAAGATCTTTAACTAGTAAGGCCTTCACTTGGTATTCTTCTTTGTCTCATACTTCTGTGCAGAATTAGTCAAATATGTTAAGGTTCTTCTATGATCATTTTTACGGGTCACAGCTAGATGTAACAGTTGCCGACCTAATGAACCTCAAGTAGCAGGTGAGTGAACCAGTAGTTGAATATATGGAGAAATTCAGGAAGCTAAGAAGCAAGTGCAATGTCTAATTACCAAAAGCAGAATAAGCCACTATGGCAATAGGAAACATGCATCTGTAGTTGAAGGAGAACTTGGTTGCTCAAGAATGTAGTGCAATGTACTCTTGCCTAGTTCTTAGATCGAACAAGCGAAAGGAGGTCTCTAAGGTGGAGAATAAAGAAGATTACTTATTTGACATCTTCAAAGTCGATTAGATTTTTGACTACCTACTCAAGGACAAGCAAATCAAGTTGACTATGGACATAAGATCATATTAGCTACAGAGATCAAGGACAAAAAGTATTGTAAGTGGCATAATTCATACAATCATGCTACCATAAACTGTTTGATTTTTAGGAATGCTATGCAAAAAGCCTTGAAAGATGGAAGGTTCAAATTAGCTGACAAAGGAAAACATAAGATGTCAATCGATACTAATTTATTTCTAGCTGTATCCACCAACATGGTTATTGTATTAGGTCCAGTACCTAAATCTAAATCATATCCAAAAGATTTAGAGTGGAAATGACCTGTACAAAAGCAATGGAGTGTCAAAAGGGAGGCAAAAGTGAATACATCGGCTACCGTTAGGGGACAACTAGCGGTATAGTCAAAACAATTAAAGTCTGCAGTTAAAAGGCTAAACGTGTTTGAAAGACTTTGTCTTCTAGCAAGCCTAAAAGGATGCAGAGGTAACATCTTTGACAGGTTGAAAATCCAAGAGATTGATGATGATTCAATTCCATAAAGAAAAAGAAAAGTGGCTAAGTTCAATATTGAAAATAGAATATCTATGCTAAGAATATCAGTTGGAAATGATAAACAATTAAAGTCTTAAAGGATGATCAAGCAAAAGACAACTATAGAGAAAATGCAATGGTTCTTAAAAAAGTATGTTAAAAAGGAGCCATGTCAACTAGCATCAATAGAAGACCTTACTTGCACTTAAAAGAGGCAAAGGCAAAGATTCAACCAGAAGCTAAAACAGATGTTGAAAATACTAGGAGAAGCTAAAACAGTGGGAAGAAAAGAGGTAAAGTATCCTAGAAAAGCTGACACAGCCATATTAAAAGCAAATGATCTAGTGAAAATAACTGAGGCAGATTCAGTAGAGGCTAATAACCTAGTTGTAACAGTAGAAGTAGATTCAGTAGAAGCAGGTGATTTAGCTGAAACAGCTGAGGTAGACTCTACAAAAGGTGATGAACTTGATGTAATAGCTGCATTCAATTTCAAAGAAGTTGATGATCTAGATGAAGAAGGTACTAAAGAGCCCTCAGCAAATATTAAAGTCATCAACATTCTGTTAAGTGAATTCTCAGTTGAGGATGAAGCATTGGTGGAATTAGAAGGAGATGTTTTCATTGAAGAAGCTGAATGGACTACCTTACTGGAAAAGAAGAAGATTGAGCTAGCCATAATACAGTTTAAGAAACCTTCAAAGGCTATGACTAATCATCTTAAACCTTTGTACATAAAAGCTTATATTAATAGAAGACCAATTAGCCGAGTCTTTCTAAATGGTGTAGCAGTTTTGTACATTATGCCCATTGTACCTTGAGTAAGTCAAAAGATGAACTTATATCTACCAATATATAGATGACCAACTTTATAGGAGAAGCAACCATCACAGTTATGGTATTGGTAGCAGATATCACTGTCGGAAGCAAAACCACAAGTTCAGCATTTTGTGTCTGGATGCCAAATCTACTTACTTTGTTTTAATCGGCAAAGATTAGATTCATTCTAATCAATAATTCTTCCGCATTGCATCATGTGTTAATGTTTTGGGAAGGTCACAAGATAGAAATGGTGTTAGCTGATCATAATCCATTCACAGTTGATATCAAGATGACAGAAGCTATTTTCTACTCACCATAAGTGGAAACAATTAAATTGCTAAGCAACTATGAAGAAGGGTTTATGGAATTTTGTAATTTCATTACTCAAGGATTTTAGATAAAAATCCAGTTAGTAGCTGAGGCCGATCCATGACCTTTCTTACAAGATTTTACTGGATTAGAGCATTAAAGTAGTCAAGAACGTCCAACCTCTAGCATGCTTGGGGGGCATAAAGAAGAGCATTATCAGCTAACAAACCAAATACAAAAACAAGAAAAGTTAGAATCTCCATTTATAAAAGAGAAGCTCAGTTTTAAAGCTCAAGGTCCTTTGATTTATGTCAATTTAAGTACTGAAGAAGAGCCGAGAACAAGAGTCAATGGTCAATTAGCTGAATTTGATAGATATCAACTAGTCAAGCCCATCAAATAGTACAAAGACTATTTTTCCTAGAAATACTACCAAATACCAGGGTTATATAGGCAATTAGTTCAGCATTGATTACCAATAAAAGAAGTTTTCAAGCCTCATAAACAGCTAGCTAGAAGGTTCAATCCTGAGTTGATGCCAAAGATCAAGGAGGACTTTTGAAAGTTGGATTCATACATACTACTAGATATGTGGAATGACTATTTAATATAGTTCCTGTTATAAAGAAGAGTGGTCAAGTCAGAATCTACATAGATTTTAGAATCTTGAATTTAGCTACTCCTAAAGACGAGTATGTCATGCCAATAGCAGATATGTTGGTGATGCAGCCTCGATC
Organism: Quillaja saponaria; assembly: GCA_029379385.1. Classification (NCBI taxonomy): domain Eukaryota; kingdom Viridiplantae; phylum Streptophyta; class Magnoliopsida; order Fabales; family Quillajaceae; genus Quillaja; species Quillaja saponaria. Next base: position 14,463,336 of record CM055605.1, on the reverse strand, counting down.
ACGAGATTCTTACCATCATGTAAGGATATTCAGGGTACAATCAGATATTTGTAGTTGATTAAGACATTCATAAGACTGCATTTCATTGCCCAGGTGCATTAAGAACTTTTGAATAGGTTGTCATGCCATTTGACTTAAAAAATGCAGGAGCAACATACCAATGGGTGCTGAATGCTATTTTCCATGACCTCATTAGTCATAGTATAGACATCTATATAGATGATGTGGTTGTAAAATCTGAAAGTGTTGATCATCATCTAACTGATCTAGAGTAGGCTTTCAAAAGAATGAGATTCCACAATTTGAAGATGAATCTTGCTAAATGTGCTTTTGAAGTCTCAGCTAGTAATTTTCTCAGCTTTCTAGTATATCGGCAGGGAATTGAGATTGACAAGAATAAAGCTAAGACTATGCTGGAAATGAGACCACCACAAAAAAAGAAAGAATTGCATAGCTTAATCGGCAAAATCAACTTTATGAGAAGGTTCATTGCTAATTCGGCTGGCAAAATAAAGGCTTTTCCACCTTTGTTGAAAAAGAAGCTAAAGAGTTTATATGGGGAGAAGAGAAGCAATTGGCATTTAAGCAGATCAAACAGAGCTTAGCCAATCTACCAGTTTTGGTACCTCCAATTCCAGGTATACCTTTGAAGCTCTATATCTCAGTTGCTAAGGAATCCATCGGCTTGCCTACTTGCATAGGATACTAAGGATGGAACAGAAAGAGTCATTTACTATTAAGTAAGCTTTTAAATAATGCTGAATGTAGATACACTCCAATTGAAAAGTTTTGTTTTTCCTTATACTATGCTTGCATCAAATTTGAGTATTATCTCTTGTCTGAAGAGGTGTTGGTTATGTGCAAGATCGACACAATGAAGTATTTGCTCAATAGGCTTGTTTTACAAGGAAGATTAATGAAATGGGCCATTAAGTTAAATGCTTTTGCCTTGAAATACGTTCTACTAAGAGCTGTCAAGGGACAGGCTTTAGGTGATTTCTTAGCTCAACATCCATGCATTGAGGTGCAAGATCCACCAGCTGAGATACAAAGTTATATTCATTTGAAGCCTTGGATCTTGTCTTTAATGGATCTAGAACTCAGAAAGAAGCTAGGTTCAGCGCGAAATTTGAATTCAAATCAAAGATTGAAAATATTTGCATTACCCTTTGAAAAACAGAAAAGCTAGTGAACAAAATTTATTAGCCACAGTATTCATTAAGCTAGCTGACAATGGATAATTAAAATTTGGAAAAAAGGGTATGATGCATCAATTTAGATATTTCGTTCACTTATACCTAAATGATGAAAGAGGCAAAGTTTTAAAACCAAAAATTATGTAAGGTATGAGCTAAATTCATTTGGGCTTATTTGAGGATTTTTGATAAGCTAATGAATGAGCTGGGCTAACTAAAGTTTGGATTTAATGTAAAAGACCAATTTAGTATGCCACTTAGTTGCTAAAAATCAAGCCATATCCAGTATTTCTTATTTTAAAATAGTGAAGGATAATGGCATGATTCCAACTCTCTTTAAAATAGGGATATTCAGTTAAGATTTTAAATGTAAGTAAAAAGCTATTGGGAATGGTTCAAAGAAGAAGAAAAAGATAAGACCTATTCAAATTGGTTCAAAATTGGTCTTGCAACAGGCTTGGACAGGTATTAGGCTTATGGACTCGTTAAAGCAAAATTGGGTCAGTTTGCTAATTGAAGTTATTGGATCTGCTGAGTTGGACCAAGTCAAAGGTAGTTTGGTGCATCTAGACCACTTTTAATGTCTAACCCTATTTCTAAGGGATTATGGAGATATAGGAATCAGAAAATCATTATTTGGACTAGCTAAGAAAGAAATCGGTTGCTAAATTTTTAGGCAAGTCAGGGTTGTAACTCACTTTGGTTGTTAGCTATGCTCCTACATTGGTGGATGTTTGGTCAAGAGGTTAAAGAAGAACGTGGAAGATAGGCTTATGAGTTAGCAACTAGTTTTTCTAGTATAAATGGGATTAAAGGCATTAGTTGTAAACACACAACACTCCAACGTCAAAACACAAACTTATCAATTCAATTATATTCCTATTTTACATTAAGCCTTTATTGCTTTATTTACAACATTTGTTTACTTCATTTATCGCATTTACTTATCGCTTTTCTTTACAAATTCATGCCCAACAGTTATATTTCAATCGAACTAATTCACCAGGAGCTTTCTTTAGTATCCTAGGAACTGTCTAAAAAAGAGAGTCGCTTTCTTAGGCAAAATCGTTTAAAGGTGAGAATCAAGAGTTGCAAAGTTAGCTAATTCACCTCGTCTGATCTCCATTGAAATATTTCGCAAACAAGTACAAATGTCTATTATCTACCATTTTGAGATAAAAAAAAAATTTGTTTTGTAAGACATCATGGATCTAATAGTTTAAAGGTTAGTTTGATTGTTTCAATTAGCAGAGGAAGATCACTCTGCCAGTTTGGTTTGTAACTTTAAATTTTCAACCATGTGCTATGCCTTTAACCTTGTATTATATGAACTAAAAACTTCCATCTTTGATAAAAAATAATAATAATAATAAAAATCAATTGTAGGTCTGGATACAGATCTATTTTTCTGCCCTTTCCTTTCGTTGTAACATCAGCCATGCTATGTTTTTTACTGGTTAATTAGAAATCTCCATCTACTCTAACATGATCATCTATAAATAAAAAGTATAATACTGATTATAAATGTATAACTTCAAATCAACTTTGTAACCAACCATACAAAGAACCATAAACATAAAAGGCCATTAGAATACATAGTCATCCTTCTCCTAATTTCATTGAATAAGAAAAATGAAATTGGAAATGAACTTTTTATCTAAGAAAAAACCTTTACTCTATAGTTCCACATTCCAACATGTAAACCTTTCTATATTTCTCATCCCTTTCATGAAAATATATTTACTATCATAGTGAAGTACTTAAATCACCTAAAGTCAACATAATAAAAATAAATTAAAAAATTGTCACACCCTTTTATGAAGGCATTAGCCAGAGGAATGGATAACCAAACCTCCATAACCCTGACTACAAGATAGCAATCATAAATAACCAATGACCAATTATAATTAAACAAGAAATCTTTGCCAAACTAAATTGAAGACCAAAATATATTTATCAACAATGCATAACATTTTAGCTAAATATTTAGGCAGAGCTTCCCAATAAAGTGGAGCGTGCTGGATAATACAAACATATAAAACCTGGTTACAATCAACTAATAACAATGTACACAAAGGAGCTCAGCTCTAATCATCTCATCCACAACAACAGAGAAACTACTATACAAATCAAAACATGATAACTCAAATCCTTTTGTGACTGCAAACTTTGTCCTTTAGATTCAAGTATGTGATCTCAAGTATATATCTTGCCATAACATAGTCAGCAAGTCATGAATATCTAAGCAACAAACACTGGCTTTCTGATACTAAAAAAAAAAACAACAATAAACAAAGAGTGAGTCACAAGGACTTAGTGAGCAAAGAACGTATCCTAAGAGTACTAACATCAACCAAAGTATGAATAGTTACACATGTCAAGTAATTTCATGTAAACAATTCTCATATTACAATTTTAGTATTTCACGTATGTACATTCGAATAATGTAAAATTAAATCAATTCCATTTATATAATGCACAAGATAACAAATCAATCAATTTATTCAAAGCATACAAATCAAACAATTAACCAAAAGGGCCAATTGAAATAACTCAGCATTCGCACACTATGTATCTTCCTCTCTGATAGTTTTTATGCTTGCACACTAAATATATTCTCCTTACATATCCATCTCACCAGAACTGAGTCACTCGAGTATTCATAATCACATATCAAATAATCAAATCAAAAGATCATAGGTGCAGCCAGATTCTAGTTTGAATATAAAAATTATCTCAGATAAAATTTCCTTTTTATTGGCCCCTATCAAATTCAAAAAAATCACATATTAAACACAATTCAAATAATTCAATTATAGCATTACACACTCTTACTTATTTGGATATAAACATATGCTTTCAATTACACACATAAACAATCAAATACATTAATCTAGTGACCAAAGAATACGTAATTCATTCACAAAGTCTAGGATGTGATTCGTCGTTTCATCTAGAATATGAAGGTGTCAGCATGTCCTCGACACGATCCGGAGTTGAAAATCATAAATTCATATATAACTTAAAGTAATCATTTCATAATTAATTCTATGACTTCTCAATACTTATATATAAATATATATAACATATTACTTGAAAATTAATTCCTTTTAAACATTTTATTGAATATCTTAAAGTGTATTTAATTTCCTTGAATGTGTATGTAAGTAGATTTATACATACGCCAAGAAATCTCACACAACTCATTAATTCAACATTGCTCATATTCTAACTATTAGATTTAAAGTAATGTTAATTACTTCAAATCATTCAAGAATTTAAATTGTAATAACCCAGTATCCTAGAGTATGTCTTAAAATTTTGTGTATGACTTGTTGTAAAATAAACAAATATTAAACCTAGGTATATATAAATTATACCTGTATACAATTAAATTAATATACATATATATATATATATATATAATAAATAATAAATTTGGTTGATTTGAAGCTTGACTTTTTATTGTATATTTTTTTAAGTAAAACACATATACAAACCAAATAAATAAGATTAAGTAATCAATTATAAAGCATATATATAAATATATATAAGCAAAGCAAGAAAACACATGCACCACACAATTTTTTTGTTTGACCTTGACCAAGACTTTATTCTATATATTTTTTTTCTTCCTTCCTTTTCCTTCTTAAGCCGACATAGTTCCCTATATATTTATTTTTTTTCTTACTCTCAGTTTGCTTCACTTTTCTTCTTTCCTGATTTTTCTAGAACTCCTCTTAGTACAGCTTTAAAACTCTCCTTTGCAACTGGCGGTCACCCTCTCTTCTTTTAGCCACCTAGTTACTTTGCTCAAGCTTGTTTTCAGTCTTAATAGTAGCTTGGCTGTGAGTTCAGCAACTAGCCATTGTCCTTTGTGTTGGCAGCAATTGAGAAATTTCAGTTGAGTGTGTATACCTTTCTAAAGGTGAATATAGTGCCTTGTTGAGCTACTGCAGAATTCAAGGGAAAAACTGGTGAGTAACGTTAAGAGGGGCAGCTTGGCTACTTTGTTTTGACATGCTGTAGCCTTTGGTGTTGGAGGTGTAGTAGCTGCCTTACACTTTGCTGTGAGGGTGCTGCAGCAATATGTGGCAGTCTAGCCATGAAGTAAAAGAAGGTTGGTGTAGAAAACTTATTTTTGCCAAGGGTTTTGGTAATAGCTAGTAGGTTATGGCTTTAATTCTTTATATCTTGGTAATGGAAGCTTGGAAATTTGAATATGTTGAGTATATTAGGGTATATATATATAAACCCCTACCTATGTATTTTACTAAACTATGCATATTAGGTGTTTTACAAAATGCTAAGGAGAAATTGAATGTTAATATATGCATAAAGATTGATGTGTATAGGTTTCATTAGTAAAGTAAATAGTTGGGATGAAAATAAAATGAATGAAGAAAGGTTAAAGACAAGAACTAAGAGGTGGAATTTGAAATATAGTGACATTAGGAAGTTTGGTCTAAGCTTTTGATGGAAAATATAATAGCTGGTTCATTTGAATAAAGTTCATAAACAAGAGTAGATAATGGTTGGTTAATGTTGTGAGTCAAGAAGTCAATGAAAATGAGTAATGGGTATGAACAAAGGAGTGTTAGTTGTGGGTAAAAGTGTTGGAAAATGAGAGCTAAGAGGTTTTTGAAGGGATGCAAGGCCAGATTTCCTGGGTTAGAGAAATTTTGTATTTCAGGTGTCTTTAGTAATGAATTAAATTAAGAGTTCAAAAGAGAATTATAGCTTAGGGTCTTGAGATAATTCCTAGAAAATTTTGAAACTTGGTTCAAAGTATACTTATTGTTAAAGCTATTGGACTGCGATTAGCTCTATGCAGGATTTTTCCTGAGATTCAGTCAGTGCGGGAGACTTCGTTGGGGGCTATGGTTGGATTAAGCTTAGGACCTCTTAATAAAATTTGTTCCTAACATATTAAAGGATAAATCTTGAGTAGTGTAGGTCTTAATTCTTATTGTGTGTATTTTGGAGGTATTGGAAGTCATGGCTAGGATTTTCAGGTCCTGATTGTATCTGTTTTGAAGTAATTGATATTAAGGGGTCTTAAAGGATGAATTAAGAGTAGTGTGATGAAGATGAAATGTTCCTAGCATCTGGAAAAGTTACATAATTTAATTCCTGAGTATGAAGTTCTTGTAAGCCTTGGAGTATGATATTGATAACTAGAAATTTTATGAGTGTCCTGTTTTTGTTCATGTGAGAAATTAAATGAGTTCAAGGTTGATTTTAATAAAAGTTTCAAACTAAGAAAGATAGTTAACTTCCTAAAGTTAATGTTTAAATTTTGTTTTGTTGAATTAGGTTAAGTATGTAAGTTGAAAACAAACATATTTCGAATGGGAGTTTTGAAAATGCGTAATAGGAGTAAACTTTAAATAAGTACTTGAAACTTAGTAACTTTAGATTTTCGTAATCAAATTTTTATAACTTATAAAGTTGATAAACTTAATAATACTTGAAAAATATAATTGCAGCTTCGGAAAGTGTTGTTGAATCAACGACGTGCGTGAATGCAAGAGTAAGTGACAAATGAGATCGGTAAACGGTGAGTGGTTAACTGTTACCCTTTGGTTGCTAGATTATTAAGTGTAATTGTATGTGTATTTGAATATATGTGTTATATGAGAAAAATAAGCATGTGTAGTGTTTTATGGAGTTATTGGAAATATTTTTGATGTTTGAAATTGTTTGTAGTTGATAAGAGCCAACAAAATGAATTTTTCTCCAAAATAATTTTTATTTCCAAAATTGAAATCCAGGTGCACCAAGGATGTTCTGATTTAATATTCTGATCTAAGACATTATGTTTATGATAAGTGTTTTAAAATATTTGAGTGCTCAGCCCTGGTAGGATGAATTATGTATGAGAATTATATTTGGTGTACGGTGCAAAAATTGTCGGTGGGCAGGTGTACGATGTGCGGGGTTGGGTTACTCAGTTCTTCCTTTGTTTGACTTGTATGCTTTGAATTGCTTTGATTGTTTTGATTGAATTATATAGAGTGCTATTTGAACTATGCTTGTTAAGCTTATGTTTCCGTTATCGTGTATGTGTAACCTTAGTGGTTTTGAATTTATGATATTTTGATATTAATTGACTATATATATATTATAAACTTTTGTTAAGTGATGCTAGTACTCTTTGGGTATGTTTTCACTCACTGAGTCCGTATGATTCAACTCTTTTTTGTTGACATTCTTTTCAGTAACAAGATCTCGAGGGACGACAATTACTAATACTAGGCTTGCCGAGTGTATAACGGCAAGATAAATTCAGAATCTCATGCTTGAAGCTAAATGATGAAAATTTACAGTCACAATTATGGTGTTGGATATTATGAGTTATTTGTATAAAAGTCAATTTGTTACTGTTGATTATATTAACAGAGCAGAGCTCCTTGGTTATGTGGTCTTGTTTGATATTTAGTGGGATGTAATTAGGAATTTACATATTGGTATTTTGGGCATGTTCCATATTGCAAGGAACCTCTATCGAAATTTTTAATAAATTGTTGTATATTTTAGTAAATAAATATTTACAGTTAACTTGTGTTTTCTAAAATTTGTTATTATGCATTGATTTAGTCAAAAATCATATGTGTTTCTTTACTTTGAAGTCAGGGTTACGGAGAATTGGTTACCCAATTCTCCCACCAATCATGCCTCCTTGAGGAGTGTGACATAAATTCTATAACTTAACATTAACATATTCAAATTTCATGTCTCCTAATTAACAATTTATTTAATGAAACTTATGTAAATCAACTTACATGCATAAATTGACATCTAGTTTCTCCTAAGCATTTTATAGAACACCTTATAAGCATGTTTTACCCTAATTCATGTAAATATACACCTCCCAATACAATTAACAAAATTCTAATAACCCTTTTATTGATCAAGTTTCAATTATTGAATTTAACTTAACTTAATTGCCTAGAGTTAACCAAATACTTGAATTATATATTGTCCACCATGAATACAATTAAATTTCAAGCTTCCTTATTCCAATTAACATAATTATCATCTAGGTTTTAGTTGTTTTTCTTAACTTTTATTCACAACTTTAATTTAAACTCACTATTTCTTAACATAATTTACTAACTATCAAGAATACCATGTCTATTTAACAAGTAACCCAATAAAATCCTAAAAAACTCTACTCGGCTATCCAACCAACCCATAACCAAATTTTTTTTTTTGTTAAGCCAGCTTGCTTACCCCTGTTACCTTGAATTAGTGAGTAGCTACCACATAGCCAGCTGCACAGTGGAAGTAGGTCACGGGTAGGAATACCCTGCTATTGTCCACCACCTTCACGCCATTAAGGGGGCTGCTGCCCTTAATTTCAGTAGCCTTCTAGCTATTATGGCTGAGAGGGAATTTTACTCCAAAGACCAAGCAGTAGCTGAAGCTAAAAGAGATAAGGTAGCTGCTGGTTTGGAAGAAATTGCAACATAAAACTTCATCTTGGCAGCAGTAGAAGGAAGGCTACAACTTAGGGAAGAGTAGGACAAGCACCAAGGAATCAAACACACACACGCCAGTTTTTGGAAGGGAAATAATGGTTGCACCCTCTAACAAGTTGAAGCTAATACAGGGGACCATCAAGCTACAAACAGAGGTGGTGAAGGTAGTAAAAATAAGCTGAAAGTCGGCCCAACAAGAGACATAAAACAAAGAAAAGACAAAACAAAACAAAATAAAAAAATGTGGTTTATATTTATTTTTAACTTTATGTATATATATCTATTTATTATAATTATTTTTCTAATTTATTATGCTCATACATTAGTTTTATCTATCATTAAAATTAAATAAAGTGAAATCTAGTTACAAGTCACTAAAAATGTTAGGAATTATTTCTCGCATTACAAGTATATGTATATACATATTTATTTATATATACAAAAGTATTCATTCACTTTTTCTTTTTTTTATGTGACAATTTTATTCACTTAATTACGTCAAATTATGTACAAACACTCTGACATGTATGTTAAACAATCGGGTCATAACAAAAATCCATGTCACATAATCAAAGTGAGAAACATCATGAAACTATTGGTCACAAACTAAAATCATATAGTGCTTTATCATCAATTCATCTTCTTCCTTAATTCCATTCAAAAACAACATTTAAAAGTAGTATAAAGAGAATCAGTAGGACAGGAAAATACATGTATATTTTGAAGGGAAATAACTTGTTTATTATATAATTGCACTTTCTAATGGTCGACCTATTCAAAAGAAATTCTTTATGAATCAGTTGTCTTCTTGTTCATGTGATCTCTTTTTAGCTTTTACTCTACTACTCCTTTCATACTTAATTTAACATTGTGAAGAAGGGTATCTACTACATATTATTTTTATGCCCTTTAAAAATTGAAACAACAATTGTGAGGACCATGTAACTAAAGAAGCAACTGGATCATAAAAATATTATCACTCAAGTTACAAAGCAGCTGCGGTTTCAATTCCTAGAAAATCCAAAAGAGATAATGAAAACAATATTCTCTAATTAAGTGAATATTTTTGGAGATGGATAACATTAAGGAAACAAAATAGGTCTCTACCTAAATTGTGTTGTTCAGAATATCAACACTCATACAAATTTTAACTTAAAAAGTTGGTCTTTTTATAATTGTTTTAAGTTGAACAAAAAACATCACTTCACTTAAAAAATGAAGAGATTATATATGAAATAAATATTAACCACTATGAAACAAATTTTCTCAATCATAATTGAAAATTCAATGTATAAAGCGAGGAGTAGAAAGATAAATACCTTAACAATGCATCAAAGCATTAGGAAAAATGATTTAGTTTCTTTGATTTTTACGCATACACTTGCTTGTTTATAGAAAAAGAAAGAGAAAAAGGACAATTCGAATAAAATCCAAATTGTTGCACGAAAAATCTCTATTCTATTCCCAAATCAAAATGCCAAAAACCCATAAACCAAAATGCAAAAATAATAATAATAATAAAAAAAGGAGATAATGACAAAAAAATGTGAAAAAGCATTTACATCGATGAGGTTCACTATACAAACACATGGAATAAAAATTCATTGAGTAAAAAATCTTGAAAGAGATTCATGAAGTCCCAAAAAACTATCAAAAAAGAAATATAGTACTCGGGAAAAAAATAAAGTAAGCATTTTTGTCATATTATTAAAAATAAACTTGAGGAAAAGTAAGAGGAATAGGAAAGGGTTGTGACATTAATCATGCCCATTTGTTGAAACTGACTACTATCTCATCTTTTATTATTTTTATATATGCAATAAAAAAATTAAATAGATTTGATCATTCTAGCCTAAAAATAAGACTAACAAAAGAAAAATAACTTTTCAACAACATGAGAAATAATTTATGTAGGAGAAAGTGACTTTTAAATAATATAGATTAGAACCAACAAGTATGGTGTGTATAGAACTCAATTACTATTTTCATTTTTTACCCAAATAAACTACTAGTACTTAATCCAAATTTCTAATTTTTTTAAAATTATATGCCTGTAGTGGTACTTTGTTTTTTAAGAAAGTTTCAGCAATGACCCCTTTTACAGTCCACTTACTAACCTTGGTGGGACAAAATTTAGTCTAACTAGCCAATTTTCCAATCCCCCTCTTGCAATTTCTTCATTGTCAGATACTTTTGTGAAAGGACTTACACAGGTTTCTATATCTGTGTACCTGAAAGTTAATAACACCAGTTCAAATTATTGAAGTCTAATAAAAAGAAAAGGCAAATATTACATACATATATATATAATATAAAGTCAGATGTTGTACAGAAGCACAAATCAAGCCTTGTAAGGATCCAGTGTCTAGCAGATAGGCCTTTTAGTGATCTTACGATTAGCTTTACAACTTAAATGATTTTTGGGTTTATGCTAAATAGCAATGTCACCCTTCTCCACCAACTACTTCCAGCAAAGGCTTTTAGCTACATTTTTAATTGTGGTATGCTCATCATTCAAATCTTCCTTTGTTCTCTCCCCAGGCTTTCAATTGTTTGCATTGTGCCTGTGTACTTATAAATATATGTGTCACACTCCACATGTAGGCATGACTGGCCAGATAATTGTGTAACCAAATCTCCGTAACCCTGACTTCAAAAAAAAGAAACAAATATGACTATTGACTAAACCAATACATAAAAGTGAAGTTTAGAAAACACAAATTAACTACAAATGTTTATATATTGAAATGTATAACAATTTACTAAAATTTTCGATAGAGGTTCTCTGTACATTGGAACATGCCCAAAATACAAACGTATACAAACATGGAGCTCCGCTCTAATTCTCATCACAACAACAAATAACTAAACTATTACACAACACAAAACCAGACACCCTAAAGTCCTAATGTGGCTACAAACTCTCATCCTTTAGCTTTAAGTTCACGATCTCAAATGTATATCTTACCGCCATACAATCAGCAAGCCAAGTATCAGTCGTTGACATTCACAGAGGATCTGCTACTTAAAAAAAAAAACATCTATAAGAAATTGGTGAGTCCCACAGACTTTGTGATTGGAAAAACAACCAAAAAGGTACTAACATCACTCAAAACACAAATGAAACACATAAATCAGGCAATTTCAGAATAATATGAAATCTAAAATAATTAAAATCCCACACTTAATATAAATATCAAAAACGTAATGTTTAATAATGACATGTCATATAATACATTATACAATCAAAGTACACAAAGGGCTAATAGAGTACAACCCCACATACCAAATATCTCCTACCGTACAGTTTTGTACCCGCACACTAAACAAAATATATACAGAATTACTGAAATACAAAATCACTGAAATACAAAATTACTAAAATCTTCATACCTCCTCACAAACCCATCTATCGGGGCTGAGTTACTTGAATATTTTTAATCAATGTCAAATAATTAAATCAAAATATCTTAGGTATACCTAGATTTTATTTCATAAAAGAAAAACACTTTTATTGGCCCTTATCAAACATAAACAAATTACATGTACAATTCAAATAACTTAATTAGACACTACACATGCTTATTCTTCTATATAAACATATCTATTCAAATATACATAACAAATACACATATTAATCTAGCAACCAAAAGATAGCATTTATCCACTCACCGTTTACTAATCTTACTCGTTACTCCCTCTTGCATTCACGCGCATCTTTGGTTCAACCACAAATTTTGGAGCTGCAATTAAGTTTTTCCAGTATTACTTAGTTTGTCAATTTTATAGGTTATAACCTTTAATTATGAAACTTTATTGATAATAAATTTCAAACATTTATTTAAAGTTAACCCCTCTTAAGTATTTGCACATATACCTTAGAAATATGTTTGATTTTGACTTACATACTTAACCAAATTCAACAAAACCAAGTTCAAACATTATCTCTATGACATTAGCTATCTTTCTTATTTAGAAATTCCTTCAAAAATTAACCTTGAACCACTCAAATCCTCACATGAACATAAATAGGGCACTTGCACAATTTCTTGTTGCCAATATCAGAGTTCAATGCTTATAGAATTCTCATACTCGTGAATTTAATTATAAAACTCTTTTGTCTAATTTATCAAGAACATAGAAACAATTTATCTTTAGCACCTACTCCTAATTCATCTTTTAAGACCCTCCAAAACCAATTATACCAAAACAGGTTTAGTTAGCACAAAATCACAACCATGACTTCCAACACCTCTAAAATACAGATAACATGAAATTAAAACCTGAAAATCTTCATATTAGTCCTTTAATATGTCAAGAACAAATCTTATTCAAAATTCCTGAGCTAATCCAAATCACAACCACTGACAAAGTCCTTCGGACTAACTAAAGCTCACCTAAAATCCTGCCCGAACCTAGCTGTAGTCCAACAACTCTAACTATAAATATACCCTAAATTAAATTACTAAACTTTTCAAATATCATCTTAAGACCATCTGCTACAGTTTCTCTTTAGAACTTATAAACTAATTCAGTTCATAAGATACACAAAACACCAGATCTCCGTAACTTATAAAATTTGACCCTGCATCCCTTCAATAACCACTTTACTCTTATTTATAACACTTCAGCCATAACTAAACATTCTTTGTTCATATTCACTACTCAATTTCATTAAATCCTTAACTCACCACATTAACCAACCATTGTTTGCTCTTTTTTATGAACTTTTTATTCAAATTCCATTAACCCTTAATCACAAAGATGTAAAAGCTCCAAGTTTTACTCATTATGTGATAACTAGTACAAAGTATTCCAATTCCACTCTTGTTAATATTTCGACTATAGATTTCAAATCAACCAATTACCTAAAATTCATTACCTATAACCACAACCAACAAGAATTCTACCAATTTATAACAATTAAACTAACAAAATCTTCAAAACTAAGAATCAGCCTATACCCTTACCAGGAAACCAAACTATTGCCACGAGGAGGTGTGCTTTTCAAGACCAAAACGACTCACTACCTTGCTACACCATCTCCTAATCGTCCACTAACCAACTAAGTAAAGAAGAGAACCAACCAAAGCAACAACAACAAGCTGAAAATATGGGAGATGCTACGATCAAGATAGGGCAAAGAGATGTCTCTTGGCTAGCTATTATAGGTACTTAAAGGGTGCTGGAATTTGATTTGACAAAGTTGAAAGGAAGAGGGAGATTGGATGTCTCGACCAGCATAAAGGAAAGGACTGCAACTGTACTTTGGATGGCTGTCGTACCTAAGTAAATAAGGACTACAAACAAGGAAGGAATTGCATGGTTAAAAAAAAAAAAAAAAAGACAAAACTTAAAGTGAATTCATCTCAAATTGCAACTAAGATCAAAAGAATCTACTGCTACTTCACAAATGGAGCTGAAAATAAGGAGGAATAGCTCATAATAACATCCACAACAAGCAAGATTGGTGAGGCTAATACTTCAAAGTGATGAAGACAATCCTTTTTTTTTTTTTTTTTTTGAGAAGGGGAAAGGAGGAATGAACCCCCAAGTAGGCTTCCAAGAGAGTCGACCCTTGGATCTTCTGGATAGCTGGAAAGGCTGGATGCCATTATACCATAAAGGTCCTGGCGATGAAATGAAAATGACTTAAATGCTAAAAGGAAATCCCACAGCCAAACAGGAGGAACAAGACAAAGAGGAGGAGTCTAGAATAATCGTGGAAAGCAAGAGGAAAAGTCAGTTAAGAACAAAGAAAGGGAGGAACAATAAAATAAAGAGAAAGGAAATTATATGGTCAAAGTCAATTGTCAGAAAGACTTGTGGTGTAGGTTTATTTCTTAATTTGTATATACATATAGATGTATATAAGTATTTATTTAATCTAGTTTACTTAGCTTGTACATGTATTTCAATTAAAAAAAATTTACACCACATCAAGTCAAGTTCTCAAATCCACCAAGTTTTAATTTAATTTTACACATATATAATTTATGTATCTATATTTATAAGTATGTTATGTGTTCACGTCAAATATTTGCATTTATTTTTACAATCAAGAGTTACACCAAATTATTCTAATTTCATGTTTTAATATTCAGTTATATCATGTTCAATTCTATTATTATTTATTTAATTTATTTATTTTTATAATGAAAGTTTACACATTATGTTTAAAACTTGACTTTCTGATATCGAGTTATAAGGGTTATGACAATATCTCCCCCAGTAAGCATTACTTTCAAAACACAATTTGTCTAAAGCCAAATACAAAGTAATTCTTTCTGCATGAGACTCTACCACTGAGTCTCCTATCCTTTTCCTTTAAGTTTATCTACTCAGAAATCCTTTAAGTAATTCTTTCTCCATGACAATAACACTGGCGATCCATACTTAACCTTTGGTCACCTTTTTGCCCAACTCTCCACCTCTACAATAACCATCATCTCTACTAGCAAATATTGCCCACTAAACATGCCATACCCACCACCTCTTCCCTTGCCACCATAAGCCTCTATCCCTGAACCACAACCACCCAAAATCTAGTAGATCTAACCTTTCCACCTTCTATATAATCAAGAACGAACTCAACAGTTTGACTTCAAACTTTCCAGCTACATTATCTCCTTGGCTTTCTTTCATTGGTATACTTGAAAATGTCAAGTTTCATTTCTGTTTCTTTTCTTTCATGGTGAAAAAAACAATATAAGCTATCTTTTATTATTTACAAATGTAGAAAATTCATAAATTCTACAAAACATAGCAATAGAAGGGTAATGAATAGTTAGTTTTAGAAATTATAGGCCTAATTGCAATATATTGAAATTAATGTCCTTATTGACTGATATAAAATTACAATCTCAGTTCATAAGATAAGGTGTTCTAATGTCAAGATATTGTCTGGAACATGCTCCTTTCTTTTTGTTGCAGAAGCATCTATATTACTTTTTTTTTCCTTTCCACAATCAGAGAAATAGATGTCATTTATTGAGTTTACAATTTTTTTCTTGCCTAAAAATTGTCCTAGTCAATTGAATAGGTATTGAAAATTGAAGTTACCTCTATGATCAAGATACCTCTATCCAGACAATTGAATTACAATCCAAAGCATTAATCTTCATTTGATCAAAAACGAACTTAAGAATTTAACCCTCCGATAGTATATGAAACCCATCATATCGAATTAAAGTTTGTGTTAGACCCAAATTAAGAATCCAGAGATAAAAGAAGAATAATAAAGAGAAATATAAGAAGAAGAAAAAGAAGAAGAAGATAGAGAGAAATCAAGGAAATTTCATAAGCAATTAGACAAAACAAAAGGTAGTGATCCAGCTGCCTATATGCTTAGCAAGGATCAATGCTTGTGTGAAAGAGCAAAACAAAAGGCTTTTATTATCCACCTTAGCAGTAGTTACAATGGCTACAAGCTCTAGCCAATGTCATAACAAATAACAAGGAAATTACATTAAGGCCCTTACAAGGAAAATTAATTAATTAGACCTCTAACATTACCCTCCTCTTCAAATAACACTTGACCTTAATTAAAAGGAAACTCTAGGAACTATTGAGTGAACTGTTGATAATCCATCCAAGTGGCATCCTCTGGATATGTGTATGCCCATTGCACAAGGAGTTGATTCACTAGCTAATTGTTTTCTTGAAAAATTTCCTGTCAATTATAGCAACAGGCTATAACACAAAATTTCATCCCCAGGAAATCTAGTAGTTGCACCTAGGCCTGAACATTGCCTATATGCTTCTTCAACTGAAAAACATGGAAAGTGGTATGAATCCTAGTACTAGCAGGCATGGCTAACTGATAAGCCACTTTATCAATCCTCCTCAGCACTTTATAAAGCCTATAATACTTGTAGGCTAACTTGTGATATTGTTTGCAACAAATAGTTGCCTATAAGGCGACAGTTTTAATTATACCCAATCTTCTTCTGTCAAAACTCTATCTATTATCTTCTTGTCAACTAGAGCTTTCATCCTATCATGAGCCCTCATCAGATGATATTTAAGCAGTTTGAGTACAGCCTCCCTAGCTACCAAGGATCTATCTATTAAGGAGAGACATAATTATAAAAAATTTCCTAACAATGCATAACGATAAACCACAACTTCCCCGATTGTATTCTTTACCTTAGTATAAATGGAATAGTCTTTCATATTTAACCTTTATCTTACTTATTTGTTTCTCTCTGTGAAGAGAAGAGTCTTCCCTATTTATGTTTTATTTTAGTGTTGCTTGTAAAGGGAAGAGTCTTCCTTATTTATATTTTAATTTAGAGTTTCTTTAATTTGGTTTTGCTTGTAAACTGGAAGTTTGTTTCCAATTTTTGATTGTGCTATGATTAGGCATTATGTCCCCTCATCTCTTTTAAAAGTTTTCATATTATTAAATAGGTAAGGATTTGCCAAATCCCCTACCACTTTAAGGTAGAATTTATCAATTAAAAAAATTACCTAAGTGTTTCACCATAACATAAAATTGTAACTTTATTTGATTAATAGTCTCTGTATTATGATTGTTTATTTGTAATACCAATTATTGTCGTGTAAGAATATAAACAATGTAGATCATTTGGTTTTTGCATATTATGATTGTTTTCTTATGCTACAATTCATTTTTGTGTATGCATATTAACAATGTAGTTCAATTTTTTTTTTTTTTTACATATTATGATTGTTTATTTGTGTACCATTCATTGTCGTGTATGCATATTAACAATGTAGTTCATTTTTTTTTGCTTATTGTATTTGTTTGCAATACCATTCATTGTCATGTATGCATATTAACAATATAGTTCATTTGTTTTTTGTTATGTAGATTTATCAATCCCGTCGCCCAAGTAGACCATTCTATCCTTTGCCACCACAATGGTCATCGATCCTTAGAGTCTTTGATGCACCAGAGATCTATAAATAACCAATCGACTACCTTGAATTTGTTAATTTCATTTTGTTATAGAAACAGTTTTGACTAAGATTTTATATAATTTCAGAGTGTGGAACTTGTCTTGAAATGTTATTAGAGGGCAGCGGTGTTGCCGTAAGATAATCCTTAGATTCATCCTCATGTCATTGACTATGTGAACTGGATAGATTATTATGGTGTGATGAGGTTGGGGTTATTCAAATGGATTGACACCTTGTGACAGCTTTAGTCTAGCAATGGAAACCTGATACTCACACATTCCATCTACCTCACTGAGGAAACGATCACTTTAAAGGCTGTCAGTATCCTCTTCAGTTTACTCATGGATGGGGAAGCTGTCTTTGGTGTAGTTATAAGTAACATTTTTAGTGATTGCAAGCGACAATTAGGGGTTATGCCCTTCGATAGAGATGTTAGGGGTAATACATTTAGCATGGTGTGGTCAGTGAGGACATTTCGTGAGTTACCCACAGATGCAGGTGAAATTACAATGCAAAGGCATGCATACGCATACATATTACAATTTATTGTTGGATTTTTATTTGCCACTAAGTTGTCTATCCATGTGCATTAAGTTTCTTACCTCTGTTGGAGTACATTGATGTTGCCAGACACTGTGACACTGGCATGGTTGTATAGAGAGATGTGTTGTGCCACTGACCTAATGTCTTTTGAAATTGTTAGCGCTTTGATATTATTGTAGGTATGGGCATAGGAGAGACTATCATTTATCATACCCAAGGGGATGGAAAATACATATTGGGATTCGACATTTCCTTTAGGTGCGATGTATGCTAATTTATTGGTTTCATGTCTTTGCTTATATTGTGAGAGCATTGATGACTTATAATTGATTTTTTTATGTACTTGCAAACAGAAAGTCTCATTCGTGGTCAAACATATTGTCCCACATGCGTCCATTGGTATTAAGAGCAGCTGGAGATGATGTCACCACATCAAGTAAGTTGGAGTTCATGTTATATCCATGTCCTATTTAAGATATTC
This sequence comes from Quillaja saponaria, assembly GCA_029379385.1. NCBI lineage: Eukaryota > Viridiplantae > Streptophyta > Magnoliopsida > Fabales > Quillajaceae > Quillaja > Quillaja saponaria. The sequence goes on along the minus strand of CM055605.1, from coordinate 14,444,707 downwards.
ATGTTGTTTACTGTGATGTTTTATTTATTAAAACATACATATTTTCTTTTATTGCAGTTTATATGTATGCCATACGTGACTAATGAGGTGGTGGCTCAGGTACCTTCTTATTGTTATCGAGAGCATCACATTTGGAAGCACAAGTTATAACACCTTAAAAATTAAGACCCTTATTATATAGGTTCTTGCCTCCAAGTTCACTCTAGAGATTTAAGTTACTAATGTACTAGTTCGATTACCAAGTTATTTACTAGTTGATTTGTTTATTTGGAGGTTACTTTATAATTTCCTTCTACTTCCTTGGTTATAAACTAATTTTCTTGATTCATTCATTTACTAGCTTTAACTTACCAAGTTTCATTTCATTTAATTATATACATTACTTAATCATTGAGCTTTTTTAGCTAGATTTCTTAAGTTTACCAATAATATTATTTCTTAAGTCACTTTATGAATTGTACTTATTATTCAATTATACATATATCTTATTAATTACTTGCTTCCTTATTCTTTTACTTCATACATTCTCTAATTGAAAACATTTCTTCATTATAAATCAATTATAAAAGTTTGATTACAACTTTACTTGATTTAACAAGTAATAAACTTATATCTGAACTATATATTTAGAAGTCCTTTATGAATACATTATAAAATTTTCCTCAATAGCTAGCCCCTTATATTGCTATTATAATTATATAATTCTAATTTACCAAGAAGTCGATCCTTTATAAACAAAGCCACAAGATAAAATTCTCCATGCTTTCCCATTTTATTCCCTTTGCTGCCCATGAATCAAATTACACAATATGAAAAGTGTTTACATAAACAAGAGTGAGATACAATCATCTCAGTAGTCAGGGATACTATACAACATAGAATATGAATGCATATTCATACCTTTTCAGCAAATAAACATTATGAAGTCAAACATAATTTTAAGGCAAGTTAACACTCAAACATGGCTTTTATTATAACAGGTATCTTAGTTTCATATTCCCAGTAGTTATTCACATAATCAAGTCACCATTTAATGCATAAATATCTAGCACATGACTCAGTATAAACATTTATATAAAGATATACAAGTAGTGCGTAAACAATAAACAAGGAAAAAGTCCTCCCTAGCTTAACTCCAGCCTATAACTTATGTAATTAACCAAATATAGCAAGGATAAGTCCAAACATCATCTCCAAGAAGTATATTATAATATTATTTAGCATCCATTCCCAAATTTTGCATTGAACCATTTTAAACATACACAACACACAAACAAGGCAGTATAGGGAAAATAGAGTTATGCCTCTGCCTATAAGCAGAAATATCACTCGAAACCCTTAAACAATTGCAACAAAAGCACAAACAAATTCCCCTAGATCTCCTTTACACTTCTTCTTCAGGCCTTAATATATGATTTGGCTATTAAGACCTCTAAAATCAACTTACACTATACCAGGTACAAAACATAGCATACTTCGCCTAGCAAATCTAAACTAACTTCCAATGGGTTCGCCTTTTGTCCCTATCAACAATTAGAACCCAAGGAGCTTCATCATTATCCCTTAATATGTTAGGAATAATTCAACTTTGGACACCCTTGGCTGATTTAGCCCAAAAACCCATGCAAAAGTCTCGTGGTCTAATTGAAGTATAAATACAACACCAAGTAGAACCAACAGTGACTTCCAATGGCTCTAGCTTTTACATAACCTAGATCCATACTTTGTAAAGATCCAAAATTGTTCCTTAAGATGTTAGGAATAACTCCCTTTCAAAACTCTTAGGCTAATTTAGCCCACAACTCCATGAAAAGCAACTTAAACTAATGAAGGATACATACTGTCCAGTAGAACCTAGGAGCGGCCCAATTGCTTTCTTCCTCAACTCTTTTTCAACCATTGAAACTCTCTAAAACTATTACCAAGACCTAAAGCTATAAGTTATATTCAGTAATCTACTTAAGATAGCCATTTTATATCACCCAATTCCTCCAATTTTCCTAAAACCCACTGCATACAACAGGAAGTTTTGCCTATTCTCTTATTTTTCACATCAGAAAAATGGGGAAGAAGAAGGGAATGAAGTGCACATTTTCTGAACATAAAAATACATATTTCAACAATTGCATGCTTCTTTTCTTCTAATTTGCTGCCAATTACTTTGTATGGCAGCAACATGCATAAGCATGCTTAATCATGGACAGTTGGCCAAGTCCAATATATGTAGAGGCTTAATTACCTTCTAACATTTGTTTTCTTTCATAATTCAACTTCTAATATATACTTATTTACCCACAATTTTAGTTTAGTGCCCATCCCACTATCATTAATTTTTCAAATAGGTAAATTATAATTAAGGTAGCACATAATTAATTAAACCACAACTTGAATTCCATGACTTTTACACAAAATGCACAAATTTTGTTTCCACTTTGATGAATTCACTGTACTAATTTGCACGACCAATTAGAAAATATGATACATGAATAAAAAACTACATGTATCCATTAATTTATCCCACAAACTGATTGATATTTGCATTTTTCTAGCTCAATTTATCCTAATTTGACCACTAAAAGGTCAAGCTGCTAGACATCCTGCATTTTGCAGAATTTAGTTCAACTTCAAGGAATAAACTGTATTCTTATACAAGTCCAAAAATTATTAATGATATACCATTGGAAAGCTAAATGTGTATAGTATTTTGTAAATTTACAGAATTAGATTTAAAATTTTCTAGAGGAAGATAAGGTTATTAAAATGACCACTGGTCCAAATGCAAACATTTCTAAGACATCTGAGATATCTCTCTATCAACAACCTTACAATGTATTGACTTTTATACCACTTAACATGCAATAATTTAATAGCAAATGTTTATGCACCTAAACCTATCAAGCATATAGTTTATTAACCCTTTAGACTTAATACCTTATACACTAAAAGGCATACTAAGGCTAGCCTTTCATGCACACAATCTAGCATTCTATATGCAGGATGTTACATACTTCCCCCCTTAAAAGAATTTTGTCCCCAGCATTCAACTCAATGCATTATCAAACAACTCATTTAAATTCTCATTTCTTTTATCATTACTCAAACTTGTATTTTAAGGTCACCTTGCTTTCAAAGTATGAAATGAAATGATAATTATGTTTATAACAATACTATAAAAGTATGTATGCCTTTCTAGAAATGCACATGTAAGTTTCAAAATGTGGGTAGGTTAAAAGAGCAAATATGTAAATGCATAGTGATGATTAAGTGTGCATTTATGTGAGTGAATGTATATGAATTATGCCTCCGCTGCCAAACTTTGATTTCATTTAAAATCAAACATGTCAAGATTATTATATATATATATATATATAATTTCATATATCTCAAGTACTCAACATATCCCCATATATATATATATATATATTTTAGTCACAACCACACAGACAATAGTTAATCTGGTACTACTCAGGTAATAGTTTCTCAGGCATTAACTTACTAAGATAATTATCATTGAAATTTTAATTGCTCAGGCAACAACCACTGATTAGTGGAAGTCACTTAGGCAATAGCTATTTAGATGAAGTGTCTAAGTTATTAGCCCCTAAGACATCAATTACTCAAGTAGCATCATCTCAATCAACTATCATTCAGGTAATAGCCATAAGAGTAAATTCTAACCAAATATGCTGGTGTGATTTTGGGGTAAGACTCTCCCTACGTCCCATATGGTAATGCTAGCCAATAGGAAAAACACTATGGCATTTACCTTCATAGTTTCTTGTGCAGCACTCATCTATGGAATTTACCTTCATAGGCATCAAGTGCAATCTCAACCAACAAAAAGTGAAATCCACAACAATTTTTCAAAGCCACACAGTGAATGATAAACTATTGCTACTCTGTTGATACATTCCCTCCACATCTTATCAGCATGTGAATTTGGCCTAGCTGGAAGGTGTCCTCTTTATGCTAGTACTTATTTATGGAGTTTAGCTCTTCAAGCCTTTTGGACCAATACTCATCTTTGGAGTTTACCTCTCATAGCCTCTTATACCTTTGTGTACTTAACTATAGCCTTTTGTACTTCTAGATGCTCATGTATAGCCTTATTGTACAATTATATACTCATCTATAGCCTCATTATACAAATATATACTCATCTATAGCCTTTTATACTTTTTTGTACTCATCTATAGATTTTGTACTACTAACAGAATTACAACATAGTAGCCTCTTATAAAAGAAAATTTTTATGCACATGTTTATATCATACATGAGATGCTCTTATATGTAGTCTAAGAAAAAAATGTATGAATGAATATATAATGCTTATCATGAAGGAAATGTATGGATGTTTACAAGTCTCTTTTCCCTTTATTAGTTTTCTCGACTTAACAAAACATAAAACTTTACTTGCTTTAGTATCATATTCACATCCCTTTTTGCCATTTAGGCCAAGAACATGTTAAGTCATAATTATTTTGTCTAACCATTTTATTTTTCACACAATTAGAGTTTTCTTGTAGGAATGAAGGTTGCACCATTTATCATGTAACTACTTTTTGCTTGAATCCTCATAATTATACAAGTTTTACATTAACCATTCAATAGATTTATCATTCAGGTACTCTTACTAACATAATATTAATACTTCAAGCCAATATTTCATTCCTCACTTGAATATTCTTGAGTAATTATTTAGAACATCAACTAGTTTCAAAAAATTCATGATTCATCTATTACTACTCCACATAAATCACATTGTAGCAACACATAACATATTTATCTTAAATAGGCAATCATTTGCTGTCTAGAAAGAAAAAATTTCTAATGTCAAACAAAAGACTTAAGCACACAGCATAGATTATACAAGTATTACTCTTTGTCCCATCTATTATTCTTATTATTTTTTATTACACAATGAGTTTACTTGCATATAGCATACTAACCTTTCATTTATTTCAAATTATACACATATTCTACTTAATCATTTCATGGACATCTTGTTTCCTTAATTTATTACACATGTCCTACTTAATCATTTCATGGACACCTTGTTTCCTTAATTCTCTACACATGTCCTACTTAATTATTTTATGGACACCTAGTGTTTTCCTTGCCTTCCACTTGTCTAACCATCTTTCTATATTAATTATTACTTGCCACCTTATGTCCTAACTTCCTTCCACATGCCCCCTTAATTAATACAACTTTTCCATCCTTTTCCTCCTTCTTACAATTAAGCCTTTTCATTAATTTCAAGTTGCCACATTTATTCTCATTCTTACACCTAAGTCTCATCATTAATTGCAAATTGTCACACTTATTCTCTTCCTTACACATAGCCCCTTCATTTATTACAAATTGCTACACTTAATCTTCTTCTTACACCTAATTCATTACATTTCCCTTTCTAACAAGTAACCTATATTTTATCATTTTCTCTTCTTCTTCCAATGCCACCATGTAATATTTTCTCATCTTTGTTTCAATGCCTATACTTGTCCATGTTTTTTCTATGTATTTTTCCTTATATGTATATACGTGTCTATATGTATGTATATGTATGTATATGTATTTATATATATTTTATACATGTGTACTATTATTATCCTAATACATATCCTATATGTATTTATATACATATTTTATACACACATGTACTATTCTTATACATGGAATAATATGTAACTAAATTTGTAATCCTATTTAACTCATAAGATAATTGCTTATCCTATAATTAATTTAGGTATTAATTTTGGGAGATGTTATAATACTCCACCCTTTTAAAAGAATTTTGTCCTCAAAATTCAAGTACTAATGTAAACAATCTTGCACTAATCTAAACAATCTTTCTCTTACTTCCTTTCTACTTTTTTTTTTTTTTTCCCCTATGGCATACCTCAGAGTATTCACTTTATTTATCTCGGAAAACCTCAGGGTATTCGCTTTATCCTTCTCAATAAACCTCAAGTTATTCGCTTTATCCATCTCAATAAACCCCAGGATATTCAATTTATCCATCTTGGTAAACCTCAGAGTATTCACTTTATCCATCTTGGTAAACCTCAGAGTATTCACTTTATCCATCTCGGTAATCTTTAGGGTATTCGTTTTATTCATTATGGTATGCCTTAGAGAGTTAACATTAACATATTGTGCCATTTAATACTTACCTAGAATAGCGTTGTCATCCTCTTATGCTTCTTTTTTATTTAAGGAGAATACTGGACCCGGTGCTACTGGATTCCTAAGAGCTCTTTGGTCATTGACTTTTGTGCAGGTTCTAGTTATGTGACCCTCCTTTCCACAACTATAACAAATGTTGCTACCCTTCAAACAAGGCCTACTGCTATGAAATCTCCTACACCTATTACACTGTGTTTCTACCCCATATTAATCCTTAACTTGTTTACCTATATCTTGCCACTAATTTAGCCTTACTTCTCTAACACTTATAGTCATCTTGTTCCTTTCATACCATTATGCAAACCGAGGCATCGTCTCTAGACTTACGGCACATTATTGTATCATCTCATGAGATATCACCTTACAAAACTTAAGGCACATCTCAGTGTCATCTCATGAGACATCGCCCTACAAGACTTTCGGCACATTATTGTACCACCTCTCATAGATATAGATCCATCCCAAGAGACATCGTCTCTAGATTTATGGCACATTATTGTACCATCTCATAAGATATCGCCTTTCAAGACTTATAGCACATCTCAATGCCATCTCATGAGACATCGCTCTGCAAGACTTTTGACACATCATTATACCATCTCTAGATAGGATCTATTCTATAGTTTGAGCAACATAATGTCATGACAAGCTACAAGTGCTAAAACTAAGCAAATTCCACACCTTTCCTTTTTCACTATGCATGCAACATCTATCATTTCCATTCCTTTCCTCTACACATGCAATATTTAGCATGTCCTTTCTTTTCTTTTCCTTTTCATGTAACATTGCAGACTTCTTTTCGTCATAACTTTTCAAACAATTATCACATATCATATATGAACACATATATATGCAATACATGTAACATGTAGCACCTTCTTGTCATATCAACAAGTTGTAAACAATATTCCATGTAATATGCATATTATCAAAGCAAGGAATAATCAAACCTTTGGAGAAAGTGACATGTAATAAAATTATGGCAAGTCACTCTAGGCCTCCTTACCCACCTTTGCCCAAACCGTTGCTCTAATACCATAATTGTAATAGCCTCTTTCCTTAATCCTTCACTTAATCTACTAATAAACTCTTAAGCCAATTTAATCGGTACTACTTTTGTTACTTGTATTTTCTAGCATCTTTATTTTCCTCCTACGGTGATACTTTATAATTTTCCTTAAACGTTCTTCTTATTTCACTTTACACCATACGACCTATATTCCTTCTTCTAAATTTTATCTTTTCTTCCAATTAACTTTAAGTTCAAACTACTCTATTTATTAACCAAGATTTACCTAAGAAATGCAACTTGTGAATCATGGATTAATATTTCTAAAGATACAATTTGCAAACTATTACTTATACAAGAGCCAATTTTAGTAATACTAGACTTCCTTCCAAAATTAATATCATTACTAAGTAAACTGGTTAAGAATACATTTTACAATTTCATAAAAAAGTAACCAAGTTCTACAAGTTTAGTCTCATACGTCCAATACACTTGCCATCTTTTCTCGTTACATAGACCATGCCTTTCTCCAAGGAAAACAATACACATCCATGGTACTAATTAATCTAATACCCTTAATGTTTGTTTTTCTTTCTTTCTTTCTATGCCTCCCTCCTTCCGCCTTTTCTTGCTCGGTTTTCCTTCTCTTTCTTTTCTCCTATGGTTTTTCCCTTTCTTTCCTTCTACCTCACAGTTTTGCCTTTCCTTTGATTTCTCACTATTTCTCTCACTTTCATTCTTTTCTCACTTTCTCACTTTAGTGTACACTTTACCTTGCCCATGCAATTTCGGTCACCACCCCCCTCCTATTTATAGTGCATGGCCAAGGTTTAGGATTTAGAAGAAATTTTCATTTCCTATTTTATCCTTTTAGTTCCCTAAAATTGCAACCTCCGACTTGTCATTCTCTAAATTAACATGTGTATTTTCTTCCTAACACTTGTCTGTGCTATTCACTAGTTTAGATTCTTTAATTATTAGTAAGCCAACTAGTTACCTTAAACCTCTACACATGTCTTGTTAATCATTCCATGTACAACTTGCTTCCTTAAATCTTTACACATATTCTACTTAATCATTTCATAGACACCTTGTTTCCTTAATTCTCTACACATGTCCTACTTAATCATTTCATGGACACCTTGTTTCCTTAATTCTATACACATGTCCTACTTAATTATTTCATGGACACTTAGTGTTTTCCTTGCCTTCCACTTGTCTAGCCATCTTTCTATATTAATTATTTCTTGCCACCTTATGTCCTAACTTCCTTTCACATGCCCCCTTAATTATTACAACTTTTTCACCCTTTTTCTCCTTACAACTAAGCCTCTTCATTAATTAAAAGTTGCCACATTTATTCTCCTTCTTACACCTAAGTCCATTCATTAATTGCAAATTGCCACACTTATTCTCTTCCTTACACATAGCCCTTTCATTTATTACAAATTGTCACACTTAATCTTCTTCTTACACCTAGTTCATCACATTTTCTTTTCTAGCAAGTAACCTATATTTTGTCATTTTCCCATCTTTGTTCCAATGCCACCATGTAATATTTTCCCATCTTTGTTCCAATGCCTACACTTGTCCATGTTTTTTCTATGTATTTTTCCTTATACGTATATACATGTATATATGTATGTGCATGTATTCATACATATTTTATACTATATACTATTCTTATACTAATACATATCCTATACATATTTTTATACGCACATGTACTATTCCTATACATGGAATAATATGTAACTAAATTTTTAATCCTATTTAACTCATAAGATAACTACTTATCCTATAATTAATTTAGGTATTAATTTTGGGGAATGTTATAGCCAGGACCATGCTCTAATTCCAAATTGTAACACCTTATAAATTAAGGCTCTTATTACCTTTTTTTTATCCAATGTGGAATCAACGATCTACGTATAAACAAAATAAGATTTCTTTGGATTTGAAGGAAAAAAGACAACAACTTTGCTTACAATTAGTTGTTTAGTCAACCCTTATTATGTAGGTTCTTGCCTATAAGTTCATCTTAGAGACTTTAGTTATTAATGTACTAGTTTCATTACCAAGTTATTTACTAGTTAATTTGTTCATTTGGAGGTTACGTTTATAATTTATTGCCACTTATTTTTTATAAACTAATTTGCTTGATTCATTCATTTACTAACTTAACTTACCAAGTTTCATTGCACTTAATTATATACATTAGTTAGGGCTAGTTTGGTACATAAGAATGGCCATTTCATTCTATACATGATTCCATGAAATGAACATTCTTTCATTTGGTACATTTTTCGCCCAAAATACTCATATTCCATTTTGGCCATTTTATTACATAGAAGTAGGAATCCTCAAACTCACCTAGGGGGTAGGTGGGATTGCTAATTCCTACTTCGAAGGAATTGGTTTTGTTCAGTTAAATGACAAAAAAAAAAAATCAGTTAAAGAATTTCTTGCTGCCTTCTAAACCCCAGCAGAGAGAACCTCCTTCCTTTCCTTCTTCTTGGTGTAATTTTCCTTGGTTTAGCCTCCTTAGGCTAAGCTAGCCATGACAGCAATGACAGTAGCTGGATACTTCAAGTTCTACCATGTCTTGTTTCCTTCCTCTTGTTTTGTTGTTCGTGCTCTTTAGGTATGGCTATCCTTTCTTTGTTTCTACCTTAGTAAGCTTGTTGTGTATGACAGTTTTTCTTAGAGATTAACGGTAGCTAGGGTGTTGAAGGAGTTCTTATTGTATATTGTGATGGTTGTAGGATTAAGTAAAAAAATTGACATAAGAATTCGGAACTAAGACCAAGAAAAATTGGGGTAGAAAGATTGATTGGAAGAGTAATTCTAGTATTCTTTTAAAAAATATTATATTCCATTTTGGTTTCTCTCTTCCTCAATATTAATGAAGCCGAAGTTTTCTATTTTTTAGCAGCAGGTATTGCTATTTCATTGATTTATGCAACTTCCATCCATGTAGGGTTCAATTGCTTTTTCATTTTTTTTTATTGTTTCCTTTAAAATCCTAGCAGCCAATGTTTTTGTTCTTTTTTTCTCTCTCTCTCTCTCCCCTCATCTCTTGTCCATAATCCATACATATCTGTGAAACATGGATATGCATCCATGGTTATTGCTTTGTCAACATTGACATATCTAAAACATGCTTTAAACTTTCAGGCAATATTCCAACATTTCATAATAAAGAAACATTTTCTGGTCCTATGACAGTCTAGATTTGTATGACATGCTTTAGTGCTACCTGAACATATTTAGATAACATCCATATTTGTAAAATTACAGAATTAGAAACATACTTAAGAAAAATATTAGACTTTACACTGCATAAACACAATACGTAGTTGACTTTCTAAATTTGAGTTTTATATAATGAATTGGTTGAAGAAAATATTAGTTGGGAATTGGAAATGATAAAGAATTTGTCTTTGTTATGTTTCATATTCTATATCTTCACATTTGGATATTCATATTTTCTTAATGTGATATATACCATTTTCGCTAAGTTACACATAACTTTCCATGTTGGAAATGAGAATTCATGTTTATGATGACTAGAACTTGATCATAGTATATATCAAGTTAGAAGTCATACTTGATGAACGGGGACGTTTAGTGCTTATCATTTTTTTAGGATGGGTACTTATAAATATCTTCCTTTGAGAATGGGATGAAATAATGGAGGCGATGATTGATGATTATTTATTATCTAGAAATTGGTAGAAATATCAATATATATATATATATAAGAAATGAAATGGGTTGCCTTTAAAGTGTTTGTTGAGAAGCTTCAAAGAAACTAATTGTAATATTATGAATAGAATACAAATAAAAGTTCATAGGCAAAGAGAAAAGAATTATTGGTTAATGTTGTGATTTAAGGACTTAATGAAATTAAGTAGTGAGTATGAACAAAAGGGTGGTTAGTTGTGTATAAAGTGTTGAAAATGGGAGTGGAGTGGTAATGAAAAGGAAGCAGGGTCAGATTTGATGAGTTAGAGAAATTTAGTAATTTGAGTATTTTCAGGACTAAATTAAATTAAGAATTCAAAAGAGAAAATATAGATTAGGATCTTGAGATGATATCCAAAAAAATTTGTAACTAATTCCAAGTATATTTATTGTTAGAGCTATTGGACGGCAACAAGGTTCATGTAGGGTTTTAGTGAGCTTTAATCAGTCCAGGAGACTTCGTGAGGGGTTGTGGTTGGAATTAGCCTAGAACCTCTAAATAAAAGTTGTTCTTAACATATTAAAAGATAAATCTAGAGCAGTTCAGATCTTAACTCCATGTTGTGTGTATTTTGGAGGTATTGGAAGTCATAGTTATAATTTTAGGATCCTGACTATACCTGTTTTAAAGTAATTGATATTAGGGGGTCTTAAAGGATGAATTAGGAGTAGAGTGCTAAAGATGAAATGTTATTAACATCTTGATAAGCTATACTAGAAAGTTTCATAATTTATTTTCTTAGTGTGAGAATTCTGTAAACATCATAATCAGAGGTTGGCAATCAGGAATTGTACGAGTGCCCTATTTTTATTCATATGAGGAATTAAGTGCGTTTAAGGAAAATTTAGAAAAAGTTTCTAAATAACAAAGATATATAAGTTCCTAAAGATAATGTTTCAACTTGATCTTATTAAATTTGGTTTTAGGTAAGTTAAAATCAAGCATATATCCAAGGGGGGTTGTGAAAATGCCTAAAAGGAGTAAATTTTAAATAAATACTTGAAACTTAGTGACTTTAGATTTTTTTAATTAAAATTTTATAAATTATAAAATTGATAAACTAAATAATACATTGAAAATGTAATTGTTGTTTCAAAAAGTATTGTTGAATCAATGACATACGTGGAAGTAAGGGGAAGTGACGAACAAGATTTGTACCGGTGAGTTGTTAATGGCTACCCTTTGGTTGCTGAATTAGTGTGTTTAATTGTTTAGTGTATTTATGTGTGTGTATATATATATATATATATGTTCTATAGTGGTAAATAAGAATTATATTGCTATGATTGACTATTTAAATTATGTTGATATTTGAAATTGTTTGTGGTTGATAGGGAACAACGAGTGTTTTTCTTTTCGAAATGATTTTACTCCTAAAATAAAATCCTGGTGTACCTAGGATGTTTTAAGATATTCTTATTCTGACAAGTGATTTAAAATGATATTTGAGTGCTCAACCCCGGTAAGTAGATTTGAAGAGGAGATTCAGTGATTTTGTTTTTAGTTATTCTATTTATAAATCTGTTTGGTATGCCAGCGCAAAACTGTCTTATGAGAGTGGTGTGTAGGGCTGAGTTACTCAATGGGCCCTTTGTATGCTTTGTATGTTTTATGTGCCTTGATTGTTTTGATTGAATTATACAAATTGTTACTTGTATTGTGCTTGTTAAGTTTATGCTTTAGTAATCGTGTAAGCCTAATCGTAGTGATTTGAAATTTATGATATATTGATATTAATTGATTATAGATTATATATGTGTGTTGAGTGATGCTAGTACCTTTTGGGTACGTTTTTCTACTCACTAAGTTCGTAAGACTCACCCCTCTTTGTTGATATTTGTTTTTAGTAACAAGATTTCAAGCTGAAAATTATCAACACTGGACTTGCCAAGTGTTTGGCAGCAAAGTATATTCGGAATCTCATACTTGAAGTCAAGGATGAAAGTTTGCAATCACACTAGAGTTGTGGGTTGTCAAATTTTGTGCTATGTAATAGTCTAGTTGTTTCTCATTTGTGATATGTTTGGAGCATAGCTCCTCTATGTAATTCCATAGTTATTGTGATTTGCTTATATATATACTGGTGTACTTGTTTGTATATTGAGGCATGTTCCATATTACAAGGAACCTTCGCCAAAATTTTTAGTAAATTGTTATTTATTTCAATAAACAAACCTTTATAGTTAACTTCTGTTTTATAAAATTTACTTTTATTCTTTGTTTTAGTCAAGAGTCATATATATTCAGTTGTGGTAAAGTCAGGGTCACGGAGGTTTGATTGTCCAATTCTCCGGCTAGTCATGCCTCCGTGAGTGTGAGATGCATGTGTGTGAGTGTGCTATGGGCAGCAAGGATTATAGTGGGCGTGGGTTGTTTTAGGTGGTTATGCATCACCTTTCTTCAAGCTGATTAAGGAGCTTTGTGGTCATGGGAGAGTTTTGCTAAAAGAGTAACTTTGGCAACTCTAAGTCACCTTTGCTTAGCCATGAGAAGAAGTGGAGAACACCAATTTCAATTCTAGGTTTCTATCCCCTGTTTTAAGGCAGCAACTCCATCATGTTTTCCTTCCTCTTATTCAGCTAAAAAGATTAATTTGTAGGAGTTTTGGCTAGGTTAGACACAACATGGAAGGGGATTATGTATGAAACTCCTCCAAGATGTGAGCCTTGAATGAATAAGCAAGTTGGGAATCCTTTAAATTAAGTTTGTGCTTAGGGTGTTATTAAAAGTTGTATATGAGAGTTGCTAATGTTAAACTAAGGTTTAAAATAATGTATATATACAATAGTTGTAACTAGTTATTGAAAATAGGAGGCTTGGAATTAATTAAGGTTATAATGGAAATGTATAATCTAAGTCCTTATTTATCTTTGTATAATTAATTTAAATTGAATTCAACAATGGAAATTAAGTAATATACAAGTCACTAGCATCTTGTTGATTGTACTGTGAAGTATGTATATACATGAACACCTATACATGAATTAGAGTAAATCATGTTTATGAGGTATTTTATAAAATGCTTAGGGAAATAGAAATATAGATGTATATATAGAAGTTGAGTTATGTGAATTTTATTTATTAAATAGTTAATTAGGAAACATGAAAACTAGCTAGGCAAATGTCGAATTTAATAAGTGGAGTATGGGTAAAGTATGGGTAAAGTTGAATTATAAGTTATATGAGATTTCTCAGTGTGTATATAAATATACAAGTGTATACACTTAAGGAAACAAAATATAATTCTAAGATATTTAGCGAAAGACTTTAAAAGAGTTAGTCATCAAATAGCATCTTAAGTGAATATATGTGAAACTAAAGAGTTATGGAATTAATCATGTAATGATCATTGTAAATAATATTTGAATTTATGATTTTCAGCTTCAGATCGTGTTGAGGATTGCATGCTTTTTGGTTGCATGATCATTATGTGAAATTGAATATTTGAATTAAGCTTGTTATTTGAAATTGTTTGTGTTTGATAAGGGTCAACGAAGTGAATTTTTTTTCTTCAAGACGATTTTATTTCTAGGATTGAAATCCAGGTGCACCAAGGATATTCTGATTTGATAAGTGATTCAAAAAGGATTGAGTACTCAGTCCTAGTGGGATGTGTATAGAGAATAATTTATTGTGCGGGTGCGTAAATGCCAAGTGAGAGGAGATATTTGTTGTGCGATGCTGAGTTACTTAGTTGGCCATTTGTATGCTTTGAGTGTTCTGATTGTTTGGTTTGAATCATGAATTCCACATATTTTAGTTTCTTTGTTTATCTTGTGCGAATTGTGATTTTATGATTATTATATGTACCTACTTGTACTGTTGCATCAAGACATGAATGTAGTTACATGAGAGTAACTAATTGATATGTGTTATTTATGCTTTGTTTGATGCTGGTACCCTTATGGTATGTTTTCACTCACTGAGTCTTTGTGACTCACATTTTCCTCTGTTGTTTCTTTTACTATCGGGAAAGCAATGTTCGCCACGTAAGGATTTGTGACTTGATGACACTGTTGTGGTAAGGTATATTTCAGGATCGTACACTTGAAGCTTAAAGGACGACACTTGCAGTCACTTAGGCATCATGTATTGTTGTGTATATTAGTTTAACTGTGGTTGTTGATGTGTTGTTTAGAGCTAAGCTCCTCTCCATACGTCGCTATTATTATTTATATGTTGCATGTAGCCAGGTTATATATGCATGTACTATTGGGCATGTTCCACTCTGCAGAGAACCTCTGCTGAAAGTTTCAGTAAATATTTCATGTTTAATATCGAGTCTATGATTTTACTTTAATTGAGTTAAGTTTTTCTTGGTTTTAACTACAAATGCTCAAGAGTTTATGCATACAATTATGATAAAGTCAGGATTTCGGAGGTTGGTTTATCCATTCTTCCAGCTAGTCATACTTTTAATTAAGGGTGTGACATACTAAGGCTAGCCTTTCGTACACACAACCTAGCATTCTATATGCACGATGTTACATATGTATCCTTAATATGTTTTAATATTGTCGAGTACCACAGGGTGGAAAAGGTTATACATTAGTATGGATACCTACAACTGATACCAGTCAACCTAGAGGTCGATGACAAGTTACATAAGATTGATCTTCGGGGATGGGGGCAATTGACTACCATGCATTACATGCTTATCACCCTGTTGGGCTATAGGAGACTAGACTATTGTGATTAGGGAGCCGTCATATGGTCATGCTGGTCATATGCAAGAGTACACATAGTGGTGTGGACGAATCAGTAGGAAATATCTAACACCATGTGGTCTTCACCATGCACCTCCATCTCCTACCCGTTTGATCATTTGATAGCATCTATATCATCACATAGTCAGAGGTGCACTAGGACCGAGGTCCTTAAACCATCAATATCATATAGACGTGATGATGCCTATGTTGGACCGTCATCTATGTAAATTCCGTCACCAATATGTATGTGTCAGCCTTTATATGCGGCCAGCACTTTTAGTGTTTATCACCTATTTATGTCAGAGTTTTCATACCCATCACCCGAGTTATTTAACTCGTCCATACCATAGGTGCCTTACTTTTAGTATGGCAGCATATTAACCTCATATGACCCAGGTATGGGTATGGTGATGTAGGTGGTCAAAAGACTAAACGGCGATGATGAAACACTAAAGCTGAAAACCTCAGGTGATTGAGGCAATGCAGCACTTAGGAGGAACTAGGCTAAGAGAAGGAGACAACGCCCTTATGGTACAGAAGGACATTTATTGTAAAAAGAAATTTGTAACCAAATAATTATTATCTTTAATATTGAAATTATTACTTAAATACTTCAACTAATAATGAAATTAATGTTTGAATAATGGTGCTAAAACTTTAAATGACGTGTTGTAATTGCTAAAAACCCGCTCGCACTTAATCTTTTATGAAGCAACTACACGATCATGAGTATTAACAGGCATGCTGACATTACTTTAACTTTATACTCAATCACGCTTATTAATAGACATTCTAACATTACTTTATAGTCAAGCACGTAATCTTTTCATGAAGTGACTACTTCGTCTTGCATTTTGACTTTATAAAGTATTTCAACAGTAAATGAACTTGTTGACATTGCTTTGTGTGTTAACAGACATGTTGACATTACTTTACACTCTTGCATGTAATCTTTCATCATTTCAGTACATATTGAAGTGACATTATGATGACAATAACAAAAAATATTTACTTATATAAAGGGTTTGAAAATCATAAGAGTTGAAAACATCAAACAACCATTTCTTACAAAAAAACTCACACTCGTTAACAAGAAAAAAATGCCAAGACAACCCTGCTTACATTATGGCTGTCATGGTGGTCACAGATCTTCAACTAAATCCAGACCTAAGTCATTAATGCTGAGACAATGGCTTTATCATATGGACATGTATATTGATCTGAATGAGGTCACATTGTATGAATCGAAAAGAGAGTTTGAATGTGTCCCTCTCTATTCTACGAATAGTTAGAGTACATAAGTTTGGGTAAGGGAACCTAAATACATTAGATGGTGGGAGATAAGGTGTGAGATGGAATCATATTGTAGATTACATAAGTTTTCAATCCCAAAAGTGATTTCGGCAACTTTGCCTCATTTAACACAAGGTGAAATAGCTGAGGTTATTGAAAGACTAAAGTGCAAAAGTAACCAGATTAACCAATGACTGGATAAGTATCATGCTAGCTCGCGATGATGAGTTAAGAACACCAATCATGATGGAAATTGAAATTGATGTGTACTATGAGAGCAATGATGACCTATTTGACTATCAGACAATGATGGTGATGACGACTTCATTAATAATTGTCTCCCATCGTCTTTGTCATTATGTTGCTGAACAACGACACACCTATTTCTTTCATTATTGCAAGTTTTTCAATAATAAATTCTAGTATTTACAATATGTACTCTTTATAACAAAATGTTCAAGTCAACGACTATTAATAATTGTCTTCAAGAGCCCACTGACACCCCCTATTGAAGTGAAAAGTTCACCAATACTATAATGAATACTCATTGATTAAGAAATTTATCAAATACAAACTTGTTCTACACAAAACGTAAATGAACGTATAATTTATAACTACTCTGCATATCACAATAATTGGAGAGATCTTTAAAAAAATATAACTAAAACATTCAAATAATATTTTTTTTTCACTGTTGAAACAATCATTTGATTGTACAAACAATAATTTCACTAGTGAGACAATAATTGAAATATTTAAGTAATCATTTCAGTATTTAAGACAATAACTAATTGGGTTAAAAAAACTTTACAATGAATTTAAAATTGAATCAAATTATTATAAAATATTTGATTATTGCATTCATTAAATTAAAAAATTTATTAATTCTAACTAAAATAAATAAATAAACTACAAGCTATAACCTCAAAAAAATACTAACTCTTAAATATGATAAATATACCTCAATTTATTAAAAACATAAAATTAAAATTGGTAACTGAAGATAACAAAAAATTTATACTTGAAATCAAAATTTATAAAACAATAATTGGAGATCAAATTCTCATACAGATGCTTAACTGGCCGAAGGAATGGATAATCACCCCTTCATAACCCTAACTTCAAATCAAAGAAAATATATATGACCCTTGACCAAAATAAAAAAATTTAAAAAAAAAAAATTAGAAAACACAATTTAAATGAAAATGCTTATTTACTAAAACATATGACAATTTAACAAAAATTTTGGCAAAGGTTCCTTGTAAAGTGGAACATGTCCGTCCAGTACTACAAATATATATAACCTGGTTACATTTAACCAGTTAACAACAGTAATAGTATACACAAGGAGCTCCACTCCATTTATATCATAAATAATTATAATTTGACTATTATACAAAACAAGTCACAAAACCGAAAATCCTAATGTGACAACAAACTTTCATCATTTAGCTTCAAGTATGTGATCTAGAAGAAATATGTTGCATGGTATTAGCAAGTCATGTACTCGTCAATGAGGTATACTGAAATCTTGTTACTAAGAAAAACATCAACAAGCAAGGAGTGAATCACATGAACTCAATGAGTTAAAAACTTACCCAAAGGGTACTAGCATAACTCAATACACAAATAGAATACATAGATCAAGTAATTTCTGAATAACATGAATTCTACAATAATTAAAAATTCCACTTGTACGTAAATATCGAAAACGTAAAATTAATAAACACAAGTCATGTAATATACTTTACAAACAAATCAATCAAAACACTCAAAGAAAACAAAGGGCCAATAGAGTAACTCAACACCCGCACACCATATATCTTACCCCGGGGAATTTTTGTGCCTGTACACCAAATATATGTTCCTCACATATCCATCTCCGGGGCTGAGTACTCAAATATTTTAAATCATATATCAAATCAAAATATCCTAGGTACACTCAGATTCTATTTCATATGTAAAAATCATTTCAGATAAAAATCAATTTTATTCGCCCTTATCAAACACAAACCAAGTAACATGTCAAACATAATTCAAATAACTCAAATTAAACACTACACATTCTTATATACGTCTATATAAACATATTTATTCAAATACACATATTACTCTAGTGACCAATGAATACGTTATCAGATTATGCTTGTCTTTCCTTCTTGAATCCACGTGTATCGTTGGATCAACAATACATTTGAAGAATGAAAAACATATTATCCAAGTACTAATTAGTTTATAAATTTCATAATTATAATGCTTTAGTTACTAAAACTCATATATTTTAACTTCTATGTGTTTCTTTAAAACTAAGGCCTTTTAAGAATTTTAACAATTACCTTGTAGGAAACTTGGTTCCACATCATGTATGTATATATTATATATTTACATACCAAGAAATTAATCATAACTCATACTTTCTATGTTCCTCACTATCGCAATATTAAATCCAAGTTAAGTTAATCTTTTAAAATCCATTAAGGGCTCAGATCATGAAATTCCAACATTATTCCAACCAAGTTTTAAGATTTCCCATTTTCCTTAACCAATTAACTAATAATCTTTTACTCTTGTTTCTAAAATTTTATTCAAATTTTAAATAATGCTTAATCCCCAAGATTTGATCTACCAAGTTCTATTCATTATATTACAATTAATTTCTTGGAGGCTTTTCAACAAACACCTTAAGAGCAACCAATTTTATTTCTTGTATATATGTTTTCTTATTAATAAAACTAACCTAAATCCTTAGAATTGACATTACCTAAAATTCCAATATTAACTTTAAGGTTAAATTAATCATTCAAGAATTACTACAAGTTTGAATTATCAAGGTTAACCTCTTACACCAACTCCTCCCTTGGCCATTCTTAAAACTACTATATTATTCAACCCCTACTCACAATCTTTTATCCAAACCTCATAGACAACCAAAAGAATAAAAATTAAGTTTTTTTAGGCATTTTATCAAACAATTTAAGAGCATGATTTATTCTTATTCATATCTATGTATATGTATGCATATAAATCCCAAAAAAATCAATACAATTTCATTAACCTTTCTCTTACTCATTTTTCACATATCAACCTTGAATTTAGTTTCATTAATCAC
This sequence comes from Quillaja saponaria, assembly GCA_029379385.1. Taxonomy (NCBI): domain Eukaryota; kingdom Viridiplantae; phylum Streptophyta; class Magnoliopsida; order Fabales; family Quillajaceae; genus Quillaja; species Quillaja saponaria. Next base: position 14,424,650 of record CM055605.1, on the reverse strand, counting down.
AATAACCAAAGGCTTAAATTACAAGATTTCAGCACTAACTCACCCTAAAACTTCATGCCAACTACTTTCAAATTTCTAGTCTTACACTCTTATTCATATCTACCTAATCCTATATCCACCATTCTTATGAATTTTGTTTGTGTACAACTTACAATTCAAACTCACCTAATTCCTAAATTACTTCATTAGCTATCAAGAATCTCACACATATAAATCAATCAACTAAAGAAACTCCTAAAAAAAGTACTCGGTCACCCTACCTAAGCCATAACTAAGCTACTTTGTTAAGAATTCATACCATTGCTACCTTGCTAGGTGTTATAACTTGATATCGTAAAGTCGAGTTTTGGGCATGATGTGTAAATCTTAGTTATAAAAATAAATAAATATTGATGTATATGTTTAGGAATGATGGTAAATAGTATGAGTATAAAAGTAATTAAACAAATAAATACTGTGAATTTGAATAAATAAATATTTAGTACATCTATGAATGTACATATGTATAATAAGAACAAATACAAACCATAAATTTTAATCACTTATTATAGCCCAATACCATAAAAATCAAAATTTTGATATAATGTATAACTTTAAGTTGTGAAAAATAACTAAAAATACAAAAGAAAAGTAAATAAATAAATAATACAATTAAACATGTGTATATAAATGTGTGTATCTAAGGTTAAATATGCACCACAAATTCTAACTTTTTGACCTTGACTTAATTTTTATTTCATTTTTTTTCTTTTCTCCTTGTTTATCCTTGCATCACCTACTTTACTCCTTTAATTTATTTTTTTTCCCATTGAGACTGCTACCTCAACCTTATTGTTCCCGTGTTTTTCCAACCACCATAACGTCTCTTGAAGCCATGAAAATCTAGGTACCCATCTCTGGAAATTTAACCAATCTTGCAGTTAAACCATCTAGCCTTTACTTAATATTTCCTTTCATTCAATTGCTGGCTGAGACAACTACTTATAGGCTGAAGTCTTTCCCCTGTTTCTTAGTTATGTTTTGATGTATAAGTGGCATTCGTTTCCTTCTTTTCCTCTTGTTTTCATCTTTCTTTGGTTGTCCCATTTCTTTCAATTGGCCGAGCACTCAAGCAACGTTAGTAGTAGTGAAGTTAGTTGCTTAATTTGTTTTGGCGTGCAATTACCTTGCGTGGTGGCAACAACCCCCTTTCACCACCAGGCCTGTTTCGGGTTGATTCAGCTGAGGTGCAGTAGCCTTCTTCTCCTCCTCCTCCTTGCCTTGCAACCATCCTTTCAGCCCGGTAACCAAAGGTGGAAGCAATAGCTCCACCACACATACGGCAATAACTTGGGTGTACGGTTTTGAGGCATGGGTTGATTCTTACTCCTACAAGTTTTCTTGGTTTATTTGCTTTATGTTGGAGGAATTCTTATGGGTTGATATTGTAGTTAAAAGGGTTAAGTGAAATTGAATTAGGATCTTGAAAAAAAAAACAAGAAAAGTACGAGTTAAGTGTTGATTGGTAAGAGGAAAATTTGATGTACGTAGGATGGTTATTGGAAGTATATGTATTTCAAGTGTTAATTACTTTGATTAAATAAACCAATCTCAAGTTTAATGTTGGAATATAAGTAACATGGGAATTAATGTTATTGTATTAACTATTTTAGGGTATGTATAGATATAATACACATACACATGAGATAAAAATAATTATGCTCTCAAGATATTTGTAAAAATGCCTAAATGAAACTAGTTTTACTAGGATGAGTAAAACTTGGTATGTTCAAACTTTTGTGGTTAGGGATTATTTGAATGAGAATTGAAAGTCTAGGGTTAATTCAATTTACCTTTGCTTTTATAGGAATTTTGTTTTTCTTTGAGTGAATTATCACTACTTGTGTTTTGTTTAAGGATTAATGATAGGATTTGGAGTTAGTTGTGGATAAAAGTCTAGGAATGGATATGGTGGTTAAGTGGTTAATAAAAAGGAAACAGGGTCAGATTTTATAAGTTAGAGAAAACGGGTACTTTGGGTGTTTTTCAGGATTAAATTAGGTTAGGAGTTCTAAAGGAAAGTGTATCTTATAGTCTTATGATGAGATCTGGAAATTTTGTAACTTGATTCGAAATATATTTATTGTTAGAGTTGTTAAACTGCAGCTAGGTTCATGTAGTATTTTAGGTGAGCTTCAGTCAATCCGAAGGACTTTGTCGGGGGTTGGGGTTTGAATTAGCTTAAGACCTCTGAATAAGAATTTTCCCTAACATACTAAGGGAAAAATCTGGAGCTCTTCAAGTTTTAATTTCATGTTATGTGTATTTCAGAGGTGGGGGAATTCATGGTTGTGATTTTCGGGTTCTGATTGAACCTATTTTGGGAAAACTGGTTTTAAAGGATCTTAAAGGATGAATTAGGAGTGGAATACTAAAGAAGAATTTTTTCTAACATCTTGATAAACTATATTGGAAAGTTTCATAATTTAATTCCCAAGTATGAGAATTTTATAAGCATTGGAATCTGGTTTTGCCAATCAGATATTTTGTGTATCCTATTGTGTTCATATGAGGTTTGGAGTAAGTTCAAGGTTGATTTTAGGAGAAGTTTCTTAATAAGAAAGATAACTAATTTCATGGAGATAATGTTTGAACTTAGTTTTATTGAAATTGGTTAAGTATGTAAGTTGAAATCAAATATATATCCAAAGTTTCTTAATAAGAAAGATAACTAATTTCATGGAGAGAAAGTGACGAGTAATATTGGTAAATGGTGAGTGGATCACGTACTCTTTGGTTACTAGATTAATATGTGAAATTGTTTATATGTAATTGAGTAAAATGGTTTACGTTTAGCAGTATATTGGAATATGTAGTACTTAATTTAAGTTACATTTGATGTGTGAAATTGTTTATGATTGATAAGGGCCAATAAAAGTATTTTTCTTGCAAAATGATTTTTACTTCTAAAATAAAATCTAGGTATACCTAGGATATTTTAAGATATTTTTATTATGATAAGTGTTTTAAAATAATTAAGTACTCAGTCCCGATGGGATAGATTGTGTACAGAGAATAAATTCATTATACAGGTGCAAAACTGCTTGCTGGGGGAAGATATTTGTTGTGCAGGGCTGAGTTACTTTATTGTCCTATTGTGTGCTTTTAGTGTTTTGATTATTTTGATTTGATTGTATACTGTATTACTTGAATTGTATTTATTAAGTTGTATGTTTTTCGTATTTGAGTACGTGTAACATTTAGTTGTCATATTGATATTATTTATCTTATGTATTAAATACTTGTTTGAGTGATGATGGTACCATTTGGGTATATTTTTCCACTCACTGAGTCCGTGGGACTCACCACTCTTCTATTGATATTTTTTTAGTAACAGGTTCTCTATGAGCATCAACGACCAATACTAGACTTGCTGAATGTTTGGTGGCAAGTTATATTCAAAATCACTTTTTTATTTTATTTTATTTTTTTAATTTTTTTATTGGGGAAGGGGAAGGAGACAATGAACCCCTAAGTATATTCAAAATCACTTGCTTGAAATCAAAGAATGAAAATTTGAGGTCACAATAGTGTTCTACATTGTCGTATTTTGTCTTATGTGATAGTCTAGTTGTTATTATTTATGATATGACTGGAGCGGAGCTCCCTTATATATATTATTGTCATCGTGGTCTGGTTGTTGATAACTCTAGAGTAATAAAGTTATCTTACTAAAAATTTAATTCATATTTGATCCTAATCCTAATATTTTAAGTTAGAATACTAGTTAAATATGGTGTTAGAGTTATTTTGGGTTGTTTTTAGGGATTTTGTAGAGTTTTTATCTTAATTGGGAGTAGTTTTATGAATTTTGATATTTAATTTGTTTTAGATGTTTTTGCAATGTCCTAGTGTGAATCAAAGAAAGCAAGATGATCAACTGGTGCCACAGCGGTGCATAAAATGAAGTCGCGGCACTGTAAAAAGGGAGAATTAAGGGAAAAGGCAGAGATAACAATGCTGCAGTGCTACCATTATGAAGCCGGGGCAGTGCCACCATTATGAAGTCGCGACACTAATACAAAAGGAGAAAAATTCATAAGGCAGGGAGCTTGAAGTCGTAGTGCATGAAGCTTAAAGCCGCAGCACAATGAGGAAGAAACGGTAGTGTCAAAGAGAGGACAACTTTTGTAAACCAAACAATGCAATGGTGCTGCAACACCTATGAATGTGAGGCCTGCGGTGTGAAAAAGGACAAGTCCTACTGTGATTATACAAATCTTGTGAGGCCATAGCACCATATATATTTTGGCGCTTGTAAGGATTTTGAGGAGTTTGAAGACTTCTGGTTTATCCAAAATATAAAGAAAAAGGCTATAAATAAAATAGGAGGGCTGAGGTTTAGATATAGTCTGGAGTTCATGATAGAGAAGAGATTAAGTGTGCATTGGAGGTAGAGGAGCAAGGGATTTCAAGGGAACTTGAAGACCACCATCTTCATAGTTTTTCCTTATTCCTTTATTTCTTTTTAGTTTCTTTGTATGTTCATTATGATTTGCTTAGTTCTAATCATGTTTACATCTAATAGCATGAACTAATCCTTTTTTTTAGGTTTATGATGGAACTCACATGTAGTTTGATTTAGTTTTATTTACGGATTGCTTAGGCTTTGGTATTTATGTTATTTATATCATTCTATATTTATTGCTTCTAATTGCTTGATCACCAATTAGATAGATCTGGTAATCTAGAGGAACCTTGACAAAGGAAATCTAGGTGAGCCTTGAGTGATATAGTACATGTTTGAAATCTTTCACTTTATTGATTGAATTTAATTCGCATATAGAATTGACACATGCCTATATACCATGTGTATCCAATTAGGGTTATTTTTAATGAATCTTATTTAATTCAGTTCTCATTGGCATACAGTGAATTGATTAAATAAGATATGAATTATAATCAATTGAAAGATTCTTATAATTATCTTGAAACCCTACGTTAATAACATAATATTAGAACTGAGCATAATCGAATAAAGGTAATTCAAATGAAATGTGAGCAAAATCATATTCCTATGCCTTCTGTACATAATCTTAAGTCTGGTTATTTTATTTGTTTGCTTCAGGTTAATCATAAATCTCAATTATTCAATTGCTAGATAATTTTAGAATTGATAAATTTTAGTACTTGACTTGATAGACTTAATTCCTCGTGGGAACGATCTCACTTACTCTTTATTACTTGTTTCAATGATACATGCACTTGCATAGTAATTCTGACAACAATTGGATATAATCGAGTGTAATTATTTGTATTTTGGGCATGTTCCACATTGAAGGGAACCTATGCCAAATTTTTTTGTAAATTATTATGTATTTTCATAAATAAACATTTGTAGTTAATTTGTGTTTTTTAACTTTACTTTTATTCTTTGGTTTAGTCAAGAGTTATATTTGTTTCTTTTTTTTGAAGTTAGGGTTACAGAGATTTAGTTACCCATTCCTCCGGCTAGTCATGCCTCCGTGTGAGGTGTGACATTAGGCGAGACTCAAAGTTTAACTAGAAAGATAGGGGTAAAGATAAGGAACCAAGCAAGGAAGGGTTGTTGCCTTCCTCTAAGCAAGGTCACAGCTGGACCAAGAGCAGCTGCTACTGGCTGCCTTGACATGATTAACCTTGCTGCAGCTCACTCACGGCAGAACAGCTTCTCAAAATGTAACTCATATGTAATAGTACCTTTCTCGACACATTATGAATAGGTGACATGTGAAGAAGATTCCAAAATGAGCTCTTGTCCTTCCTGTAATTTAAGATATGCACTATGCATGCTTGTTCAGATTGAATGCTTTCCCTTCTTTGATATAAAGTGGAGGAATCCGTATCCACCCCACTCAAAAATCTACAGTTGCGCCCCAACACATTATCTCTTGCATAACCTGTCATTTTCAAAAAGGTATCACTGGCATATACAATAAGCATGTCGCTCAAGTACGGATTTGTTCAAGAGAAATATCTAAGGATGAAAAAAGAAGCCCTGCTTGAGGTATGTAGTATCTTTTTCTATAGAATGATCTGCTAGTTGACTTCCCTATTGTGGGTTAGCATAGAAAAGATGCTGTTAATGACACTCATAGCTCTTCTCTTCTCAAGATCACTTGCCTCGCATGGCTCTATAACCCATGATTCTTTACTACCAGAATGCAACACTGAATCTAGAGCTAGAGCACAGATTAATTCTAATAAGAAATCCAAGAATATTTCCTTGCGACAAGACCCCAACAGAAAAATCATGCATTTTAGACACATCATCATAGAAGCTAACCCCATTTCTTCTAAACCCACCTCCAGATAGCCCCAATTTCCTTGATATAGGTACCTGAACTCCCACGAAGTGAATTACTCTTCCATCATCATTGCTAAAAATAGGGGATATATGAAATAACATCCAAAAGGGTTTCCCATCTTTACTATAATTCAACAAATTAATTTTAATTGTTCTCTCTTTCTATATTTTCCATTGCAGACCTTTTACAAGTCCCAAGTCCTTGAAAGATCCTTCCATTGTTACCAATTACCTCCTCTATCGAATATCCTGACATTTTCAAGAACCCACAGCTGGCAAATACAATTGGGTGGCCAGGTATAGAAGGGTTGGTAATTGTAAAATTGTCAACCAATTCTTCAAGAGCTTCACGAATGTATAACGAATAACAAATATTAAAAGATTGCTCTTTAAACTCAATTGGAATTCCATTTTCTTTTTCAAAATCTCTGCTTTCCTCTGTCTGGGATTAGTCCCAATCTCACGCGGCACATGATGTTTAGCTTGTAGTTTCAGCCAAAAATCAAATATGGGTATCAAATTAAATTAGAGCATAAATGAGCAGAGCACATTGAATTTCAATATACCCACAGAAAGCGTCCACAGACAGAATAGCTCAAAAATGACAAACTGTTGTCTGAAGCCTTCTTAGATATTTAAGCACTATTTTCCTGATATATATCTTAATAAGAAGAAAGAGTGTAATAAAGCAGAAGTATTTTGTGCTAGAACTACATTTGTTGGAAGATTGAGCTATAGTGATTTGTCAACAACAACCCTCAGGCTTGTCCACTTGCAGATGACAATTGAAAAATATCTTCTACAAATTGTTGTAATGGGGAGAAAACTTCAATGCAAATCGTTATTCCTACATAGTTGAACAAAGGAAGGTGACGACAAGAGAGAAAAGAGGAGGAAGGTACTGATTTTGTTTCTTTGATGCATCAATCTTGGCTGCAACAAGTAAAGGAGCAAGGGTTCAAGAGGATGCATAAGACGGTGAAGAACATAGCAAAGGAGAAGGTTTAACTAAAATGGAAGAGGAACTAAGTCGGTCTAAAAAAATGAGGAGAAAATTTAAAATAAAACAAGTCAAGTTTAAATTTGTGCTGTAAAAATTTCTTAATTTATACTTGTTTATATATATATATATATATATATATATGAATATTTATTCACTTAGCCCATATTTTTATTTATTAGTATACAAAATTTACACTCAATTTCTATAACAAAATACTAACGTATCGAGTTGTAACACAAATTTAATTTAAGCAATATTCCTAATATAATTAATTCAAATAATAAATTTTCACTATTGAAACAATCATTTGATTATACAAATATCGACAGACACTTGATTATTTTTGAAAGAATCACTTGCAAACAAATAAAACTAAGAAAATCAAAATGTTTACTAGTTATTAACTTTCATTAGGCATTTACATATGGGAAATTCAAGAAAACCCATATTAGTCTAAGTATTTTCCTAAACTAATAAAAAAATAGTAAGAACTCAAGAAGTTCTTTTAATTGTCAAATTGTTAAAAATATAAATAAATAGGCAATAATTATTTTGGATAAGAAAATAATCAGAGAAAGAGTAAATAAGAGAAAGACAAAGAAAGGAATAAAAAAGGCTGTCCACTATGCGTGGGGGGTACAAAATCTAGAGTGCGCTGAAACTAGGTCTTGAAGACCCGGTTTTGATTAGGTAAAAGATCTACTGCTTGGTGTCCTAGTTGTGTCCAGTTGACAGAAGTTTAGGGAGAAACTGGATCTTCCAGTTTTAAGAACTCCCCTATTTTGGCTCCTGAGTTTTAAGTTCCCTTCCTACAGCTTTATGTTTTTTTTTTTTTTTTTTCCTCAGACCCTTTGGAGAAAAATCCTTTCAATTCTCAATTTTTGTCAATTTATCTCTCTTTGTATTTGCCTCAAACCTCAAGATCATTCATGGCTTCCCCTTTTCGTTTTCAGTTTTTACTAAGCTCACTTTAAGGCTTCAATTACATATTGTGTTCCAAATCTCAGGTAATTACCCTTAAAACCAACTCCATTTTTCTCTTTTGATCAATTTTAATTTCGTTTATTGGAGTTTGTTTTTATTTTTTATTATAGAAAATCTAAAGTTGTTCAAGTAGTCTCTTATCTCGTGTATCATTCGAAAAATTCTTGGTTTGTATAGTGTTGTTTCCGAATTGAATTTTAGAACAAGTTCTACCATTGATTTTGCAAGCATTATAATTCTGAATCCAATAACAAATTCAGAACAAGTTCATGTAGTCTCTCATCTCTGATTTTTGTTTCAGCTCTCATGCAAAAAAAAATAAAAATTACAAATTTTTTTATCTAATGCCCTTACTCCTTAACCTAATACTACAAGTAAGGGTGGCATTCAAATCCAATAGTTCAGATTTGAATCAAATTCAAATTTTACTTAACATTCAAATTTAAATTCTAATAGTACATAATCCGATTTGATATTCTAAAAATAATTCAAATTAATATTAGAAATAACCTATATTATTATTAAAAATTAAAAGAAAAATCATAAAAATTATTTTTTTACTATAATATTCTTAAATATTCGAAATTCGAACAATTAAAATTCAATTCACATTTGAATTCGAGTATTGAAATTCTAATACTGTAACTATTTGATTTGAATTCCACCCCTAACTACAACTGAAATTTCAGGTGAAATTCTAATGTCATGCAAGATCCGAATATGCTTTATGCATTCTCAAGTCAATTTTATGCTAAAGGGAGTCCCATCTACTTTGCAATTAATTTCATCATCTTCTTCTTCTTCCCCCTTTTTTTTTTTTAATTGCAATCAGTAATATTGTTATGAATCTAGAGTAACTGCAATTGATATAGTTGGTGGGCATTCAAAATTTATTTTTTGGTGTAAAATATGTGGTGTCAATATTGTAGGGTGTGGCTACGTTAATCACAAAATTATTTAGGTGCATAAAATGTAAAAATATAATGAATAAAATAAAAAATTGTTATAACTCGAAATATTAGTGTTATGTTTTAGAGTTTTCAGAGGTAAAATTTTGGTTATAAGGGACAAAAAATTAACTATAGCACATGTGTATATATAAATCTATGTAACAAGGAGTAATACACACTACAAGTTTTAAAGACCTTAACTTTGGCTCAATTATCATTATTTTCTTTTTTCTTCGATTCTATTTCCTTCCTCGTATTAACCGACTCTCTCACTTTCCATTTACAATTCACCTCCCCTGCTCTCTAGAAATTTCTCTCCTTCTTTGCCTACTTGAAAATTCCTTTCCCTTTTTCTACCATGGATGAAGTTTCATCAAACTTGTGAGCTTTCTTCTTTCACCTTCCAGTTCTGAGGTGTTGTGCATCATCATCCAGCCCTGTTTTTGCTGCAGTAGCATGTGTAGTTAGAGGAGCAGCAGCAGCTGAACTTTTTTTCTTGTCAGATAGTTCGATTCCTCCTTATGTTTGAGTTGTGGATGGGTTGAGATTATAGCCAATGATCAAGGCAACAGAACCACTCCTTCCTATGTAGCATTCACCAATACAGAGCATTTGCCTGGAGATGCTGCAAAGAACCAAGTTGCAAAGAACCCATATAACACTACTTTCGACGCGAAGCGATTGATTGGGCCTAAATTCTCTGACACATCTGTTCAGATCGATATGAAACACTGGCCTTTCAAGGTTGTTCCAGGTTCTGGTGGCAAACCTATGATCATGGTTCAATACAAAGGCGAAGAGAAACAATTTGTTGCAAAAGATATTTCTTCGATGGTGCTAACAAAGATGAAGGAAATTGCTGAAGCTTATCTAGGTCAGACAATACAAAACGTTGTGGTTACTCTTCATGCCTATTTCAACGACTCACAGAGGCAGGCTACGAAGGATGCAAGGGCAATTTATGGACTTAATGTGATGAAAATTATTAATGAGCCCACTGTTGCTGCCATCACCTATGGTTTGGACAAAAAGGCTTCCTTCTTAGTAGCAGCATGTGTGTACCATTACCTGTTTTTGGCTAGCATTGTAAGTTTCTTGTTTCAATTTAATTAATTGTTTCTTGGGAGTTAGGATTATTCTTATCTAGTAATTGTTTGAGGGTTAAGTTGAGGGAATTGAGGAGGAAGAGTTAGAACTTAAAAGTGATGAAATGGGTGATGGTAAGAGTATAAGAAAAGCTTGGATTAAGCAGAATCTTAATGAAAATATGTGTAATTCAAATTTTAATTACTTTGATTAACTAAATCAATTTGAAGATTGATGTTAGAATATAAGTAATATGAGAATTGATGGAATGGTGTTAACTTTTTAGGGGTATATATATATAAATACACATACACATAAAATAAATTAATCATGCTCTTGAGATGTTTGATAAAATGTTTAAAAGAAACTAGTTGTAACATTATGAGTAAAACTTTATTTTTCAAATTTTTGTGGATAGGGATTATTTGAATGAGAATTAGGTGTAAGGTTTGATTAGGTTGTGAATAAAACTTAGAAACAAGGTATATTTGATGTTTTAAGTAACTATTGGAAGAGGGAAAAACATGGGATTTTGTTTATATAAATGATGGAAGTATATAATTAAGTCTTTGGTTTATTACAAATAACAAATATAACTTTGAATTCAATGTTTTGAATATGAATGGTGTGTAAGATGAAAAACTTTTAGTGATTTTAGGGATATGCCTATATATATACATACACATACAAGCAATGAAGTGTTTCCCTTAAGGTGGTTGTTGAAAGGCCTAAAAGAAACTAAGTGTGATAAAAATGAATAGGACTTGAATAAAAACTTGATATATTTAAGTCTTTGTGGTTAATCATTATTTAAATTTTAAGAAAAGTTTAAGAACAAAACGTAAACAATTGTTGGTTAAGTAATTATGGAAAAGTAAATTTTAGAATTTGATTGCATTTATATTGGAATAATATAACTCAAACTCTTGATTAATTTTAAATGGTTAACTTCACTTAAATCTAATACTTGGAATGTGAGTAACATTGAATTAAGGAATTAGTGTTAATTTCTCAATATGTATATGTATAACATATACATACAAGAAACGAAATTAAAATTACCCTCAAGGTATTGTTAAAATACCTACAAGGAATTGGTTTCTAAGAAATGTATGGAAGTCGATATATAAGTTTTAGTGATTAGAAGATTATAATTGTGAAGTTTATAAATTAAGCAATGCTTGGAATGATGATTTTCAACTTCGGAGCATGTTGTTGAGCCATCGTTGCCTTTGAACCTAGAAGGAATGACAAACCAAATCCTTAAGCCTAGTGAGTGGGAAATGTTACCCTTTGGTTGCTAAATTAATTTGTTTAATTGTTTCGATGTATTTGTATGAATATGTTCATTTAATGGTAGATAGGAATATGTAGTGTTATAATTGAGTTAATTGAATTAAATGTTATATTGTTGATCTTTGTAATTTAATTGAATTATGATTGGTGTGAGATTTTGTTTGTGTTTGATAAGGGCCAATATAACAAATTTCTATTCGAAATGATTTTTACATACGAAATAGAATACGGGTGCACCTAGGATACATTTGCTTTGTTTATTTAATATGTGATTAAAAATATTCTAGTAACTTAGCCCCAGGGGATAGATATGTGAGGAGTATATATTTGGTGTACGGGTGCAAAAATTGCCTGAAGAGGATATATATTTGGTAAGCGGGTGCTGAGTTGTTCTAATTGGCCCTTTGTGTGTTTTTAGTGTTTTAATTGATTTGTTTGCTATAGTGTATTACCTGAATAATGTTTATTTAAATTTTATATTTTCTATGTTTATGTACGTGTGAAACTAAATTGTCTTGAAATCAATGTTAGTTTGAAATTATTTGATCTATGTATTATATTCATGTATTGTGTGATACTAGTACCTTTTAGGTACGTTTTTTACTCACTGAATCATAATATGACTCACCTCTCGTTTGTTCATATTTTTTAAGTAATAGAATTTCATTATACATTACCAACGAGTACGTGACTTCTTAACAATGTGTGGCAAGGTATTTTTTCAAGGACCATATACTTGAAGCTAAAGGATGGAAACTTGTAGTCACATTAGGATGTTAGGTTATTATGTTTTGTTTTGTATATTAGTCTAATTGTTATTGTTTATGATATAAATGGAGCGGAGCTCCTTGTTTATAATATTATTGTTGTTAATTGGTTGAATGTAACCAGATATTCTATGCTTGTATTTTGGGCATGTTTCAATAAATGAACCTCTACCAAAATTTTTAATTAAATTATTATATGTTTTCTATAAATAAGCATTTTTATGTAAATTATGTTTTCTAAACTTTATTTTAATCTTTAATTTGGTCGAGGATCATATTTGTCTCTTTGATTTGAAGTAAGGGTTATAGAGGTTTAGTATCCATTTATTCGGCCAGTCATGCCTTCGTGTGGGGTGTAACAAAAAGCCTTAAATTTCACCTTGAAATTTAAGAGAGATATTTTAGTTGATTAATAATTAACTTGACAAATGGCTATTGTCCTCGTCCTTGAATGGGTTTGAGAGAAGGTGATGTTAGACAAGAGCAAGTTTCATTTGTGCATAAATAAGGTTAAGAATAAATGAGTTATGTATCAACCATGACACGTTATTTTGGTGCAGATTAACTTATGATACAACCAATCTATAACTAATCATGATCAATTTATTAGTCATTGATCAACTCAAAGACATGGCTAACAATGAGAATTTTATAAATAAAATAATGATGTACGTGTCAAGATCTTGACTTATCTAATGATGTAGTAACTTTTGAAACACTAAAATTCAAAAGTCTAGAAGTGATGACTAAATGGACTAGGTATCTTGTGTAATAGTCATGAATCTACCATATTAATTCATGTTCAGTTTTAGAATTTCCATTCTTCTACAAACCCCCCCCCCCCCTCCATATGCAAGGATTCCATTATTGTTGCTGAAAGTTGACACTAGCTACATCAAGAAGACACATAAGTGTAAGCCAAGAGAAGATCGGCAGGGTCAAGATCAATGTGACGATCGAGTCTCGCAAATAAGTAAGGGAGAATGTTACAGCCTTTCATAAAATACCAAAGTAGTGTGTGGATGAAGTTGACAAGAATGCGTTATACATCTTCAAAGCATTCAAGATTGTTCTCGAATAATGTAGAACATTCAAGAATGTTATGGAAGTGTTTAGAATATTATTGGAAATTTTGGAAGTTTTAAGAACATTTTAGAAAGCTCAAGAATTTCTTAGAATATGGAAAAAGGTTTGGGAAGTCCTAAAAGGTAGTGGAATATCCTTCCTAATAAATATTATAGAACCATATGGTAAAATAGAAAAACTTATGGAGTAGTGACAACTCTATAAAATAAAGTTATTTCACTGAACTTTTTATTCTTATTTTTTACTGAATCCAAGAGTTTAAAGTTAGAATTCAATTAAAATTAGTGTTTTATCTACTAGGTTGTTTAGGAGTTTGTAAGGCTTAAATTTGATTAGGAGTAGTTTTTATTGTTTTTGTTATTTAATTTGTTTTTAAGTGTCATTGCAAGCGTCCTAATCTAAGACAATGAGGAAAGCTTGAAGTTTAGAGTTGTAGCATGGGGTACAATGGTGCCGTGGCCCTTTAATGACAAATTAAAAGGAATCAAATAGAGAGCTCTGCACCGTAGTGCCTTAGCCCAAGAATCCCCTCATTTAAATCATAGAGCTTGAAGCCTTGGTGCCATACGAAGGGACGCCACAATGTCCAAATTAGTGAAAACCAAGTTCAAGTTAGAGACCCATTTGCCACAGCGCCACTAAGGAAGAAACCGCGATGCTCTCATCCAAGACTACTTAGTAAGCAACTAGAGAAGGAGGCACCGCAATGCCTTAAATGAGGATGCTATTGCTTGAGCAATTAGCATCCTAAAGGGACTACACAAAGGCGATGGCGCCGCATCATCATTAAGGCAACATTGCGGTGGAGGTCCGTGTTTCCAAGAACTCTTAGTTTTTATTAAATTAGGAGAAAATGGCCTATATAAGGAGGTGAATGCTGAAGTCGAAAAACATACCAGAGTAAGTAAGAAAGAGTTTCTAAGGAGCTTGTGAAACCCTAGAGCTGTGACAACTTCCTAGTCTTCTACTCCCTTCTTGTTATTTTCTTATTTACTTATAATGGCTATTTCTTTTATGTTGATGCTTCCCATATCTAGTATGGAGTTGTTTTATTCTAGAGTTGCAATTGAACTTACATGTAGTCTATATGACCCTTTCTTTGATTTAATGCATGTTTTAGTTTCAAATATTTATGTTGTCGTATTAATGCTTCTAATCACCAGTTAGATTGATACAAAACCCTGAGATTGACTTAGGAGAGTCAGTTTCAAGGTTAGCCTTCGGTAACATAGCTTGTGTTTGGGTTGTTCATCTCAATTGAACAATCTAAATTGTTAAAGAGGTAGGATTATAGTCTTTAACCTCAAGTAGCCAGATTAGATTGGTTCTTAATTAATTTGTCTTAGTATAATTCTCATAAGAATATAGTAAATTAAACTAAGAGAAATATACAATTGCTAAACATAGGAATATGCCTGTATTTGATTAAGAAATCTAGGTTAATATTTGAACTATTACATGAATTGAATTAAAGTAAGGAAAACATAGGTGAAGTGTGAACGATATTGTGAACCTAGGTGTTAGTTTAATTAATCTACATAATTTGCTTATTAGTTGAGTATTCAGACACTAAAATTGCATTAGCTTGATTAAGATTAGGTTGCATACATATTGATAGTTAGCTTTAAAAGTGACATAATTCCTCGTTGGAACGATCTTTACTTTCATTATATTACTTGAGGACGATATGTACGCTTGCATAGTAAAATCCTTGACAAGTTTTTAGTTCCATTGCCAAGGAATAATATTTACTTTAATTGTTAATATTAATATAAGTATACTTTATTCTAACTCAAGTTCTTATTTTTTGTAATTTCAGGTATTATTTGACATTGCATATGACACACTTGACACTTGGAACTAGTACCATACGATCCTGAGATCAAAAGAACACTCCAAAAGTTAAGAAAAACTCAAGTTTTAAGAGACTCAAGTGCGATGGCTGACCAACAACAAGTACCTGAAAATAAGGCCTTAAGGAATTTCATTGTCCCTCTTGTGTAAGGCTTCCACTCAAGCATCCAAAGGCCAACCATTGCTGCTAATAATTTTGAGATTAAGCTAGGCACAATTTAGATAATACAACAGTCTGAATAATTTGGTGGTCTACTAAGCAATGATCTCTATGCTCATCTAGTAACATTCTTGGAATTGTGCAATACATTCAAATACAATGGTGTCTTTAATGATGCAGTCTTTCTAAGGCTTTTTCCTATCTTACTCATAGAAAGGAAATTTCTCTATCACCACATGGCCGGACATGGTATAATAATTTCTTGCTAAAATTTTCCCTCCCGACAAGACTCCCGAGTTAAGGAATGATCATATCGTTTCTTTAACAAGACTAAGAATCTCCCTATGAAGCTTGGGAGAAATATAAAGATTTGATGTGAAAATGCCCTCATCATGGCATTCCTAAGTGGCTACAAGTTCATACTTTCTACAATGGTTTAGTAAACCAAACTAGAACTATAATTGATGCTGCTGCTAGAGGTGCTTTGATGGGGAAATCAACTGATGATACTTATGACCCTTTGGAAAAGATGGCCTCAAATAACTACCAATAGCCATTTTAAAGGTTAGCATCCCAAAAAGTTGCCGGAGTACATGAATTAGATGCCATCACTGCATTAATAGCACAAGTGGCTAGTTTGCTAAAGAAATTTGATAATCTTAGGGTTCAATAACACCCTAAAGCCGTTGTCATGGTGTGTGAAACTAGCAGTGAAGGTCACTCTATTGGCTAATGCCCAAATACTAAAGCGGTTCAATATGTGCAAAATTTTAATCGCCAAAATAATCCATACTCCAACACCTACAATCCGAGGTGAAATAAAAGCTAATTCGATCTTCTTCTTTCTTTGGCTAGACTGAGGACCAAGACAATAGAGCTTGCCTAGTCTTTCTCACCTTTCACCGAGTCTAGGATTGATACTATCTACCATTTCGACAAGAGATTACATTCAATAGTATGTTGTTCCTTCAATCTGGAAAGTATATTTCTCATTGTGGTTCACCTTCATATTTTTCGTGGTCTATTATATCATGCGAGTTATATAAGAAATGGAGTCAGGCTGATTGCCTAAAAAAGAAAAGTTCATCCAAACTTTGGTTGGAACAACCAAGGTGCATCTAATGCTGCAAGGCCAAATTTCAAACCCAAATTTCATGCTCAACAAATGCAAGCAGCCTCTAAAAAGAAGCCTTCCTTAGAAGATATGTTTTTGCAAAACATGTCAAGAACTGACTTACTCAAACAAAGTCAAGTAGCATTTCTAAAGACACTTGAGACCCAAATTGGTCAGTAAACCAATGCTTTAACAAATCGACTTGAATGTGCTCTTCCTAGTGACATTGAGCCTAATCCAAGAAAGGAAGACCCAAACTTGGAATACTACAAAGCTATTACATTAAGAAATGGAAAGGAATCAGAAGAGCCTAAAAAGCAATTTAAGAGTCAAAATAAGCTAATAGAAGTGGTAACACCAACTGAGAAGAAGGAAAAGGAAGCACAAGTTGACCTAACAAAGCCTATTGTACCTATACCTTTTCCTCAAATGTTCCAAAAGCCTAAACTTGACAAAAAATTCTAGAAATTCCTGAATGTGTTCAAAAAGCTTCACATCAACATACTTTTGCTGAAGTGTTTGAGCAAATGCCAAAATATGTCAAATTCATAAAGGGCATCCTGTCCAAGAAAAGGAAGATTGAGGAACATGAACTGGTTTGCTTTGACAGAAGCATGTAGTGCCATTCTCCAAAAGAAACTACCTCCAAACCTTAAGGATTCAGGTAGTTTCAACATTCCAATCATGGTAGGCACCATAATATATGGTTGAGCATTATGCGATTCGGGAGCAAGCATTAAACTAATGTCGTTCTGAATATTTCAAAAGCTTGGCTTGAAGAAGAGCAAAATTAAGCCTATCAAAGTGATTCTCCAACTTGCTGGCCATTCTTAAACTTATTCAAGAGGAAATGTAAAGGACTTTCTTATTAAGGTATACACATTAATCTTCCCTATTGAGTTTGTAGTCCTTGATATGGAAAAAGAGAGAAACGGTCTTATTATTTGAGAAAGATAATTTCTAGCAATGGGAGGGACATTAATTAATGTCCAGAAGGGTGAATTCACCATGAGAATAAATAATCAAGAGGTTAAATTTAATGTATTTCAATATATGAAATTCTCTCAAGAGCATGATGAGTGTTTTGCAATAGACATGGTGAGTAATATTACTCAAGAAGTATCCAATTGACCCTCTTGAAGCTTCTTAATATTGAACACTAAGAGAGATGATGAAGAGTTTGTTCAGTGTATGAAATTATTGGATGAAACACCACATATGCTTAGACTGAATGAAAGATTTAAAAATCTGGATTGCCATTAATCCTTATAGGATATTCAAAGTGAATGGAAAATAGTTGAAATGCTATTAGGCATGAATAATTTATCAGCATCTTACCTCCACAACTCTTGATAATGCCACTTGATTACAACAAAGTCAAGCCTAGGACTTTAAGCCAAGTGCTTCTTGGGAGGCAAGCCAAGTGCTTCTTGGGAGGCAACCCAAGTTATTCCACTTTTTGCTTGTTTGAGTTTTGTCAATTTTTGTTTAAGTGTTGAAATTCACTAAGCCTTTACCTCCACTATGTCAGGAAAGAGACAAGAGAAAGGATAACAACTAGAAGCCATCATGTCGCGACGTTAAATCACACACGCCATGGTACTTTTCCCCGTGTTTGGAAAATTTGAAAATTAAGGCACAGCACTACTGTGCCTTATCTGGATTTTTGTCTTTTAAAAGTGAAATTGGAACCCCAAACACTCACATGCTTAAAACCAACTTATCCCTCTCTTAAAATCAAACAATTTAGGATCAAAATCCTTAAACCCAAACCCCATTCCCTTCAAATCCTTTCATTTTTGCACGAGTTCCCTCACCCACATCACTGTTCACACAGTTTCTTAACGATTCTTCAACATAAGATTATAGCTTCCAAGCGCACCCGCACCACTGCTTCCTCTTCCTCCCACTATGATACATTGAGATTTCTATCATATGAAGCTGAAAAGTGGTACAAGATTGAACTAATGCACAAGAGCATTATCCTACACCGTTGGTTTACTTGTACACAAATGTATTATCCATTTATGTACACTTTTATAGAGGCCCGCAAGTGCGTGAAGTTAGGTGAGGTGCCACAGGCTACGGTCTTACTGGTGGTCCGAGAATTCTACGTGAATGTCCCTTGAATAGGTGGATGGTAAGGTCTTTGCGTAAGAATAGACGGTTCCTTTTGACAGCATCACCATCAATAACTTTTATGGAGCTCCATGCTTTAATGAGGATGAATATATGATTTATGCGTGAGGGCAAGTAGATAGAAGTAATTAATGAGGTGCTACTCTGGGTCGCATTGGAAGATGACAAATGGTGCACTAGTTCATTTTAAGGCCAGTCAGCTCAAGGCCCATTCCCAGACTTGGTATTATTTCTTGTTGGCCAATCTCCTACTTCTAAACATGCTTGCAATATGACAAAAGATAGAGCATTATTACTCTATGCTAAAATAAAAGGTACGACTATTAATGTGGGAAAAATCATACATAGTGCTATTATGTAGAGGTCTAATAGGAAGCATTTAGGCCTCTAGTTCCTGTCCCTAATCACAGCTATGCCTTGCAGCTAGAGTATGATGGGGGGATAGTGACCAGATTAAGAATACCAAGAACCCCATCAACGATAATGTGATAAAGAAGTTCCACAAGAGGAACTACCAAGCTGGTGAAGGTAGTAATGTTGCCCTAGCTTAACCCACAAGTGTCAAGCCCCCTACCACAAGGCAATGTGCAGAGTATTAGTAGTATAACCATAACATGCTTCAACAAAACAACTAATTCCTTCCAAAATTTACAATTGAGAGGAAGACAAGCCCTAGCACCTTTGCCTCGAGCCAGCCCATTTCCTTTATCTAGAGGTTAACGAGGACATTGACTATGATGAATGAGGGAGTCTTCATCTCTTTGTCTTTTATTTTTATTTTTCTATCATTTTTAAACATTAGGACACTGTTTAGTTTAAGTTTGGTGGTTTAACTATTTTAGTTATGTATTAAATGCTTCAATATTGTTTATATGTAATTTGTTTAGATTATGGATTTTAAGTTGAAATGTTTTTCCTTCCTGTAACGTGCTAAGTAGGGAATTTCAGTTATCTTTATCTTGATGTTCTAATATTCTCTTATTCCTATGATAATACCTTATTTCTGCATTGAACTTTGATTTTTGATAAAGATGTAAGAATTTTTTTTTAATTTATTGTAATTAGGGTAAATATCATACATTCATACACAAGGCTATTTTTACTTAGGATTGATGTTCTTCAAAGAACATTTTTTTGGTTGGAATATCCCTTAGACTAATTTTTAACCCTAGAATTAGTTTGAATTCCTCTTGAGAAGAAATCCTATGTGAGGCATAGTTGAAAACATAATTTAGATCATCCTTGGACCAGTTATCCACCTAGTTTTTATATCCTTAGACACCGACTTTTGAGCCAAAAGGCTTTCTTTCTAGTACTCTTGCACTGTAGTCGAATCCTTTATTGAATGACCCCATTTGCAACTTATTACTTTTAGCACATTAATCATGCATTGAAACTAAATTAAAAAAGATGACCTTGAAGTAAGTTTGGGGTAAGTGAAGTAAGGAAAATATAAGTTTTCTTCTTCCCTGTATCGTAAAAAATAAGTTTGGGACAAAGATTTAATAACTTCCTTCAAAAAAAAAATATATATGTATTTATATATTTGCAAACCAAAGGTTTTACATATAGAGAAAAACAAAATGGTGAAAAGAGAGATAAATAAAGGAAAAGTGGGAAGCATTCATGCTTACACAAAAGACAAAATTGGGTGGCAAGTAAAAATATATTAAGCCTTAGTTGAGTGGGAATTGACACCAAAAGGGTGGCAAAGGAAAGGTTTAACTTGCAATTTTTTTATTTTATATATTTATATTTTTTTGTGCTTAGAGTAATTGAGCTTAAAATAATCCATTTCATCTAACCTTTACCATAGCCATTCATTACAAGTTGTATTAAAGACCTATTGGTTTTTGACTAAGTGTTAGCCTACATTAGTGGAGAGAGGAAGGAAAGACGAAGTTCTACGGGTTAAGTTTAGTCCATTAGTTATTCTAGTAAAAGTTTCTTTGGAGTCATTGACCTTGGTTAAGATGCCTTGCACACATGCACACACATGTTTGCCCGAACATGATAAATTTGAAGTTATAGTTGTGTTTTGTCTTTAGTCAAGTCTTTGTCATAAACTTTGAGGATTTTAGGAGAATAATTAGTTCGTCATTGATAAGTTTAATCATCTTTCTATTTAGTTTGTCTTCTTTCTTTTGCTTAGGACTAGCAAAATGCTAAGTTTAGGGGGTGTGATAAACTCTGTAAAATAGAGTATTTCACTACATTTTTTTATTCCTATTTTGTGCTAAATCCTAGAGCTTTGAGTTAGAATTCAATTAAAATTAGTGCTTTATCTAGTATAGGTTGTTTAGGAGTTTGTAGGGTTTCAATTCAATTAGGAGTACTTTTTATTGTTTTTGTTATTTAATTTGTTTTAAAGTTTCTTTGCAGTGTCCTAATCAAAGAGGAAAGCTTTGAAGCTTAGCGCCACAACGTGGGGTACAATGGCGTTGTGACTCCTAAAAGACAAATTAAAAGGAATAAAAAAGAGAGCTCTATGCCATGGCTTGACAACAGCTGTGCCACTGCGCCTTAGCCTGAGAATTCCCTCATTCAAGTTAGAGAGCATAGAACCATAGCACCATACCAAGGAATGCCGCAGCGTCCAAATTAGTGAAACCAAGTTCAAGTCAAATACCTACTAGTTGTAGTGCCATTAAGGAAGAAGCCGTAATGCCCTCATAAGGACACTGCAACATGAGCAGTTAAAGTCCTAAATGGACTACATAAAGGAGATGGCATCGCAACTCTTGCATGAGGACACCACGGCATGAGCAGTTAGAATCCTAAATAGACTACAAAAAGGAAATGGTGTTGCAGTGCTAATGAATGCAGCTCCGCGATGGTGGCCTATATTTCCAAGAACTCCTAGTTATATTAAATTATGAGACAAAGGCCTATTATAGAGGTGAATGATGAAGTCAAAAAATATACCAAACCCAAAACTGTGACAACTTTTAGTATTCTACTCCTTTCTTGTTATTTTCTTATTTACTAATGGCTATTTCTCTTATGTTGTTGTTTTCCATAGCTGGTGTGGAGTAGTTTTACTCTAAGGCTACAATTGCACTCACATGTATCCTATATGACTCTTGCTTTAATTTAATACATGTCTTAGTTTCAAATATTTATGTACAAATTTTTGTGGCCTATATGACCGCAATTAAACTCACATGTAGCCTATGTTCTAGTTTTATTCTAGGGTTGTTTTTCATAGCTAGTATGGAATAGTTTTTGAAAGAATTTTGTAGAGAATTCTAAAGAATTTATATGGACCGTTGGATGTAATAATTATCTATCGTTAGTTAAGGAAGTGGAGTATAAATAGGGGAAATGGGTTAGACAATCAATCCAAGGAGAGAATCAAGCAAATTAGTTATACAAATTGAGTATTCAATAAAAAATTCTCTTCTCCAAATCCTTTTGTGTACTTTTTGCTGGTGTGGTACATTTTCCTTCGTCGTGCTTTTTCCAAAGGCGATGGATAGTTTCTCTCACCCAAATCTTTTAGTCAGCTTCACCACTCATCGTCTTTATGATATCTTCTTGAGAAGCTTTCAGAGATGATTTTTCCATCGAAAACATCTCAGAGCTAGTTTTGATAACCTAATCAACACGAATGAATTGGACGATCAAAATCAATGATTGCAATAGGAAAAACATTAAAATCACCTTCTTCGTTCATACTGGCTATAGCTCGGTTAGTTGTAACAACACAATATTTGGCTACTCAAGCAACAAGCCCAATAGTAGTAGTTGCATCTTTTGCAGCAACAATGGCTAGTCACTTAAGGAGAGGGAAGTCTTGGAATCAAACATGGGATTACAAATAGAGAAAGCCTTTGGCTCATATACCATTGTGCTTGAACTATGCTTATGGTGGTCCTAGAGGACCATCAAGCCTTATAATTTTTATCATGGGATATGATATTTGAAAATAACTTATTTGTGATAAAAAAAATATTATTATTCATACTTTGACATGAGAATAATGTCTTGAATAAATCTCCAAAATTATTGTTTTAAGAGACCATATATTTTTTTTTTTTTCTTAAAATGAGCATATGTTTCATATAACAAATACATATGACATTAGAAGTATGCCCTACAAACCAATGGCATTAGATGTCTATGGTATATTACTTGTAAATACAATCTTATTCATTTATTAATAAAATGAATATATTTCATTATTATATGGTATTATCATTTATCATGTACTTTAATTACTAGTTAATTTTTTTAGTATGAATATAATAAATCCGATAGAAGATAAGTAATGGAAATAAGAACTGTGATGTGATCATTATTAAGAGATATATTTTCTTAAGCTTTATTCTTTAATATTCCTAATCATAGGATCATTAATAATGAGAATTAATGATCTGACTAGATTAGTACATGTTATGTTAGCTCAAATGTTAAGGCTGGTCAATCTCATGATCGCTTATGTAGTTTGACACTATAATAAACATGTAGGTGCTTGTTAGAGAACAAGTTAATTGAATTGACTTGATCATAGAAGACTCATATGGACTTTTATATAGTTGTCAATGAGAGTTCTTCGTTGTAGTGGTGCAAATAATCTTTAGACCTATTGCATCATAAATGCCTTGTATATAGGTTGTCATGCTTTTATACTATATAAATATAATACACCATAGGTCATACAAGGATAGATAATGGGTATGATTATCTATGTATGGAGGTATCTGAGTGCACAATAAAGGATCTATCACTTTCAGTAAAGAGATTAAGTGTTCTATGTTATATAATTAAGACATAGCTCAAAATGTCCCTGGCTAGCATGGTTTGAAACTAGATAAGAGAATTTAGGTTTCCTTATATAAGTTGTGACTTATATATAGATACATTAGATTAAACACTTTAGGGTTTGACATTAGTTCATATTCTAAGTTTAATCAAGAACATTGAATGATGGAAAGATTGAATTGCATGGTAACTAACAACGGAAAGGTTCGCACATATATTTATATTATCTGGGTAGTTATCATATGGTGTTGGGCTTTAATCTTGACTTATAGATAACCCCAGATTTAATTTAATAATTAATTCTTATTATTGGGTAAATCAAAAAGTAGTTTTAATTCAAATTAATTAGAAATGAATCTAATTGAAAAATACATTAACTTAATATGGCTTACTGCCAATTTAATTTGAGCCTAAGGGATCACACACAAATAGATGTAATTTTATTACAAAAGTTTTGGGCTTCCATATAATTGAAAACAAACGGTATTTGAAATTTAAAATAGTATTAAGTTACTATTTTCAAATTTAGACTAAAATTCTAAGAGATAAGATAAGATTTGATCTTATCACTTAGAGTTCAGTTATATCTTACTTAAGTGATGTTAGATCTCAAGCATATTATATGAAACTTTTATTCAAAATACCACAAGAAGCCAAAGTTCTATGCAGACAATTTTGTCAAGCTAAGTGTTTGTGAGAACGTTAGAAAATCTCAACACTTGTGCTAGGACATAAGGAGATTTTTGGCAACCATCTCGAAGCCCTTGGTCAATTCATTTGTATGGATACACTTATAGGTTATGCACTATGTGCAACTTGTGGATCACGCCAAGATCATTCTAATCAATTCAAGAACTAATTTTCTATTTATTAGATTAATAGAAAATATATTAGTTCATAAACAATAGATAAGATCTTAGGGATTTAGTTATGTCAAAAATTTTAATTTATATTGTGCCTGGCATAATTAAATTCCTTACAGAGCCAATGACATTAGATATCTATGATATATTACTTGTAAATACAGTTTTATTTAGTTATTGATAAAATGAATATGTTTTATTATTATATGGTATTATCATTTATCATAAACTTTAATTACTACTTAATTTTTTAGTATGAACATGATAATCCCATGTACTATAAGCAATAAAAATAAGAACCATGATGAGATCATATTTATGAAATATATTTTCTTAAGCTTTGTTCTTAAATATTCCTAATCATAGGATCTTTAATAATGGGAATTAATGATCTAGTTTGATGGGTACATGTTATGTTAGCTGAAATGTTGAGTGTGATCAATCTCATGTTTAGTTGTGTAGTTTGATACTTTAATAACATGTAGGTGCTTGTTAAAGAACAAGTTCACTGAATTAAGTCGAACAAGGAACACTCATATGGACTTTTACATAGTTATCCATGAGAGTTCTTTATTTTATTGGTGCAAATTATCTTTAGACTTCAGGCATCATAGATACCTTATACATAAGTTATCATGCTTTGATACAATCTAAGTATAATTCACCATAGATGATACAATGATAGATATTGGGTATGACTATCTATATATGGAGGTATATAAGTGAAAGATGTCTGATCTATCATACCTAGTAAAGAGAGAGAATGTCCTATGTTATCTAATTAACACAAAGCTCAAAAGTCCTTGACTAGGGTGCGGTGTGAAATTGGATTAGAGAATTTCCTTCACCACATACGTTGTGACTTATAGATATATACATCAAATTAAACACTTTAGGGTTTGATGTTAACCATACTCTAAGTTTAATTAGAAATATTGAATACTAGAAAGATTGAATTGCATGGTAACTAACAATGGAAAAGATCACATATATATTTATATTATATGGGTAGTCATCATATATTGCTAGGCATCAATATTGACTTATAGGTAACCCGATAATTAATTTTAATTTTAATTCTCATTAATAGTTAAATTGAAAAGTGGTTTTGACTCAAATTTATTAGATATGGATCTAATTGAAAAATATATAGGCCTATTGCCAGTTAAATATGAATATAAGGGGTCCTACACAAAAGGAAGTAATTTGATTAAGAGAAGTTTTGGGCTTTCGTGTAATTACAAACAAATAGTATTTGAAATTTAAAATAGGATTAAGTTAGGATATTCGTATTTTGACTAAAATTCTAAGAGATAGGATTTGATTTTATAACCTAAAGTTCAATTATGTCCTACTTAATTGAGATTAGACCTCAAACATATTATGTGTAACTTTTATTCAAAATGCCATAGATAACCAAAGTTCTCTACAAAGAGTTTTTGCAAGTTGAGTGTTTGTTAGAACGTGAGAAAATCTCAATAGTTGTGCTAACACACAAGTAGATGTT
This sequence comes from Quillaja saponaria, assembly GCA_029379385.1. Lineage (NCBI taxonomy): Eukaryota > Viridiplantae > Streptophyta > Magnoliopsida > Fabales > Quillajaceae > Quillaja > Quillaja saponaria. The sequence continues at coordinate 14,398,752 of CM055605.1, read as the reverse complement.
TGGCAGTCATCTCAAAGCTCTTAGTCAATTCATCCGTGCGAAGACACTTAAGCATTGTACACCCTGTGCAACTTATGAATCAAGCTAAGATCATCCTAATTTCTTCAAGAGATAGTTTTTCATTTATTAAATTAATAGAAAATACATTGGTTCATAAACAATAGAGATGATCCTAGAGATTTGGTTGTTTCAACAATTTTATCTTCTGATGTGCCTGGCATAATCAAATTCCTTATAATGTTATTAGAGCCAACTGTATTAGTTTATGAATTTATATTGATTTTATTGTTGTGATTATGATGAATTTGATACATAGCATGAGTTTGATTTAATTATTCTAATTAGATTCGGATGATTGTATTTAGGCTAAATTACACACTTGGTCCTTATAATTTTACACATTTTATTTTTGTCTCCTATATTCAATTTGTTGCAATTGGATTCTCATAATTATAAAATTGTACCAATTAAGTCCCAATTGTCAGTACTAATACTAACAAAAGTGACGTGGACTAATGGTTAATGACATGAATAATAGTTTTTGATATGGCCAACCCATGTAAATAATGAACCAATAATAAATTACCATGCGACATTATTATATTATTTTTTAAAAAATATTCTAGTTATTTATTAAAAAACAATTTATAAATGAGAAAATAAAAATAGAAAAACTAAAAAAATTAAAACTCCTGAGAAATTGTTCTCAACCAAAACCAGATTATCCACCATTTTTTTGAATAATTTTCTTCTAGATACCAAATGCTTTAAACAAAAACAGTAAGAACTCGGTAAAAGTAATAATGGTAGAATAGAAGATCTGAAATTTTAGGTCTGAATCATCTTGGATAATTTGATTGAAGGGCATAGAAATCACAAGGAGAAGCACCTATCACAGCAATAAAAGTTTCAAATATTCAAATCTGAATCATCCAAACCCTAATTTTCACATCAAAATCATCCATTGCTCTTTGTCTTCCATTATAAAAACCATACTTAACTACATAACCTCCAATTGAATGGAATCTTCCTTTTTGGTCCATTATTGTTTTATACTACTTCAGATTCAGCTTGAGAAGAAGCCGTAGGGATTCACTCATAACGGAGGGGATTAACCACTAATTGGTTACCAACTGGAGGTCGAAGGAATAAGCAAGGCAAGAACTGCTGCCAACCAGTCTGCCCAAAGGCAATATTTGATTAAAAGTCATTCCCTTTTTTTTCAACCCTAACTATGACACTACTCTTGACTCTTCTCATCTTTCACCTCATCTTTTACACTGAAATTCCTAAAATCATCAATCAACCTCAAATTAAATTGTCCAATTTTGAAGTCCTCCAACATCGTACCATTCCTGTCTACAATTCCCATCCTCTTTACCGGCCAAAGCAGAGGCACCTAAAATATTTTCTTCTTTTTTAAGATTCTAAGCTTCTATTTTTTAGAGTGACAGTAGGGTTGGAGTTGTAATTGGTTGTGGAAGTGGAATATGATTTGTAATAGATGGGTTATGAAGGTAGGGTTGTAGTTGTAATTGGTGGTGGATAGTTTTTGATTTTATAATTTTTTGATGCATGTTTAGCTCATAGATAATATAGATTATATATGTATGATGAGACTAGAAAAAAGTAATTAAATTTGACCAAGAATCCTTCTTAATTAAACATAGAAATATTCAAATGTAATAAAATTAATTATAAGAATGGAATTTGTAGCACTCCACTATTATAAATAATATTGAAAATTATTCTGTGATTGTAAAATTATTATGTCACAAATGATTTACAATTCTAGGATAATTTGTATTGTGTATGCATAGTAGATGCTTATGAGGTATCTTGATTATATAATTTTGTTGTGTCACATATGAATTATATAAATTGGGATATACTTGTTGTGAATAATGGGAGTAGCTTAATTAAAAGTTATGTAATTTGTTGTGTCACACATGATTGCACAATTTTAAATGGATAAATATGATTAGGAATTTCATATGATGAAACTGATAATAGTTATCTACCTATCAAATACTTTTGCCTTTTTGTGTCACACATAGCTATTTGTATATATGATGGGATCTTAATCCTCGTTAAGTAACCTTCCAATAGGGTTTCTCGCTTTCCGTTCTTATAGGGTAATGGAAACCGAAGAGAATAGTGATAGGTACCATTAAGATTAAAATATCAAATCTATTTGGTGGTTGATAATATGAATAGATGCTAATTTCATTTGTCGATTATTTGTAAATCACCATGGCAAACCCACTTACCCATATTCTAGAAACAAATCACTTGACTATACCTAATTATATAGATTTGCTAGGAATTTAAGAATTGTTCTCGATTCCTAAATGATAGGTTATATATGTCCTTGAGGCTCCTATTCCTAAAATTTTAAATGAGAATTCATCTGCTAAGGAAGAAAATGCCTAATTTAGATGGGAAGAGCATAATATAAATGTCGTGTTCTACATGCAGGCATCTTGTTGTCGATGTTGTAAAACTCCTAATATCGAAACAAGCCAACATTTATCTACCTCCTCTCAAATTGCCATAGATGTTTGGAAGTTTTTCTTTCACAGTTTTGGCATGTCATTCGCCATCACATCAATACATGAGATGTTTAGTTTATGGTGGTAAGCTGGTACTATTTGTTTTATAGGTTATTTAAGATCTATCACTCCTTGCTTGATTGTATAGGAGACTTGGAAAGCCTACAGCGCGAAGGTATATGATAATATACCAATGAACTCAGTGGCAATTATAAGGCAAGTATTGAAAACCATTGGCCTTATTCTTACATGTCACACCCTCAATTAAAGGCATGACTGGCCAGATGAATGGATAAACAAACCACCGTAACCTTGAACACTCTTTTACCGAGTACCAATGACTCTTAAACACTTTTAACTAAAACCTAGGAAAACTTTACTACATTAAAATAAAATCATGACTTATTATTAAACATAAAATTTTTATTGAAATTTTTATGAAAATTCGGTAAAGGTTCCCCCTAAAGTAGAACATGCCAATAGTAAATATCTAAATAAAATGATTACAAGTCAACAATAAACCCTAGTGTCAAAATACACAGAGGAGCTTTGCTCCTAGTAACACATCAAATAACCATAATTAACTAATATACACAATAATACATAACACCTAAAGTGACTGCAAATCTCGTCCATTAAGCTTCAAATGTGTGATCGGAAATATACCTTGCCGCTACTATGTAGGCAAGTCATGAGTCCTTAAGCGACGATCATTGTGTTCCTAATACTAAAAAAAAAATCACAAAGGAAAGTGTGAGTCACAAGGACTTGGTGAGCAAACAACGTACCCTAAGAGTACTAGCATCAATCAACACACGTATCAATACATCTCATGACTAAATTTAATAGTACACACATGTAATTGTAATCATCATATAGTCAAGATTCACATGTTTCACAACACATATAAATCAATTCAAATATATGGAATTCACAGTCTTTAATAAATCAATCAAAGCATACAAAGCAAGCAAAGGGCCAATGAGTAACTTAGCCCCATACAACAGTATCACACCTTCATCAGGCATTTACACACCTGCACAACAGATTAATCTCCATACAAAATCCATCCCACCGGGGCTGAGCATTCTATTTTTTTTAAAACATTTATCAAAAAATTTCACTTTGTTGGCCTTTATCAACCACAAGCTATATTAAACAAAAATAATTCAAAGTGCACGTAATTCACTCACAAAGCTCAAAGATGCAATTCATCAGTCTATCTAGTCTGCGAAAGTGTTGGAATATCTTCAACATGATCCGGAGCTGAAAATCATCAATCCATGTTATTTACAACAATCATTTCAAAGTTCACTTTACGATTTCTTAATTTACATAAATACACTTAATATGGTTTTTAGAAACTCATTCCTTCTAAACTTTTATTAAACAACTTAAAGATATATTTACTTTCTTGCACATATATGTATATCTAATTATACATACCTTAATAAACCCCTCTAACTCATAAATTTCCTTTTATTCATATATCAATTATTGACTTTAATTAATCTAATTATCTAGTTTTTGATCAAAGCTTAAATCAAGCTTTTTAATATTAACATGATTCTGATTCTAATTTTTAATGTATGTCTTTAACTTTGCTATATTAACCTACTTGAATCCTAAATTATTTACTTCATATTCCTAGCTGAGTTTAAAAGAATTACAACTAACTCTTTGAGATAATTCTGTAACTTTCATCCAAACATGAATTATACACCCCTAATCAACTCACTAATTGTTTAAAATTTCATGTACAAAACAACAACATAATTCCTAAAACACAACTTGGTTACTTCCACTAACTTACTTTTCATTTCTAATTAAGTTTAAATGATTTATAACAAATTCACCCAAACTAGAATTTCACAACACTACATCTAACAATTACTAATTTACTAAATCAAAGTTCTCAGACAATAAAATTTCTGCACCTAACTCCCTATTTCCATAACACCTTAAAATCAAGATTTGCTCTCCAAAATTGTTTTATACTTGAGCTTGGGAGTAGTTCAAATTATCCCAAGCCTTACAACATGCTTGGTAGCTGCTAGCCACCTTGATTCATACAATCCCTGAGAATACAACAGAATTTTAGCCAAGAAAACTTGTTAACCATAATTACTGCTTGCTCTCCTTGCTCATGACTACAAAGTATACTAAAAACAAGGCATATAATAGCCTTTGCTAAAGTTGGACAACTCCCTTTTCTTTGACTAGCACAATTACCCCACACAGTCACACACCCACACCAAAACTTTGAAGCTCACAGGTAGAATTTTTCACATACACAACTGGAATTTTCTTGGCTTAAAACAGAGCATACACTCACTAAAAAAATATGGCACACATGGCATCAAAGGGGACGGAGACAAGCTAGAACAAAGAGGAAGGAAATGAGGAAAAAAAATCTTACCTTTACTCAGCTACCAAAAGAAAGATTTTCACTACACCTAAAACTAATGAATTAAACTTGAATGTGGTGTCAAGAAGAAGAAAAGAAAGCAAATGAACTTGGTAGAATCATAGGGAAGCTAGAGGCAGTGCACATAAAAAAAAATTAAAAAAAAGAAGTGATTTGCATAAAAGACAAAAATGTTTGCAAGTCAAAATCAAGAGCTTCATTTTTATGGTTCTCATTTAATCTTCATTATTTATAGTATATATAAATATAATATAGATTTAACATCATTATTTATTTATTTATTTCCCTGATCTTTTAATCACATACATATTATACATATCTACAAAAATTACATATATAACTTTCAAGTTTTTAAATTAATCAATCATATAGTGAAACTTAATTTCCTAATTACATGTATATATACACAAGTGTTTATTATTTTAATTCTAATTTGAGTAAAATTTTATCTACTTAGTCAAACAAGTTACATACAAATGTTTTAAGGAGTACATTAAAATATCAGGTTATGACATTACAGCTTCGAGAGGTAATGTTAAAATTCACTTTAAGGACTCTTATCAGCTTAGATTCTTGCCTCTCCGGATTCCAAACCACATGTTTCGAAGAAGGGTTGTTATATTAAGATTGTACCCCCTCCTCCTTCCTATGTTAAATTGAATTATGATAGTTGTTCCTGGGGTAATCCGGGAGAGGCTGCAATAGTGGGTATAGTTTGTAACTCATCGGGTGATATGATGTTTGCATTTGGAGTTTACTTGGGCATACACACTAACATGGTGGCGGAATTTGAAGTTTTGTTTGAAGGCTTAAAAACTTGTGCTTCAAAAGGTTTAGTAACCATCATTGTTAATTCTGATTCATTAGCACTTGTGCATTATGTGCTTAAGAAGACTAATCCATTATGGAAACTCCATGTAGAATTTCATGAATTAATGAATTTTATTCATACACTCAACGTTTCGGTCTCTTTTTGTTTTAGAGAGATAAATGTTGTTGCTGACAAAATAGCAAATGAAGCTTATGACAAAAAGGTTTATTTTATTTAGACTTCATATAGTAATCTTCCAGCACATCTCTGTGGGCTTCTCCTTTTGGATAAGGACCAAGTTCCTTATATTAGGGTAAGTTCAAAGTCCTAGTTCTAGGTAATTTTCTATTTTATTGTAATGGGATTGTATCCCAAGTTTACGTTTTTTCAAATTCATAGCTTTAGATTGTTCTTTTATTTTATGACTTTTCTCAAGTTTTCTTTCATTGTCTTATTATAATGGGATAGTATTCCATGTTTATTGTTTTAAGGTTTCATATATTGGCTAAGACTATACTCTGGCCTTTCTTTTTGATTTTAATAAAACTCTAAGGATTGGCTTAGGTCCTAGTGAAGTTTGGGTTTTTAAAAAAAAATTAAATAAAGAGCATAGTCGTATTGCTAGATATCAATTTTCTAGAGAGCTCTTCATGACAAACTGACTAAATAAACATTTGTATATAAACATGGATTAAAGATGATTAAACATATTGAGAAGTTTAAAGAATTAGGTTTCAATATGGATATTGAGTTCTACATGAATTCGATCCTGTAATTTTTGCCTAACAAAGTACTTGCAATTTGTTATGAACTTCCACATGAACAAGTTAGAGGTTTCACTTCCTAAACTTTTTAACATGCTGAAAACTGTTGAGTCATCTATTAAGAAGAACAAAAACCACATCATGTATGTAGGTAGCTCTTCAAAGTCCAAAAAGGAAATAGTTCTTCTAAAAGAATGATTTGAAAAGAAGAAGTTACACAAACTTAATGGTGGTATTAAAAAACCTACGAAGGCCAATGATAAAGGACAATGCTTCCATTATCATAAGGATAGACATTGAAAGAGAAAATGCAAGGAGTATCTTGCAAGTTTGAAGGACAAACCTTCTTAAGGTATGTCTCATATATTCGTTATTGAAGTTAATGTAACTACTAAAATTCTACTTCATGGGTATTAGATCTGGTAGTGGTTCTCACATCTGCAACTCTATGCAAAGACTGAGAAAAAGTAGAAACTATGCTAAGCAAAGATGATGTGGACTTGCGGCTGGGAAATGTAGCAAAAGTGACTGCACTAGCTGTGGGAACATATTGCTTAGCTTTTCCATCTGGAAAAACATTAAAACTTAATGATTCCTTCTACATACCAGTTTTATTTAGGAACATTATTTCTATTTCTATACTTGATAGAGAAAGTTATGAATTTTCTCTTAAGAATAATCATTATTTGATTTATTTTCATAATGAATTTTATGGAACTACTATTTTAGATGTTGATCTTTATAATTTCAATGTGCATGGTGATATACTAATATCGAACATTCAAATAAAAGGAAGAGAGATCAAGTAAATTATTCATTTATGTGGCACTTATGACTATGTTATATTAATGCAGGTAGAGTTCACAAGTTGGTGAAAGAAGGTTATATAGAAGTAAAGGCCTTTGAATCCTATCCAACTTTTGAAGCTTGTCTCATAAGAAGACTAGATCTTCATTTAATGGACATGGAGAAATGCAGATATATTAAGGTTAATGCATACTGATGTGTGTAGACCCTTAACAGTCATTACTTGATAAGGTATAACTCATATTTTAATGAAGTATACATCTAAATCATTTTAAAAGTTCAAAGAATTTAGAAGTGAAGTTGAAAAACAAGATGGGAAGAGTATTAAAACTTTTCAATCAAATCGAGAAGGTGAATACTTATTTGATGAACTTCTTGATCATTTAAAAGAGAATGAAATTATCTCTCAGTGGACTTCTTCAAGAACACCACAAATGAATGGTGTGTCAAAAAGGAGAAGCAGAACATTGTTGGTTCGGTCCGTGATGAGTTACACTGATCTTCCTACCTCTTTTTCGAGTAATGCCCTACTATCCGTTACTTACCTACTCAATAGAGTACCCTCAAAGGTTGTATCATCAACATCATATAAGATATGGAACGAGAAAAAACTCAATCATAATTACATTAAGATTTGGGTTTGTCATGCATATGTAAAGAAGTTATAATCAGATAAGCTAGGAGCAAAATCTCTCATTGGAACAAAGTGTTTGTTTCCAAACATGTTGTCTTTCTAGAAAGAGAGTTTCTACTAGAAGGAAACAGTGGGAGTAAGGTAGAACTTGATAATATTTTACTAGAACCACAAGTTAATGATACACCACCATTTCAGGTACCTATTGAAGTTGAACCTCAAAGTACACAACTTTTATGTAGGTTTGGAAAGATACCCAAACCACCTTGGAGATATTATGGTTTACTCATTAAGGGTGATGACGATTAACTCATAACTGATGAGGTTCGTATTACTTATGAAGAGGCAATGTATGACACTAACTCTAATAAGTGCAAGAAACCATGAAATTTGTCAAAGTATAGTACCTATAGTGTGCAAATGGGTTTTCAAAAGGAAGATTGGAGTATATGGAAAGGTTGAAACCTACAAGCACGACTAGTGGCGAAAGGATCTAGTTAAAAACAACGAATTAGTTTTGATGAAACATTTTCACCTAAAGTCATGCTTAAATCCATTTGGATTTTTCTTGCTAGCTACATATTATGATTATGAAATATGGTAAATGGATGTAAAAATGGCATTTTTCAATGGAAATATTGAAGAGGATGTGTACATGAAACAACATAGGGGTTTTACATCTAATGGTGAAAAACACAAAATATACAAGCTGCAAAGATCTATTTATGGACTTAAGCAAGCTTCAAGAAGTTAGGACATTAGTTTCGATGAAACAATAAAATTTTTTGATTTATTAAGAATTCAAATGAACGTTGTGTATACAAAAAGGTTAGTGGGCGAGTTATCGCTTTCTTGATCCTATATGCTGATGACTACTACTCATTGGGAATGATGTAACTATGTTACAATCAGTAAAGGTTTGGCTATCAAAGAACTTCTCCATGAAAGGTTTGGGTGAAGCTACTTATATCTAAGGATGAAAATCTATAAAGACAGATCTAAAAGGTTGCTTGGCTCGTCCCAATCTACATACATAGATAAAATACTGAAGAGGTTTAGTATGAATGATTCCAAGAAAGGCTATTTGCCTATGAGTCTTGGAATCACTCTTTCTATGAAGATATCATCCCAGGCACCTTAAGAGAGAGAATTCATTAGTAGAATACCCTATGCTTCAGCAATAGAAACAATCATGTATTCCATAGTATATACTAGATCCAATGTTGTTAAGGCAGGAATTTGAATTGAATAGCTTCGAATAGGGCACTATTAAAATTTAGATTTGAATTCCTGAACTTGAATTCAAATTCGAATAGTAATTCGAATCTAAACTAAAATATGAATTTGAATACAATTTTGAAATTCAAACCGAATTTGAATTGTATTCAAATTCGAATTTATATTTTAATATATTCAAATTTTTTAAGGTATTTTGGTAAAAATAAAAAATAATATTTTTAATTTTTAATAAAATATATTATTTCGAATTACTTTTCAAATATCGAATCCACATTATTTGAATTCAAATTCGAATTTCAAACAGAATTTGAATTCGATTCAAATAGCATTCTAATTTAATTTGAATTAAAAAATTCAAATTCAAATCCAAATCCAGATTATTCGATTCGAATTCCACCCCTAAATGTTGCTTATGCAGTTAGTGTAACAAGCAGATATCAGTCTAATCCCGATGAATGCCACTAGAAAACAGTGAAGAACTTTTTTAAGTACTTATGAAGGACTAACTATTTGTTTCTCATCTATCGAGAATAAGAATTGAAATTTGATGCCTTTATAGACTCAAGATTTCAATTTGATAAGGATGATAATAAGTCTATATCAAGGTATGTACTCACCTTAAATGATGGAGTGGTGCATTAGAAAATTTTCAAACAAGTCACCACTGCAAACTCAACTACTGGGCCTGAAGAAGCTAAAAAAAAAATGCTAAAGAAGCTGTTGGATGAGAAAGTTCATCAAACAATTAGGTGTGAGTCCTGCTATTGTTAATCCAGTGTCCTTATGTTGTGATAGCAATGGAGCCATAACACATGAAAAGGAACCAAAGTCTCACCAAAAGACCAAACACATTTTGAGACGCTTTCATTTGATCAGATAAATCATTAATCGGGGGTAATGTGAATATTTAAAAATCAACAAAATATAATATAACAAATCAATTCACTAAACCATTATCTCAACAAAACTTTGATCACCAATTTGAGAAGATGGGTATGAGATACAAGAGCAATTGGCTTTAGTGCAAGTGGGAGATTGTTAGTAGTATGTCCTCCAAGTCAAAGGCATTAGATGTCTATGGTATATTACATGTAAATACAGTCTTATTTAGTTACTAATAAATTGAATATGTTTCATTATTATATGGTACTATCAATTACCATGTATTTTAATTATTACTTAATTCTTTAGCATGAACATGATAAATCACATAAAATATAAGTAATGGAAATAATAACCATGATGTGATCATGCTTATGAGATATATTTTCTTAAGATTTATTCTTATTCCAATCATAAAATCATTAATAATGGGAATTAATGATATAGTTAGATTAGCACATGTTATGTTAGCTTAAATGTAGATGCTGATCGATCTCATGCTCGCTTGTTGCACACCCCTTCACAAAGGCATGACTGGCCGGAAGAATGGATTACCAAACCTTTGTAACCCTAACTTCACAACAATGAAACAAACAAAACTGTTGACTAAACCAATGCAATAAAAGTAAAACTTTATAAAACATAAGTTAACTATAAAAGTTTATCTACTAACACATATAATAATTTACTAAAATTTTAGCAAAGGTTCCTCGTAAAATGGAATATGCCCATATAATATAAATAACATAACTCTTGTTTTTACATAACAACAATAGCAACAAAAATAAGGAGCTTCACTGTTTCTCATCATAATAATAAATAACTAAACTGTTATACAACATAAGATCCAATACCCCACAGCTCTAGTGTGACTGTAAACTTTCACCTTTTGAATTCAAGATTGAGATTCCAAAGAGTTACCTTGCCGCTAAATAATTGGCAAGCCCAGTATCGGTCATTGACGTCACTTGAGATCATGTTACTAAAAATATCAATAGAAAAATGGTGAGTGCTACAGACTCAATAAGTGGAAAATAGTACCCAAAGGGTACTAGTATCAATTAATACAAGTAATATAATGTTTATATAGTCATTTAATATATATCAACATATCATAAGTTTCAAAATTGCTAAGAATTACGCGTATACGATTACGAAAGCATAATACTTAACAAGCACAGTTCCATTAGTACACTATATAATCCAATCAAAATAATTAAGGCAATCAAATCATAGAAAAAAAGCAAAGGACCAACTAAATAACTCAGTCCAGCACACCACCTCCCATCGGATAGTTTAATAACCGCACACTAAACAAAATTAGAAACAGAATCACTATAATCAGAATCACTAAATCCCTTCTTCAAATCTACCCATCGGGGGCTGAGCACTCAATTCTTTTAAAATACTTATCAAAATCGAAAAATTTTAAAATGTCCTAGGTGCATTTGGATTTCATTTTTGAAAATAAATCATTTTAGAAAACAATTCACTTCGTTAGCCCTTATCAACCACAAACAATTTCTAACATCAAACACAATTTACATAACTCAATCATAGCAATACAATTCTTATTTATCTCTATATTACATATATATATTTATATATATAAATATACATATATCAAACAATCAAATACACTAATCTAGCAATCAAAGGGTAATAATTAACCACTCACCCTTAATCGATTTTATTCGTCATTTACACTTGCATTCACATGTCTCATCAAGTCCATATTAGGATCCGGAACTGAAATTCATATTTTCAAATAATACTTAGTTCATAAACGTTAGTGTTATAGTCTTTTAATTACTAAGCATATATAACAACTTATATAGGCTTTTGTATGAAAGTTTTCTATTAAGCCATTGCATGTCAAGTAGTATGAATTGTACTTTATGTGGTAAGATTGATAATAGAGAGACATTTTAGATGTCTTAGCAATGCATAGGGTAAAAGAAAACAATTACAAAAGATAGAAAATAGTAGTGAGTTAAAAATGTTGAAACTATCCAAACATGAGGTTTGGCCTAGTGTTCACTCTAACATTCATATCTTTCTCTAGGAAATTCTAAATTTAGTTTTGTAAAAATTATTAAAAGTCTAGTCATACCTTTATTTGAAGGTGTGACAAGTTGGTATCAGAGCATGGTTAGAGGTCCTTGACTGCAAGTACGGAATGTTGTTGCTTGGTTTGCTGTCACACCCTTCATGGAGGCATGACTGGCCAAAGGATTAGATAACCAAACCTCCATAACCCTGACTTTACCACTACTAAACACACATGACTTTCAAAATAATTTTATTTAAAACCAAGAAAAAACTTTACTTAATTAAATTTAAAGCATAGACTTGTTACTGAATACATAATATTTACAGAAAATTTCAACAGAGAATCCCCATAAATTGACACCATGCCCTTTACACAATTCATCCTAATTGACATCCTACCATTTATTTTATTTGTCCTTTAGTTAATTGTCATTCTTACAAGTTGACTTGGCCGAATTTACATCTTTCTTTCCTTAGGAATGGCTTGGCCGAATTGAACATATAAGTATAGGCTTAACCTTGTAATACTTCCATTTTCTTACCTACATATTTACTTACATGGTTTTGACCAAAGAGGAGCTTTCACACATACTAACAAGCTTTTTCCTAAGACACTAAGTCTAAGTCAAAACTAGTTACAAAATTATACATTTAAGGACCTTTACGTGTCCATTTCTCCACCTCTTCGTAACAACAATCAACCACTTGCCCTCTTTTTCCGTTACATAGACCACGCCTTCATCTAAGAGAGAACAATACACATTCATGGCACTAATCAATCTGCACATCAAGATTTAGAAAAGAGAGTCGAACCTCAACAAGTATTCATACATAAACAATGAAGGATTCTTGATGGCAGTTTTAGAAATATAGGAATATGAAATGCAACTATCACACCCCTCAAGGAGGCATGAATGGCAGGAGGAATGGTAACCAAACCTTTGGAACCCTAACTTAAAAATAAAGAAACAACCATGACTCTTGAGCAACCAATGAATACATCTAAAAATTGATAAAACAAAAGTTAACAGTAAAAATTCATTGAAATTTTTTTTTAAAATTTCAGCACAAATTCTTTGCAATGTGGAACATGCCTTAAAATACAAACCTATAAACTCATGTTTTTACATAACCACAACACAAAGACAATATAGAGCTCCGTTCCGTCCACATCATAAACAAGACAAATACTAGAATATTACATCATACAAAATTAGACACCCCACAGTTTTCCTTGTCATCAAACCCTTAGCAAACCCCTTACTAGTGGTTAACTTCCTTTAAGATCCTATTACTAAAAAAATATCAACAAAAGAGAGGTGAGCCCTACGGACTCTGTGAGTGAAAAATCTTACCTAAATGGTACTAGCATCACTCAACACAAGTATATAACATATACAATAACATTATGATTTAATTTAAAATACACGTGCATATTTGTAATCGTCATAAATTCATAACTTACATGATTCATAGAATCACAAAAAAATCATAGCATACAAAACAAGTAAAGGTCCAACAAGTAACTCAGCCCTGCACAACAGTATCTCTCCCCACCGGGCATTTACGCGCCTACACAACAGATTAATCTCCGTACATAATCCATCCTATCGGGGCTTAGCACTCAAATTTTTATAAAACATATATCAAAATCAGAATGTCTTAGGATTTCAAAAGAGTATCCTAGGTGCACTTGGATCTCAGTTCCGGAATAAAAAAAATAAAATCATTTCTCATAAAAATTTCAATTTGTTAGCCTCTATCAACCATAACCAATTTCAAACAAGTATGATTCAAATAACTCACTAAAACATTGTACTTGCACATTTATTTAATATACATACAGTTACATGTAATAATCTAGCCCCTAAAGGCAACAATTAACCACTTATCTTTAAATGATTTCGTTCGTCACTTACACTTGCGTTCACGCATCTCATCAGGTCCACATTAGGATCCAGAACTGAAATTCATATTTCCAAACAATACTTTGTTTATAAACATTGTTGTTATAATCTTTTAATTACTAAGCTTATATATCAACTTATATAGGTTTCTTTATGAAAGTTTTTTATTAAGCTATTGCATGTCAAGTATTATAAATTGTACTTTATGTGGTAAAGTTGATAATGAAGACACATTTTGGATGTCTTGACAATACCTAGGGTAGAAGGAAACAATTAGAACAAATAGAAAATATTTATGAGTTATAAATGTTGAAAGTGTCCAAACTTGAGGTTTAGATCAGTGTTCACTCTAACAATCATATCTTCCTCTAGGAAATTCGAAATCTAGTTTTGTAAAATTTATTAAATACTATACCCATGTAGCTTTATAATAGTATATCATTTGGCATTTTTAGATTTATATATCAATACAATTTATTCTTTGATGTTGCATCAAACTCCGTAAAATGCAGGATTTTGGCAACTCTGACCTTACCTTAGTTAATTGAACATAACTTTCTCTAGGAAAAAGAAACCCAGTTCCGTTTATTGAATTTATTAATAGAGAAGTATATCTTTCTAGATAGGTATCATATGTACTATTTGGATTTGTATATTAGTACAATTAATTATTTAAATTTTACTCCTTCTATGCTTTTTCACAACCCCCTTGGATATATGTTTATTTTCACTTATATATTTAACCAAATTTAATAAAACAAAGTCTAAACATTATCTTCAGGATGTAACTACCTTTATTATTTAGAAAATTCTCTTAAAATCAGCCTTGAGCTTATTTAATTCTTCACATGAACAAAAACAGGACACTACCTAAATTTTTGGCTGTCAACTTGCAATTCTGATGCTTATGAAATTCTCATACTTGGGAAATAAATTACAAAAATTTCCAGTCCAATTTATCAAGATGTTAAGAACAACTTTTATTTAGAAGTTCTAGGCTAATTTGAATCATAACCTCCAACAAAGTTCTCCGGATTGATTGAAGCTCACTAAAAATCCTACATAGACCTTGCCTCAGTCCAATAGCTCTAACTATCAAAATACTTGGAACCAGGTTACGAAATTTTGAATGTATCCTTTCAAGACTCTATGTTGCATTTTCTATTTAGAACTCTTAATTTAATTCAGCCCTAAAGGCATCCGAAACATGAGATTTCTTTAACTCTTGAAATCTGACCCTGCACCCCTTCAAAAACCACTTAATTTTCCAGCACTTTACCTATAACTAACCCTCCTTTACTCATAACCCTTACTGACTTTCATTAACTCCTTAATTCATGACACTAACCAACCATTATCTACTCTTGTTTAGAAACTTATATTCAAATTTCAACAACAACTAACTATCAAGACTTAGATCTATCAAGGTTAACCCATTTCATTACAACTAGTTTCTTGTATGCATTAAATCAAACATCTTAGGTGTAGGTATATATACCCCCAAAAATTAACCTAATTCCAACACTTCCTTTTTCCAATAATCATACACAACTACCATATATGTTTCTAAACTTTTATTCTTAGTCAACTTACATTCTACCATTAGTTAACAACATACCAAGAAAGGATTAAAGTCAAGCCTCAAATCAACAAGAAAATAAATGAGTTTGGAGGTAGTTCAACCCACCTAACCTCACGGCTCACTTTGGCAATTAGTTGTTGCTGTTATTGTTCTCCTACCCCCACCTCATGATTGAACAAAATGATACAGGTTTATCTTCACTCAATCAGCCATAAAGGCTAAAACAGGACATGGTTTAGGATATGTTCAGCGGCTATTCAAGACCCCATTGCTGCTGCTCACCAACTTCCTCTTAGCTCCCACACATACGTTCATGCTCAGCTAACTCAAGGAAAATACACTTACGGCTCATAAGGCATACATCTACGGCTAAAGTTCCTTAAGTGCTACAAGCATAAGACTCATGGCAGGAAAATAAACACAAGACTCACGACTTGCCAAGAAGAGGGCACCACAAGCCCAATTGGTTACAGCTCCAAGTCCTTCAAGTTCTACTTCAACCCCCTTCGCCTCATAAAGCAGTAGTTCCCAAGCAAGGCAACTATTGCCTTGACGATGCTTAAGGAAGAAGACCGCATAGTAAGATGGAAGGCTGAATTCATGGTTGTTCCATGGGGAAACAAGGATAAAGGCTGGTCTTTCTCAGGTTGCAAAGGAACTTCATAGACAGAGCAGGGGAAGGAAGTTTATGGTCGAATAGATGTTGTCAAGACCAGCTCATAGGACAAGAATCCCTCGGCTGATATTGAGATAGCTCCATAATTTTTTAGGATGAAAGTCAGTGATGAAAACAAAACAAGAAGAAAAATCTATAAGAATCAAGAAGACAAAAGGTCTAATTTAGTCAAAGAAAGATGAAAGGAAAAAAAAAAAAAAAAAAAGGAAAGGAAAGTGAAGGTCACATGCTCCTATTCACTCTTGATATGTATATATATATATATATATATATATATATATATATATATATATATATATATACACATATATATATAATTACTTTTCGCTTATAAACATGTGATACAAATTCATTCTAGTTTTATACATGTATCTATACCTAGATATTAATTATTCACTCACTAGGATTTGTTTAGTCAAAATGTTATTTACTTTACAAAAGAAAACACAAAAAAAAAATTATTTTTATTTAAAAAAAAAACGTATACTAAGGCATCGAATTATAACATATCTAACTATATTGTTATTTAATTAATTTATTTATTTTATAACGTAAATTTACACCTTGAGTCTAAAACTCAATTTTTTGGACGTAATCGGGTTATGGGAGTTATAACAGCAACATTTATCCTTTTCCTCTTTTCCACTCCTTAGTAACTTTCTTGACCAATTCATGCAAACCCAAGGCTACCTTACAAAGACTTCGATGTACCATGGATACAACCTCTCATATACATGGCACTGCCTCTCGATAGTAGGATCAATACTATTGTTTGAGCATATTTATGGATATTTGGTAAACTTTAGCCAACATGAACTCAAGACAAGTTACTAGAAAATTTATCATTTTCCTCATTTTCTTTAAGCTTCCCAAAAGGGATTCATGCAGGCTTTCACATGTAGGAAGAATATAAGAGTAACAAGGAAGTAATTTTCAAAGAAAAGATAAAATAAAACAAACAAATGCATGTATACTAGTGAACTTTGTTTTGGTTTTCTTTCCGTGTTTCCCTTTTTTACCCTTCCTCAGTTTTCCTCTTCCTCCTAGCTCTCAGTTTTTCCTCATCTTTTCCTAGCTCACAGTCTCTCCTCCTAGTCCGCGGTCCCCTTTTTACTCCTAGTCCTCGATTTTTCCTTTCCTCCTTTAATTTATCACCTTACTCTCCCTTGCCTATGCATTTTTGGATTTAGGAGAAAGTTTCGTTTCCTATTTTACCCTTTTAGTTCTTTAAAATTACAACCTTCCATTTGTCATTCTCTAAATTAACATGTGTTCTTTCATCTTCACACTTGTCTTTATCCTATTCCCTAGTTTAGATTCTTTTATCATTAGTAAGCCACCTAGTTATCTTAAATCTCTACACATGTGTTGTTAATCATTCCATGTACTCCTTGTTTCCTTAATTCCTTACACATGTCCTACTTAATCATTTCATGGACACTTATGTTTTCTTTGTCTTCCACTTGTCTAGCCAACTTTCTATGTTAATTATTTCTAGCCACCTTAATTCCTAATTTTCTGTCAAATGACCCCTTAATTATTACAACCTTTCATCCATTTTTCCTCTTTCTTACATCTAAGCCCCTTCATTAAGTGCAAGTTAACACACGTATTCTCCTTCTTACACCTAAGTCTCTTCATTAATTGTAAATTGCCACACTTATTCTTTTCCTTACACATAATTCATCACATTTCCTTTTCTAACAAGTAGCCTATATTTTATTATTTTCTCTTCTTCTTCTAACGCCACCATGTAGCATTCTCCCATCTTTGTTCCAACGCCTACACTTGTCCATGTTTTTCTTTTCATGCACATCTATTTTTCTCCTATACATATATACATGTAAGTATAAATGTACATGTATTTATATATATTTTATACATATATACTACTCTTATACTAAAATGTATCCTACACTTATTTTTATACGTACATATACTATTCCTATACATGGAATAATATGTAACTAAATTCTAATCCTATTTAACTCATGAGATAATTGCTTATCGTATAATTAATTTAGGCGATGTTACAGAACATGCCCATATAATGTAAACAATATATATTCCTGGTTTTATACAATGACAACAATAAGCACAAAGACAACAAGGACAACACGGAGCAAAGCTCTGTTTCTTATCATAATAACAAATAACAAGAATATTACATAACATAATACCAGATACCTCACAGCTCTAGTGTGACTGCAAACTTTCATCCTTGACTTCAAGTATGAGATTCTAAAGTTTATCTCGCTACTAAACACTCGGTAACCCTTGTATCCATGGTTGATGTCCTATGAGATCCTGGTACTAAAAAAAATACCAACAAAGAGGGATGAGTCCTACGAACTCAATGAGTGAAAAATAGTACCTAAAGGGTACTAGCATCACTTAATACAAGTAATATAATATATTTATAGTCATTTAATATATCAGTATATTATAAATTACAAAATTACTACGGTTATACTTAGGCAGTTACAAAAACATAAAACTTCATAAGCATAGTTCAATTAGTACATGGTATAATTCAATTAAAATAATCAAGGCAATCGAAACATTCAAGGCAAGCAAAGGGCCAGCAGAGTAACTCAGCCCTGCACACGACCTCCTACCAGACAGTTTTGCGGCCGCATACCAAATAGAATCAAAAACAAAATCATTAAAATCAGAATCACTGAATCCCTTCTTCAAATCCACCCACCGGGGCTGAGAACTCAATTCTTTTAAAACATTTACATTAATCAAAAAATCTTAAAACATCCTAGGTGCACCCGGATTTCAGTTTCAAAAATAAAATCATTTCGACAAACATTTTACTTCGTTGGCCCTTATCATCCACAAACAATACCAAACAAACATAATTCAAAAACTCACTAAAATACTCCACTTGCTTATTTTTCAAATAATACATTTATTTAAATACACATATAATTACACATAATAATCTAGCCACCAAAGGGTATCAATTAACCACTCATCGGTTTATAATTCTTGTTTGTCACTTCCTTTTGTGCTCACGTGTGTCATCATGCCGACATTAGAATTCGGAACTAAAATTCATAAAATCAACATTTGGTATAAATAGGTTTGTTTATGAAAGTTTTCTATTAAGCCATAACATGTCACATAGTATGAATTGTACTTTATGTGGTAAAGTTGATAATAAAGAGACATTTTAAATGTCTTGACAATGCATAGGGTATCAGAAAACAATTAGAAAAGATAGAAAACACTAGTGAGTTAAAAATGTTGAAACTGTCCAAATTCGGAGTTTGGACTAGTGTTCACTCTAACAGTCATATCTTCTTCTAGGAAATTCCAAATCTAGTTTTGTAAAATTTATTAAATACTAGACATATTTAGCTTTATAATGGTATATCATTTATAATTTTTAGATTTATATGTCAATACGGTTTATTCTTTGAAATTGCATCAAATTCTGCAAATCATAAGATTTTGGTAGCGCTGACCTTACCTTAATTAATTGAACGTAACTTTCTCTAGGACAAAAGGAAATCCAATTCCATTTATTTGATTTATTAAAAGACAAGTATATATTTCTAGATATGTATCATATGTATTATTTGGATGAGTAAATTAGTACAATTAATTATTTAAAGTTTATTCTTTTCAGGCATTTTCACAACCTTCTAGGATATATGTTTATTTTCACTTATATACTTAACCAAATTTAATAAAACCAAGTCAAAAAATTATCTTTAAAAAGTTAGCTATCTTTCTTATTTAGAAATTGTTCTTAAAATTAGCCTTAAACTCACTTAATTCCTCACATAAACAAAAACATGGCTCTTGTAAAATTTCTAGTTGTCAATACCAGACTCCGAGGCTTATAAAATCTTCATAGTTAGGAATTAAATTATGAAACTTTCCAATATAGATTTTCAAGATGTTAGAAACAACTTTCATTTAGAGGTCCTAAGCTAATTCTATCCATAATACCCGACGAAGTCTCCTAGATTGACTGAGGTTCACTAAAAATTCAGCATGACCTAGCTGTAATCTAACAACTCTACCAACAAATACACTTGGAACTAGGTTACAAAATTTTACAAACAATATCCCAAGACCCTAAGCTACACTTTCTCTTTTGAACTCATAACTTAATTCAGCACTTATCTCTCGAAATATGGCCCTGAATCCCGTCAAAAACCATTTAACTTTCATTTTCTTGCATTTTACCCTCAACTAACTATCATTTGATCATACCTACTACTTAATTTCATCAACTCCTTAAATGACTACATTAACAAACCATTTCTTTGCTCTTGATTATGAAATTTATATATATATATGTATGTATGTATGTATTATATCTTCTGACAAAATCCTTACAATTTCCTTCACCCTTGTAATACTCATTTCTCAAACATTCATCTTCAACTTAGTTTAATTACTCACAATGATCAAAAGCCTAAATTACAAAATTTTATTGATTATATAATTACCTTATGTATCCTTTGCTTTTAAAACTCTTAAATTTATAACTTTCTTAACTAGGTATTTAAATTTCAATTGCACAAGTTGTTGTACAAGTCAATACCCATAATTTCATGACAAACAAAAATATACAAAGTATAATATGCAATAGGAACCAAATTAAACAAGGCAGCAATTGGTTTCCCTTTCTAGTCAACCCTATGGCTAAGTCTAAATCAAGAATTAGAGAACTATTTGGCATGGCTAGACACATAACAATCCAAAGGGCCGCACTCATGCACTATATAACAAAGAAAGTGAGGTTAATTCCTCCATAACAGGGGTAGAACAATGGATGGACAGTAAGGCTTATAAGAAGGAAGCTTATGGCAAGGAAAAAGAGAAAAAGAGAAAAAAAATTAGCTGCTCAAGAAAAGCACACAGCGGAACCAAAATAGAGCAAAACAAAGCAGTTTAAGTTACAATGGCTATCACACAACTGAATGGGAAGACGGAAAAAAGGAACTTACTACACTACAACTTCTGATTTCCTAAATCCAGACTTAGATCTGCCACAGATGCCACAAAGGAGAGGCAACAATGTCAACACACCAAAACAAAGCTGTATTCTCTCAGCAACTCTTGATTCTCTTAGCAAGCTGCCTACTGCTAAACTCTATAAATACCCTCACTATATAAGAAACAAGAAATTAAGTTGCCATGGTTGCTAAGTCAAAAGGAAGAATGACTTGTTCTCGACCAACAGCAAATTTCCAAGACAAAGGCAAGCAAAGTTAAAACAAAGAAGGACTTGGCTAACTTGAAGGAGCAAGAGGCAGTGAAGAAGTTTCTCCCATATTCAGCCAAGGCACATGAGAAACAAAGACCAAAAAATGAATAAAAAAATAAGTCAAAATCACATGCTTTAAAACATGTGGTGTATAATTTTCCATGTTATATATATTAAATGGGTGGTTTAAATTTATTCTTAGATGTATATATGTATATATACACATGTGTTAATTGTATTGTTTATTTATTTGATTTGCTTGTGGTTAAAATTATATCTTAATTTATGTATATATATTAATTATTCACTCACTTGAATTTACTTGGTCACAATATTATTTATTTTACAAAAGCAAATACACAAAATTTATAAAACGTATACTAAGGTTACACTAAAATATCGAATTATAAAATATTTAACTATATTGTTATTTAATTAATTTGTTTATTTCATAACGTAAATTTACCCATTGAGTCTAAACTAGATTTTTAGGATATCGGGTTATGAGGGTTATAACATTTGTGTATGTTACCTGAGGTGAATGTGAACTTTGTAATGTGTTCCAATTCATCCTGAAACTTCAAGTTGTGATTTATTCAACACATTGTCCTTCGCTTTACTTTATAAATACATATTGAACTTATATATATTTGTTTTAGATATAATGCAACGTAGCAGAGGTGTTGCGGGCCAAGGGAGGTAGCAGGATACTGCCTCAGACCAAAGGTAAGAAAACAAATTATGACTAAGATGCAAGAAGTACATCATCCTCAAGGATAAAAATTGACACTTCTGAGGTGGCATAATAAGTTGTGCTCTTGCATCTAAAGAATACCGACTAAAATTACTAATAACAAATTAAAAATTGCCTAAAAAAATAATTAAAGAATAACCATGATTTTATAATTACAATCTTGATGATTGTGACAAACTGAGACTTCACTCATGGTTTACGTTATCAATGCATTGTGTCACACCCCTTACAAAGATATGACTAACTGGAGGATTGGATAACCAAAACTCCGTAACCTTGACTTTACCGCAACTGAGCACATACGAATTTTAACTAGCCCAATATATTAAAACAAATTTTATAAAAAATAAGTTAACTATAAAAAAAATTTACTAAAACAAACAACAATTGGCAGAGTTCCCTGCAATATGGAACATGCCTCAACTGATTGCGTTGCTTGGAATTGTGGACTTTGGATATATGAATTGATATATATATATATATAAATTTTCTAAGACATGAATATTGTTACTTGAGGTTAAATGATGATATATTTGCCTTGATTGATGCTAGTACCCTTTGGGTACGATTTTCCACTCATTGAGTCCTTAGGACTCACCCCTCTTCTGTAGTTATTTTTTTTTAGTAACAAGACCTCAAGGAACGAAAATTATCTTATCGATACAGAACTTGCCAAGTGTTTGGGGGCAAGGTATATTCGCAATCTCATACTTGAAGTCAAGGATGAAAGTTTGCAGTTACACTAGAGCTGTGGGGTCAATGAGTGGAAAATCGTACCCAAAGGGTAGTAGCATCAATCAAGGCACATATATCATCATTTAACCTCAAGTAAAAATATTCATGTCTTAGAAAATTTATATATATATATATATATAATATATATATATATATATTAATTCATACAGTACACGCACATAATTGTAATTCTTATATGTATATATATATCAATTCATATATCCAAAGTCCACAATTCCAAGCAACACAATCAGAGCATATAAGCAAGCAAAGGGGTAATGAGTAACTCAGCCCTACTAACAGTATCACCCCCTACCCGGCATTTACACACCTGCACAACAAATTAATCTTAATACATAATCCATCCCACTAGGGTTGAGCACTTAAATTTTTTTAAAATATTTATCAGAATTAGAATATTTTAGGATTTCAAATCAGAATATCCTAGGTGCACTTAAATCTCAGTTTCGAAAATAAAAATCATTTCTCAGAAAATTTCACTTGTTGGCCCTTATTAACCACAAACAATTTCAAACAAACATAATTCAAATAACTCACTGAAACACTGTACTTGTACATTTATTCAAATATACATATAATTACATATAATAATCTAGCCCCTAAAGATAATAGTTAACCACTCACCGGTTTACAATTCTGGTTCGTCACTTTCTCTTATGCTCACGTGTGTCATCAGGCTTACATTAGAGTCCATAACTGGAATTCATATATCCACTTAATACTTAGTTTATAAACATTATAATTATAATTTTTTAATTTCTAACTTTTCTTTTTCAATTCATAAAATCAACATTTGGTATAAATAAGTTTGTTTATGAAAGTTTTCTATTAAGCTATTGCCTGTCAAATACTGTAAATTGTACTTTATGTGGCATGTTTGATAATGAATAAATAGTTTATATATCTTGACAATGCATAGGGTAGAAGAAAACAATTAGAAAGATAGAAAACACTAGTGAGTTAGAAATGTTAAAAGTATCCAAACTTGGGATTTAGACCAGTGTTCACTCTAACAATCATATCTTCCTCTAGGAAATTCCAAATCTAGTTTTGTAAAATTTATTAAATACTAGACACGTGTCGATTTATAATGGTATATCATTTGTAATTTTTAGATTTATATATCAATACCATTTATTTTTTAAAGTTGCATCAAATTCTACAAATTGCAAGATTTTGGCAGCTTTGACCTTACCTTAGTTAATTGAACATAACTTTCTCTAGGAAAAAGGAAATCAAATTATGTTTGTTGGATTTATTAATAGACAATTATATCTTTCTAGATAGGTATCATATGTATTATTTGGATACGTATACTATTACATTTAATTATTTAAAGTTTACTACTTTTATGCATTTTTACAACTCCCTTGGATATATGATTATTTTCATTTACATACTTAATCAAATTTAATAAAACCAAGTTGAAACATTAACATTAGGAAGTTATCTATCTTTATTATTTAGAAACTTCTCCTAAAATTAGTCTTGAACCCACTCAATTCCTTACATGAACCGAAATAGGCTCTCGTAAAATTCTTGGTTGCCAACCTCTGATTTTGATGCTTATAAAATTCTCATACTTAGAAAATAAATTACAAAAGTTTTCAGTCTAGTTTTTAAATATGTTAGGAACATTTTCATATTCATAACTCTACTCTTAATTCATTCTTTAAGACTCCCTAATCTTAATTACTTCAAAATAGGTTCAGTCAAGACCTTCAAATCAAAACCATGACTTTCAATACCTTTAAAATACACATAACATGGAATTAAAACATGTACCAGTACAAACTTACTCCTTAGTATATTAGAAATAATTTTATTTAGAGCTCCTAGGCTAATTCAAATCACAACCTCATACAAGGTTCTCCAGACTGATTGAAGCTCACTAAAAATCCTGCATGGACCTAACCACATTCTAACAGCTTCTAACTAACGATATACTTGGAACCAGGTTATCAAATTTTTCAAATATCATCTCAAGATCCTAAGATACATTTTCTATTTAGAACTCTTAATTTAATTCAATCCTGAAAACAACTGAAATACAAGATTTTTCTAACCCACGAAATCTAGCCCTGCATCTCTTCAAAACTACTTAACTCAAATTTTCTAACACTTTACTCACAACTAACCCTCCTTTGCTCAAACTCACTACTTACTTTCATTAACTCCTTAACCCATAGCATTTACCAACTCATCTTTGCTCTTGTTTATGTACTTTTATTCAAAGGAACTAGTTATTATTAGATTTTCCATCAAAAGCTTAGCCTAAACTTCCAAATGTCATTATGTTTCAAATTCCAACTCTTAGTTCTTGTCTTTAACCTTTCCTCATTCATTCTATTTTCATCTCTTTTAAACTATATTATCATCCTAACTATTTATTTTACTAATGAAACCTATATACATCATTCTTTATGCATATATTAATATTTTATTTCTCCTAAAGCATTTTGTCAAATACCTAATATGCATAGTTTAGTAAAATTTATATATATGGGTTTGTATATATATAAACCCCATACACTCAACATACTCAAATTTCCTAACTTCCACTACCCATGAACATATAAACATCATTTCCTTATAACCCTTATTCACAATCTTTAATCCAACACTACTAATCCTTAAACTAACTTAACAATTATTAAAATAATTCTTACCCCTTGCTGCCAAGCTTCAAGGATGGCTGCCACTCACCCAAACCAATGGTAACTTGTAGCTGGAAGAAGAAATAGGGACCTAATGCTTCCACTTTCACGCCACTAAACTACTGCAAGACTTCCTTTTGTTGCCATCGTTGGCTGTCTGTGATAACCCGATTTTTTTTTTATGTACACTTTATAGTTGTTATATGTAACTTATTGTAACTAGATAAATAAATAAATAAATAAAATAAAAATAAAAATTAGGGGAATAAATATTCGTATATGTATAGATATATATATGTATATTGTAAGAATGAATATGAACTATAAGTTGGTTTGACTTTGATTTTAATTCTTGATATTTGTCCTATGTGAATTTTTAGTTTATTGTGTATTTGGTGTAAATAAAGGGAAGTTATTGAAAAAGGTAGATATATATATGTTTATATATGTATTAAAAAAATAAGAGATTTATTGTGCACCACTCATGTAAAAAGTGATTCTAGCTTTACTTTTTCTCATCATTTAACTTTTCTTTTCATTGTTAAGCCTCCACCGACTTCCATTCCATCTGGTTCCTTTTCTTTGCTTGCCAAGACCATGCTTTGTTTTGGTTCCTTTCACTTTGGTTGTGGAACACACCTTGCAGTCAGATGAGTTCTTGAGTTTAGCCTTTTGTTTTCTTCCTCTTTCCTCTCTTACCTTCAAGTTAGTTTAGTTGGGGTTTAGATCTTATTAGGTGAGTGTGGCTGGTAGCTTTACGAAGGTGCATAGCAGCCAAGTTTGGAGTAAAACAGAAGGCATAAGGCAAGCCTTGTTTTGCAGCTGCCAACATTAACTTAGGGGGGTCTAACTTTGTTCTGTTTTCAGCCCCTTGTACTTGAAGCATGGAGAGCAGCTCTTTCACAATTCTCATCACCCATTTTCAACAGTGAATGATAAGGAGGTTAGGTGCAGTATTTTTTTTCTTTGTTATGAACCTACTAGTAATTAGTTATCTTGTTTAGTAGGTAGTTAGCTTGTAGTCTTGGTTGCTCTTTTTAGGTGTTTGATTAGTTGATTAGTTAGAACTAAAGACGAAGAGAAAGTGTGAGTAAAAACTTAGGATCTAAGAACTTTTGAAATGATCTTTTAAGCATTGGAAAAGTATTCCTTGAAATTCAATAATATGAGTATTGTAATTGTGGAATTCAAGCTTTTGGTAAACAATTAATTGAAATTGAGTTGATGTTGATGTTGGAAATTATTTTTTTTTTAATTAAGAAGGTGAGATTAGTAGTTAGAATAATGAAATTATAACTTGAAAGTGTTAAGAATAATTTGAATGAAAAGGAAGTTTTAGGATTGGAATAGGCATATTGATATTAAGCTTATATAAGTCATGTTTTAAATGAAAGTTATATAATTGATTTAAGTTAAATTCAATAGTGGGAACATGAGTAGTATATGAGTTAATTGAATTGTCATGATTGTGTTAGGAATTATTAGTAATGTCAAACTGATGTGGTATGTTGAATTATTGGTATAGGCATATATATTCACACACACATCAATGGAAGGAAATGATGCCTTTAAGGTATTTGATAAAATGCCTAAATGAAACTAGTTCTAATAGAATGAGTTAACCTTGGTAAATTTAAATCTTGGTGGTTAGTTGTTATTGGAATTTGAATAAAAATGTTCATAAACAAGAATAGAGAGTGGTTGTTTAATTAATGTCGTGGGTTAAGGAGTTAATGAAAGTGAGTAATGGGTATGAACAAAGGAGGGTTAGTTATGGGTAAAGTGTTAGAAAATGAGAGTTAAGAGGTTTTTGAAGGGATGTAAGCCCAGATTTCGTGGGTTGGAGAAATCTTGTATTTCGGGACAGAATTAACTTAAGAGTTCTAACGAGAAAATGTATCTTAGGGTCTGGAAATGATGTCTATAAAATTTTGTAACTTGATTTAAAGTATATTTGTTGGTAAAGTTATTAGACCGCAGCTATGTCCATACAGGATTTTTACTGAGCTTCAATCAGTCCAGGAGACTTTATCAGGGGTTGTGGTTGGAATTAACTTAGGACCTCTGAAAGAAAGTTGTTCCTAACATATTAAAGGATAAATCTAGATTGGTTCAGGTCTTAATTCCATGTTGTGTGTATTTTGGAGGTATTGGAAGTCATGGTTGTGATTTTTCAGGTCCTGACTGTACCTATTTTAAAGTAATTGATATTAGGGTGTCTTGGATGAATTAGGAGTAGAGTTCTAAATATTAAAGGTTCCTAACATCTTGAAAAACTAGACTAGTAAGTTTCGTAATTTAATTTTGAAATATGAGAATTCTACAAGCATTTGAATCTGGGTCAGATAACTAGAAATTATACAAGTGTCATGTTTTTGTTTATGTAAGAAATTGAGTCAGTTCAAGACTAATTTAAGGAAGAGTTCCTAAGTAAGAAAGATAGCTAACTTCCTAAAGTTAAAGTTCCAATTTGCTTTTATAAAATTTGGTTAATTATGTAAGTTTAAAATGAACATATATCCAAGGGGTTATGAAAATGCCTAAAAGAAGTAACTTTAAATAAACACTTGAAACTTAATAACTCTAGATTTTCGTAGTTAAAATGTTATAACTTATAAAATTGATAAACTAAATAATATGTGGAAAATATAATTGTAGCTTTGGAAAGTATCGTTGAATCAATGACACACGTGAGCGCAAGAGGAAGTGACAAACAAGATGGGTAAACTGGTGAGTGGTTAATTGTTATCCTTTGGTGGCTAGATTATTATGTGTGCTTACGTGTATATTTGAATATATGTGTTATATGAAAAAAAAAATAAGCATGTACAGTGTTGTATTGAGTTAATTGAATTGTGTTTAATGTTTGAAATTATTTGTGGTTGATAAGGGCCAACGAAGTGAAATATTTTCTGAAATGAATTTATTCTGAAACTGAAATTCAGGTGCATCTAAGATGTTTTAAGATATTCTGATTTTGATAAGTGTTTTAAAAAAAAATTATTTGAGTGCTCAACCACGGTTGGTGTATTTGGAGAAAAGAGATACAATGATTCTTTTTATAATTTTGTTTGGTGTGCAGGCACAAAATTGCCCAGTGGGAGTGATGTCAGGGCTGAGTTACTCAGTTGTCCCTTTGTTTGACTTGTATGCTATAAATTGCTTTGATTGTTTTGATTGAATTATACATAGTACTATTTGAAATATGTTTGTTAAGCTTATGTTTTCGTAATCGTGTACGTGTAACCTTAGTGGTTTTGAATTTATGACATATTAATTTTAATCGACTATATATATGTTATATACTTGTATTGAGTGATGCTAGTACCCTTTGGGTACGTTTTTCACTCACAGAGTCCTGTAGGACTCACCTTTCTTCTGTTAATATTTTTTTTAGTAACAGGATTTTGGTATATATCATAAAAGAGTTCGTGACTTGTCAATAGTATACAAAAAGGTATTCTTCAGAATCTCATACTTGAAGTCAAGGATGATAGTTTGCAGTCATACTAGGGCTGTGGGGTGTTTGGTCTTATATTTGTAATAGTCTATTTATTGGTTATTGTGATGAGAAATAGAGCAAAGCTCTTTATTGTCTTGGTTGTTATTGATGTTATTGTATAAAAACATGAATAGATATTGTTTATATTTATGGGTATGTTCCACTTTCAGGGGTTCCTCTATCAAACTTTTTAAAGAAATTGTTATATGTTTCAGTCAACAAATTTTTACAATTAACTTATGTTTCATAAAATTTAATTTTATACTTTGGTTTAGTCAAGAGTCATATTTGTTCATTGTTTTAAAGTCAAGGTTACAGAGATTTGGTTACTCATTCCTCCGGCCAGTCATGCCTCTGTGAGAGGTGTGACACTGTTATAGGTTTTGGGGAAAAATTGTTTACAAGTTAGAAAACTACTTGTTACTGCCATCCAAACCTCACACAAGTAAGGTTGCAGCTCCTATTCACAGTAGCTATAGAGCTACTAGGTCCAAGACCAAGGCTGACCATCAAGGACAAGGCGTTTGTTGAAGAAAACAAAGAACAATGCAGCTTAATACGACTTAAACAGCTGATGGTGTGGTTCCTTGGTGGCTGCTGGTAGCTGGAACGTGGCTGTTGTTTGGCTTCTCTACTATACTAAATGTTTTAAAAACTAGACCGGTGGTCTACTCAAAAAATTTGTTGAGTTTCGGGCCATTACGGGGTCAAACCGAGAATCAGATTGGATGACATCATAAATATATATAATTATATATTTTAAATATTATACATATTATGTATTTTTTTAATTAATTATAAATACTAAATACACAATAAAATAAAAAATAATAATTCAATATTAATTAACTAGTAAGAAAATCAAATCACAAATAGTCAAATATAGTTATTAATAGTTAGTACAACAAATACTGTGAAAAAGTGCTTCACCTATCTTATGTTGGGATTTTCTGGTATTGATTAGGTTACCAAAATTGGTTGTGATGTTTTAGATTAAAAAGTCATCTTTGAAATCTTCCTACAAAGATATCATGAATACGGTGAGCAGTGAAACCATCTATTGCCTTTGGAGAGGACATGGTGAGGGAAAATGTATACACACAAGCAAAAAGCACACAGATGATTTGAAGAAATAACAAACTTTGTATCCTAAATTATGTAAAGTGCCTTTCAATTTGGAAAATTCATTAAATCCAATAGAGAATATTAACAATGGGCACATTCCTATTTAATTGGCCAATTACGTCAAAAAAAAATTAAGGTTGAAGCATTTAACTATTTAACAATTTTCATACAAAAAACATATCCAAAAATTTCATGTAGGGATTGACACGCACCTCTAAATATAAATCATACAAAATTCGCACATACTTGGGCTATGCAGTGACACTTTTTTGAAAATTTTCATTGAAGTTAAACATTCCCTAAGCGGTGCAATACGATTAGCTTAGTCTCTGGAGTCTAAAAAACAAAATATATTATATAATTTTAACCAACATAAGAAATTGAATAAAGAGATCACAGACATAATTATATTTTAATTTAAGAGTCAAGCAACAGTTTTGGAGGTAAAGGGCTTTGCTAATTACATCCTGAATCAGAAAGACATTGAAAAGAATGAAAGCAAAGCGGCAGAGTGACAGTTTGATGAATTTATTTAAAATCTAAGAGAAAATAATACAAATCATTTTTGACCTAATAAAAAGAATATATAGAGTCGATTTATTCAATTAGTAAAGTCATTTTGTGTTAATATACTAATAATCTAAGATTGAATCTCGCAAAGTATTTATGAGATGAGAAATAGCTCTCTCTCTTTATAGAGCTTATAGGCCCAATGAATCTTCTTAGGATAAAAGTAAGTAAAAAAAAAAAAATTGTATTATTTTTACAAATAACACCAAATATTCTTAATTTATCACCCTATCCAATGTTTAATCTTTAATTTTCTTATTGTTTTCTCTTTTTCTTTTCTTTTCTTTCTTTTCTTTTTGTTTTCTAATATTTATCCTGCTCTACTTAGATTCGCACTACTTTACAATTGGAGCTGCTCATATGGGTGCCATGTTTCTATTTTATTTTGTCTTAATTTTTTTCATTCTTTTTGTATAAAATTAGTTCATCTAATAAAACTGATATAAATTATAATACTAACTAAATTCTTTTTAAGATGTGAACTTTTTCTGTTTTATTAAATACCTTTATTAACTTTTTAATCTTATATGATTCTCCTTGATTTTTTTTATTTTTTTTTATTTTTCTTGTCAATAAGTTTCTAATGATAATAAAATTTTTATAATTATTAAACTTTTTTTTAATTTAAAAAGTTTATACTGACATTGATTGAATTATTTTTATTTAATAAGTTCACAATTTGTACATCATATATTTTCAGTAACTTTTTATGAAAATTACAAATATTTGCATCTATATGTATGTTCTGTATCATTTGTAATTGTTGTATGAAACATATGCTCATTCCAAGAAAAAAAAATAATTAAGAATCTATGGTTTCTTAAAAGAATAATTTGGAGATTTATTTAAAACAATACTCTCTTGTCAAAATATGAATAATACATTTTTTTTTATCACAAGTTTATTTTAAATATCACATTTCTTGATAAAAATTAGAAACAACATGAATTCTGGGACCACTGCAAGCATAGCTCATGCACAATGGTAACTAACCATCTCTAATCTTAGTTTGATTATAGGACAAACCTCTGTCTACATTATTAGTAAAATAATTAACTTTACAACACATTCTGATTTAGCTTTTTCTTGAATAAATTATATATTTGATATTACATATTAGTATATTACTATTTAGCCAAAAAAAAAAAATTATGGATGATGTTGAATGCGTCTAGATTTTAGTTTTTTTAAATATTATTTCTTTAGTTTCTTGAAACTTCTTTTGAATTCCAAAATGCAGTTTTTTTTTTTTAACCAATTTATTTACCTATAAATGCGAGGCATAAGAGATCCATATATATATTTTTTTTATTGTAGCTTTTACTTTACATTTATCCATCTTTTACTCATGTCATTTCTTTTCTCTTGACTCTCCCCAAGTTAAGAGTCGAGCGACCATTGCCATTGCTGTTGCAAGAGATGCCACTATTGCTGGGCTGACTTTTGATACTGCAAGAGATGCAACTACTACTGCTTGCTGTTTGAGCAATCAGAGATTGTGTTGTTGCAGCTAATTGAGCTGCAATTAGTATGAACGAAGAAGGTGATATTATGTTGGGATTTTCTGGCGTTGATTAGGTTACCAAAATTGGCTGTGTTGTTGCTACTACAACCATTGTTTTCGACTGTCTAATTCGTTAACACTAAAAAAGCACTTCACCTATCTTATGTTGGGATTTTCTGGTGTTGATTAGGTTACCAAAATTGGTTGTGATGTTTTAGATTAAAAAGTCATCTTTGAAATCTTCTTACAAAGATATCATGAATATGCCTTTGGAGAGGACATGGCAAGGGAAAATGTATACACACAAGCAAAAAGCACACAGATGATTTGGAGAAGAAATTTTCTTATTGAATACTTAGTAAAACTAATTTGCTTAATTCTTTCCTTGGATTGATTGCCTAGCCCATTTCTCCTATTTATACTCTCACAAAAAATAAAATAAAAATAACTTGCATTTTCTTAGTTTTAATAGATGTGTTATTTTCTTATAATAATTGGGTCTTGGAATATGTAAGTAATACTGTTTTTGCCATGGTGAAAGAAAAGGTTAAGGTCTTTTACTTCGAGTTCTCTGTGATGAATGGTTCACTGCAAGGAAGGATTAAAAATATTAATTTGATCTCAAAGGAAAAAAAAATAGTCATACTTTTTAATTATGGAATAATTGGAGTGGAAATCTAGTTTGTGATAGATATATGCATATCAAAGAATGCAAAGCTTGATTGTTGTTCTAATGAAAATAAGTTAATAGTATGCTGCATTCTCGAAAGAAAGATTTGAACCTTAATTTGTTGTTGACGTAATTGGCCAATTAAATAGGAGTGTCCCCATTGTTATTCTCTATTGATTTAGAACATTTGAGAATGTTCAATAAATTCTTAGAATATGTTAAAAGGTTTAAAGGTTTAGGAAGGTTCTAAAAGGTGATACAATATCCTTCCTATGGAAGACTATATTGAAGAATGGAGAAATTTATGGAGTATTATGGAATACTCTAGAATATTGTACATTATTCTAAGAATTTTATATATTTCTAGAATTAGTATAAATATCTAGATATTTTGAAAAAAATTTGTAGAGAAATCGTAAGAATCAATAGGGATTATTGGATGTAATAAATATTCACCTTTAGTTAAGGAGGTGGAGAGTATAAATAGGAGAAATGGGCTAGGCAATCAATCCAAGGAAAGAATCAAGCAAATTAGTTGTACGAAGTATTCAATAAAAATTTCTTCTCCAAATAATCTGTGTGCTTTTTTGCTTGTGCGTATATATTTTCCCTCGCCATGTCCTCTCCAAAGGCAATAGATGGTTTCACTACTCACCGTATTCCTGATATCTTTGTAAGAAGATTTCAAAGATGACTTTTTAATCTAAAACATCACAACCAATTTTGGTAACCTAATCAACACTAGAAAATCCCAACATAAGATAGGTGAAGCGCTTTTTCAGTGTTGACGAATCAGACGGTCGAAAACAATGGTTGTAGTAGCAACAACACAACCAATTTTGGTAACCTAATCAACACCAGAAAATCCCAACATAATATCACCTTCTTCGTTCATACTAATTGCAGCTCAATTAGCTACAACAACACAATCTCTGACTGCTCAAACAGCAAGCAGCAGTAGTTGCATCTCTTGCAATATCAACAGTCAGCCCAGCAATAATGGCATCTCTTGCAACAGCAACGGGAATGGCCGCTCGACTCTTAACTTGGGGAGAGTCAAGAGAAAAGAAATGACATGAGTAAAAGATGTACAAAAGTAAAATAAAAGCTACAATAAAAAAAAATATATATGTGGATCTCTTATGCCTCGCATTTATAGGTAAATAAATTAGTAAAAAAAAAAAAAAAACTGCATTTTGGAATTCAAAAGAAGTTTCAAGAAACTAAAGAGATAATAATTAAAAAAAAAAAAAACTAAAATCTAGAAGCATTCAAGAAATGGAGGACATAAAAAATGTTTTGGCTAAACAGTAATATGCTAATATGTAATATCAAATATATAATTTATTCAAGAAAAAGCTAAATCAGAATGTGTTGTAAAGTTAATTATTTTACTAATAATGTAGACAGAGGGGAATCCTATAATCAAACTAAGATTAGAGATGGTTAGTTACCATTGTGCATGAGCTATGCTTGCAGCGGTCCCAGAATTCATGTTGCTTTCTAATTTTTATCAAGTAATGTGATATTTAAAATAAACTTATTTGTGATAAAAAAAAAATGTATTATTCATATTTTGACAAGACAGTAATGTTTTAAATAAATCTCCAAATTATTCTTTTAAGAAACCATAGATTCTTAATTATTATTTTTCTTGGAATGAGCATATGTTTCATAAAACAAATACACATGATACAGAACATACATATAGATGCAAATATTTGTAATTTTCATAAAAAGTTACTGAAAATATTTTAGTACACGTAGGATATTAAACTTATCCCATCGATAAAGAATGATGTACAAATTGTGAACTTATTAAATAAAAATAATTCAATCAATGTCAGTATAAACTTTTTAAATTAAAAAAAAGTTTAATAATTATAAAAATTTTATTATCATTAGAAACTTATTGACAAGAAGAATTAAAAAAAAAAAAAATCAAGGAGAATCATATAAGATTAAAAAGTTAATAAAGGTATTTAATAAAACAGAAAAAGTTCACAACTTAAAAAGTTAGTTAGTATTATAATTTATATCAGTTTTATTAGATGAACTAATTTTATACAAAAAGAATGAAAAAAATTAAGATAAAATAAAATAGAAACATGGCACTAATATGAGCAGCTCCAATTGTAAAGTAGTGCAAATCTAAGTAGAGCAGGATAAATATTAGAAAAGAAAAAGAAAAGAAAAGAAAAGAAAAAAGAGAAAAACAATAAGAAAATTAAAGGTTAAACATTGGATAGGGTGATAAATTAAGAATATTTGGTGTTATTTGTAAAAATAATACAATTTTTTTTTTCTTTTTTACTTTACTTTTATCCTAAGAAGATTCATTGGGCCTATAAGAGGGAGCTATTTCTCATCTCATAAATACTTTATCCCAAGGCTAGAAGGCTAGATTCAATTTTAGATTATTAGTATATTGACGCAAAATGAGTTTACTAATTGAATAAATCGACTCTATATATTCTTTTTATTAGGTCAAAAATGATTTGTATGATTTTCTCTTAGATTTTAAATAAATTCATCATACTGTCACTTTTGCCGCTTTGCTTTCATTCTTTTCAATGTCTTCAGGTGGAACTTCAGGTTCATCTGATTTAGGATGTAATTAGCAAAGCCCTTTACCTCCAAAACTGTTGCTTGACTCTTAAATTAAAATATAATTATGTCTGTGATCTCTTTATTCAATTTCTTATGTTGGTTAAAATTATATAATATATTTTGTTTTTAGACTCCAGAGACTAAGTTAATCGTATTGAACCCCTTGGGGAATGTTTAACTTCAATGAAAATTTTCAAAAAAGTGTCACTGCATAGCCCAAGTATGTGCGAATTTGGTATGATTTATATTTGGAGGTGCGTGTCAATCCCTACATGAAATTTTTGGATATTTTTTTTATGAAATTGTTAAATAGTTAAATGCTTCAGCCAATTAAACAGGAATGTGCCCATTGTTAATATTCTCTATTGGATTTAGTGAATTTTCCAAATTGAAAGGCACTTTACAGAATTTTATGATACAAAATTTGTTATTTTGCCATGTAAAACTTCTGATATTGCCTATCTTTATTTACTTCATTTTCTTTTTCTTTTTTAAATGATGACTTGATCACTTGATTGCTAGAAATGTAATTACTCTATCTTCTTCATCGATATTACATATATTTTTCACTTTATATAAATTGATAAGAACCACCACTATTTTATTTCAAATATTTACCTAACCAACTTTAAGTATTTTTTTTCTCTCAACTTATTTTTTATTTATTAAAC
Organism: Quillaja saponaria; assembly: GCA_029379385.1. Classification (NCBI taxonomy): domain Eukaryota; kingdom Viridiplantae; phylum Streptophyta; class Magnoliopsida; order Fabales; family Quillajaceae; genus Quillaja; species Quillaja saponaria. Next base: position 14,362,366 of record CM055605.1, on the reverse strand, counting down.
AATAATTAATCTTTTTTTATATATTTTTAATTAAAAAAATTGAGGATGGTATAGAAAAAAATATTTAAATTATAATACATTTTTTATTTATTTCAAATAACAGAATTAGACTAAATTATGTAGTGTAGTTTTATTTTTTATTTAAAAAAAAATATTTTTTTAAATAAATTAAATTGTATAATTTATTTAGAATGAAATAAATTTTTGTTCCAAAGTAAACTTGTAGTTATGTTTGACCTTTCTTATAAGTTTTCGATATAAAAACAAATTAATAATTAATTATAAAAGTAATCGTACATCAGTTAGTGAGTTATTAATTAATATCAATTTCTGAAAATGTGATTGAACATAACAATGGCAGCCGACACTAGAAACTCACCTAAGTCAGAGGTAAGACAGAGTGAGAAAGAATTCACTTTTTCTTTTAATCCATTAGTTATTTTTATGTTTCCCCCCTAAGTAACAGCACAAGCACATCTAGTAGTAATTAAAAAATGAGAATCCTACCTACCAGGGAAAAAAAAAAAAAAAAAAAAAATACATAAAGTAAATTTGATTCCACAATCCTTTCTGTTGCGGAGAAGACGGTTTGTATTTACTGTCAACATCACCAATCTCATTAATATTGCACTCAAATGAATATTCATATTCTTACCCAAGAAAGGTACTAATATTACTTTCTTTATTTTTTATTTATTTATATATACATATATATTATTTACATCAATCAATCAATTACATACAAAATATGAGACTTACGAGACTTTGACGAAATTACAATTCTATATAATCACATTTAAGTTCAGAAACAACTTGATTATCAATTACAATATGAGACTTCCACAATATTATAATTCTATATAATCACATTTAAACAACTCAATTAAGGATATAATTCGAACGCATTTAAATTCAGAAACAACTCAATTAAGGATATGACTCGAACGATATTACAATTCTATATAATCACATTTAAGTTCTAAAAGAACCACTCATCTACACCTCTAGATGGTAGAATTTGAAGGCCATAACAATATAACTTGAGTTTATGAGGAAAATAATTTGACTGTTATATGAGTACGCATACAGATGCTATCACAAAAACTATGTTTTCCAATTAAAGCTGAATGCAAGCAACTTTAAAAAGGAAAAAAATGTAACCCATAATTAGGATGTCTGTTTACTTTAATCATGGCATCTGAAGCAGATAATTGAAGGCCTTTGGAATGAAGAAAAAATAAAAATTATCAATTGAATGCAAAACCATAAATTGTATTTATGAAAGCACAATGAATGATCATGGTTTCTGTTTTTGTCTGCATTTTTAAATTTTACGCCCACTTTCTGTTATTTCTAGCAAAGCCCACCGGTCATGTGAACCACTGATACAAAAAAAAAATTTCCCCATTTTTTACCAACTCTTATCTCTAGGTATGAACCACCATAGGAATAAGTCAACCTGCTTTCAACATCAGTTTATCCATAGTCTTTTCTTCCACGGGATATTGGTGGGATGCTTGTGACAGGATGATTAATTCTTCTGCCTGCATAAAACAAAAGTTCAGTAAGCTAAATTGGCATCATAATATCATAATCACCTTTACCAAGAAAGGATAGGTAAAAGGTAGTTTGGGAGAGAGTACCCTTCAACCATCTAATTCAAACTTAGATAGGAAAGCAAGGAAAATAAAGATGGAATCCAATGTCCAGTACAATACCCCATGGCATACTATTACTGAATGAGTTATTTCCAGGTGAACGGGGTCCCCCATTGTTAAAGCTGGAAGGAGAAGCCTGGACCATGGAATGATTCCACTCACCGCCCCGAATGGGTCTCCCATGATTGAAACGCTGAACAGGTTGTTGTCCTAAACGACTTGGGGAATTTGATGAAATATGCGGCATATAATGAGAGGGCTTTGACATGGAATGAACATGCATTTCATAAGCTGAAGAAGGGCTACCCACCTCTGCACTTGAACTTGTTTGAATTGGTCCATTTTGTCTGAAGCACGAGTTAAACCATCACAGATAATTACTAAAGCCTGCAGGATAACAATACTTAAAAAAATACAAGGATCCCCTATTTTTTTCTTTTTCCAATAATAATAAGAAGAAAAAACCTTTTGATATAAAGTTAAAGGAATATGAGTTACAAGAAACATGCTCAAAATTTTTAACTACTAATATTTTATTTATTTATTTTTATTATTATTCTTTTTATGCCCAAACTTAACTAGGACCTGGTTCAACTATTAATCATTTGCAATATCTTATCAAGACATGCAAATCTGTCACCACTTCATTAGAAGCAATCATGGGCTGCCTGCAGACAAGCAAAAACCCACACATAGAAACCATAGAAAAAAATTGGGTACATCTACTTAACCTACCTCTGCATGGACATGTGAGTTGTCATATTTGAGACACGGTTGAAACTTCCAACTCCAACTAAAGATTCTGCAGAGCCAACATTCATATTTCTGCTGAACTCACTGGTTATGCAGTTCAGATCTAAACCATCCTCTTGCAGAAGAAGTTCATCACTGGAATTGAATTGAAACTAGTGATAAGAAAATTAATATCATTGTTATATTATATATCAAGTTATTGAGTAATCCCAGAAAGTGTCAAAAGATAAAACTAACAAGAAAGAACACAAAGACCATCCCCAACAGCAATGGTGATTCTTGACCCCAAATATTTTAGTTAAGCAAAAAATTAACCTAAGCAAATTTTGGATTCTCTTTTTCATTGCAGTTCTATACAGCTATTCTCTAGCCCTTTAAAGGCCACATCTTTTACTTGTTCACGCTACGTTTTTAAAGACATCATTGAGGTGAGTTGAGGCATACCTACTGAGGAACTTGAAATTAAGCGCTGCTCATTGGAGGTGTCAAATCTTTTATACTCTCCCATGACTTCCCCGTTAATTTGTAGCTCTAATTACTACTCTTTCATGAAAGAACAACCAAATTGGTAATAAACATAGTTAGGCTTCGGAACTTAAAAATTTTCTTGACATCCTTGCTCCATGTTGCTTCCCTAGTTTCCCTGATAGAAGAATTTGGTCTCTAGATAATTTTAGAAACTGTACTTGTTTTTATGCATCTCTTGTTTGTTCCCCTTATTCAACTTCTTTTCTCATTGCTAACATCGTCTGGAAAGCTAAAGTGAAGGCTATGATTGAGGCTTTTCTTTCAACAGCGGTGCTTAAAAGGGTTAACACACAATTTGTTGCAGTTGCGGAAGCAAAATAAGGCAGTCACTGGATGTTGTGTTTTCAGAGTAACGGGACAAATGCTGGATGTTATGTGGGATATTTATTTTTTAGAAGTCCAAATGAAAGGTAAGTTTCTCATCTCACTAATTTGTTAGACGCTCTTGCACGTACTCATTTCCTACATATACTGAATAGCTGGACTTGGTCTCTTGATTCTTCTGGTTCTTTCTCTTGTAAATATTTCTATAATTTTCTTGTTCATGGTCCAGATTCTTTCTCATTCCCTTTTCATAATTTTCTTTGGAAGGTTAAGGTTCCATCTCAGGTTAAGGCTCTTTTTTGGACAGCAAACTTAATAGAGTCAATAGTAATAACTTCCTGCAGAAGAGGAGAACTTCAAAGGCATTATTTTCTGATATTTGTGTGATGTGTTTACAGGAGTATGAGTTCAATGAGCATCTCTTTCTTCATTGTCCTTTTGTTTGGACTCTTTGGTGTAGACTATTTGATATCTTCAGTATTCCTTGGGCTTGTTCAGGCTCTTTGCATGTTTTTTTTAATGAATGGCTACCAGATTTTGGGAGAAAAAAAATGATATTACGTGTCTGTTGAGATGTGCTTTCTTTACAGTTATTTGAGCAGTATGGTTGGAACATAATGCGAGAATTTTACGTGATCATCATCTCCCATGGCATCTCTTATGGGATAAGATTGTTTCCTCACTTCTTTTGGGTGTTCTGCTTTGGGACATTTTAGACTGTTTCTTTAATAGATATGAAATAAGATTGGTGTGCTTACTTGTTTTAAGCTTACATTTCTTTACTGTTTTTATATATGTTTAGGAGGACTTCTTGTCCTCCCTTTTATTTCTTTCTTTCTCAATAAAACTTTCTTTTCCTATAAACAAAAAAAGAAAAGAAAAATAAGAGTGATGAGACAAATGAACAGCTCTTTTTGCATTGTTTTTTACATGGACGACTTGGAACAGGCTCGTCTTCTTGTTAGATGAATATTGCAGGTGCCGAAGGTCCTTGGATTACTATGTTTATAGGTTTTGGGAGGAGCAAGACAAAACTCTGTCTTGAGTTCTTTCTTCTTTTGTGATTTGTTGTGTTAATCTAGAAAGGAAAGCAAAAAATTTAAGGGATACATTCCAACACATCTTTTGCAGGATAAAGTCATAAAGCAATTCCTTTGCCTTCTCTTAAGTGCTCACCTGCAAAGGTCCTTTCTGAGGATTTCTGTGTCACGTGAAAACTAAAACAATATGTTGATGTCTCTAGTAAACCAAAGTAATTGTTTAATAGCTATTTTGCCTGCAGGGTCCTTTTCTCTGTCACATAAAGTGTGATTGTGTGCACTTCTTCATTAGCTTTCCTTTTCCATTTTCTTCTTTCTTTCTGTTCCTTTTTCTTTTTCTTTTTATTTTTATGGAGGACACCTGATTGTCTTTTCTTGAAACTCTGCTCTTCTTTTTACATTTAATAAAGATTTCTCGTCTTATCCAAAAAGGGAACCATTGCTTTTGTAAGATCCACCACATTACTTCCTTAAGGAATCTTATCATAAAAAAACAAAGCACGGGGATTATGAATTTAACTAATGTTATATGTTGGGAAATATATGTGAAGTGCCTTTCACATTGACAGCTGATTTCGACTTATGTTCTTTAAAAGCATTTACTACTCCTCATAAGAATATTTGGCATAATGAAGTGTTCAGTGTTAGATTTTCTTCTAAATAACATCCTCTCTGGATTGTCTTTTACAGTTGAAAGGTTTAAGTAAAGAATAAACGATTGTGATTTAGTGATTTTTGTATATTTGAGGTCTGAATCAGCAGACCCACCTACTCTTAGTTGCCATTTGCCAGTATAAAGGTGTCTATTTGGGATTTTATGTCCTCTGTATAGGTTTAGTTATTTGGGGTCATTGACGTTCAGATTTATTTTATTTCTTCAAGTATATCTCTTCTAGATTGACAGTCAAGATTAAGTGTCATTAGGGTTTTGTCTTGTAAACTCTAATTAAACACATGCAAGTAATTTGTTACTCAATTACAAATTAAAAAAAGCTTTCAGCTACTTATTTGATTTCAAGCCCTAGAGAGTAATGCTTTATTTTTCCTAGGAGTGATACCAAGAACCCTATAAGTGTGATACTAATAGTTATCCTTCAATTCTCCTATCTTATCAATAGAACCAGACCCAATTCCATTCTCACAATCCAGACCTACTTTTAACTGTGTAAAAAAGTTCTGCACCATTTCATATTTTGGGGCTTGACCAACTAGTGAGGTACTAACTGAGGTCCGTCTATTGCTGGTTGTAAACTACATCAATGAATTTAAACATTCAAAATACCAGTCTTCAATTGAAGTAAAGAATTATAAGCGATCTAAAAGTTCAAGGTTTTACCTGTAGTTGGGATCCCAATCGCCTGGATCAGGCAATGACAGGCTAGTCTCTTGGTTGTTATGAGCCACTTCGACAGTTTTCAAGTGCATAACAGAACTAGGCACAAACGAGCCTGCCATGTTCTGAACGGCAGAGTAACCAGCAGAGATCCCACTTCCTCCTCGCTGCTTCCAGTTTGCAGCATTAGTATTTGACTGCAGATATGATGGTGAACTGCTAAGAAGAGACGTCCCCTCAAAGTGGTTGGATCCATCACTAAATTGACCTTGCCAATTTGAAGATAATGTACTTTCTTGTGTTTGAGAACTCCCAGAATAACCCCAATTTTTTCTTCTATTAAATTGGCTAGTCGCAGCCATCTTACCCAAAGGTGACCCATGAGTACTACCTCTTGCCGGAGACAGCGGTCCATAATGTCCAGGAGAGCCACCTGAAACTTGACTATAGGAATTCGGAGGGGTAAATTGTGAGGGACTGGCACCAAGGGGCAATGGTGCAAAGTTTCCAGCAGATGGACTTACACCAAGCCCATTACCATGTGAGTACTGAATGCTTCTTCGTCGTGCATCAGGACTGTTTCCAAGCGTAGACACACTTCCCTGTGCATGCATATTCATACTAGATGGGCCAACAGGTGAATAATAAGCGAACATATTGTTAGTATCACCATAACTTCCGTAGCTGCTTCCAAGTCCAATACTATCATTATAGCTACCATGACTTCCTACACTGCCAAAACTATTAGCACGTGCATATGGCATCATCTGAAAATGTGGGCTGCTATAAAAGGAAGCTCTGGCTTTTCCTGGAACCTAATTAGGGGTAAATATAATTTAGTAAATGAAAGCTATGATATCAAATAATGGCTTAAACAGTTACAAATGTGCACAACAACCTAAAATTTAATAATGGGAGATGTAAAGGGGCAGCAGGCTCACATTAGGAGAGAGACCAGCAGCAAACCAATGCCCTCCTCCCGGGTGATGATCCACCTTGATATTTTGAGAAACCGGCTAAAAGATCATAGAAAATATAGATTAATATTATCTCATTAGGAGGTCGTGATAGAGTTACACAGTAGGTACTTGAGTTCAGTGACATAAAAGCAGCAAATATAGATAGAACAGTGTGGTTGAGTCAATGAAAAACATGTAGGCACAAATAATATAGATAACAAGAAAAATACCCAACTAGAAGACTGGTACAAGTAATCATAATATTCATGAAATAAGAAGCAGCAGAAAAGCATAATAACGAATCGAAAAAAGCAACCAAGAAATCTATGTAGATATCTCTATATCAGGTAACATCGCCTGATCTTGCTAACCACACCATGACATTCTCCATGAACTTCAACCTACTCACAAAGCAAAATACCAAGCATTTCTCCATGAACTTCAACCTACTTCAGAGAAGGCAATAAGTCTTAGTCCACAGCAGGCATTTTCTCAATTCCGTTATTAAAAACTGCAATCCTAGGCTACATCGAACCCATCCATAATATTTAGTTCATCCCCAATCATATCATTTTCTATCAAACATTATGTTCTCATAATTCTTCAATAAGCCCCATTAAAAAACCCATTAGGACAACAATCATCAAGTTTTTCTGAGTTATAATTTTCATAGTTCCTATAATCACATTGTTTCAAGTTCATTTTGAACCATGCAGCAATGCTCAACTTCTTCTGAGTTGAAGTTATCCCATATGAATAATTGATTTCATGCCTAACGTTACTTTGTGTGACAACTCATCTAATAGAGATATGAGATCATCAAATATTCGTTTTGCATGAGTAATAAAAATTAAATGTGCTGATCTGTGAAGTAGTAACCAGATTTACTCACCATGCGAGGGGTTTCCGGAGGAGGTTTATAAGGATGAGTAAAAGGTTCACCTGTTACAAAAGGGTGTTTTGAAGCCTGCAGGGACACATTCAAAATCAAACTATTAAAATATTTCAAAACCATCTGAAATTAAGTTTCAAAGATAGGGTAAATGCTCACAAAGAATAAACTCAATAACCTGAAAGGGTGACCACCGTTTTGAGGGATCGAATTCAACCAGCCCCCTCAAGAAATCAATAAGAGCCAATCGTATTTGACTTTCTGATACAGTTCAAAATACATAGCCAGGCTTCATTTGTTTGAAAGAAAAAGCAAGAACAAAAATGAAAAAGTAACATGTTTAGAGCAGAAAATGAAAGCTAACCTTTGACAATATCTTCCTTAGGCAAGTGCTTCCTATAGGGATAGTTTGTAACAATCGCTTCAAGGTTCATATGATTAAAATACTCTTTCCCAATAGATGGCTTCTTCAATTCTCTCTAAACAGAAACCAGAAAAATCAGTCAATAGAGACAATACAACGCAAATAAATAGAGAAAAAATTTACCACCATAAATTTCCAGTGATCTCAAAATAGAGACCCAGCAAAAAAAGAAAAAGTCTCACATTCAGATATTTATTCTACTGCCTTCTACTTATTGGCTCTAATCTTGCAGAAAAATATAAAATATACACTCACAGCTTCATATTCTTCTTCTGTCAATGCTTGGTAAGCACTATTGCAATTTGTGAAAACTTCACCATTCTCCATGTGTTGAACACTCGCAATAAACTTAAAGAACTTACTTGTGTTTTTTGCTTCTTTCAGTACGTAATCAGGTGGTTGTCCTCTACAAAATTTGAACGACATAAAAGAGCCCGTTCAAACTAATTGCAAATAAACAAAATCATGTAATTGATAAGAAGAAAAAAATGAAAAACATTTTAGTTTATATCATAGACTCCTCCAGAAACTGCTCCTCAGTTCTACTTGACCAGGAGATGGGGAGATTGGAGGGGCGGAGGGGGGAAGAAACCTCAGATTTCACTAAACCACCCTTCCCTGGATGCATATTCCAGTAGGATAATGAAGCAGTACATTGAAGTAACCTCCACATACACATATCCAACTAAAATAAATGTTTAGCCAAATTAATCTTAGAGGACGCTTAGATAGTCACGAGGTAACCATTTTCAGGGATATAAATTCTGGAACTTCAGCTGGACCACAGTACATTCCTAAGTGTAGTTGGGTTGCTAGACAGGCAAACAGCAAGAAAGCCGAAGCATAGAGAGAGCATGTCCAAGAACAAAAATCCAGAAAATCAAACAAGTCAGAAGAAAGCCTAGAGAGCAACAAAAAGATGCAGACCAGCACGCAGAAGACTCTAGACCAGAACACATAATAACTTATCAAAAAAGCTCGAAAGAGCAAGATAAAAGCATCTGAAGAATCAGACTTTCATGAAAGGGAAGTATCTTGCTTGGTTTGGAGTCTGCACAGCTTCGTTGAATCATATATTAACGGGTGATAATCTAAGAAAGAGAAGCATCTTCCATGTCAATTTGTTTAGCCTTTGCAAATGTTATGGAGAGGCAGCAGATCACCTTCTTCATTGTCCTACTAGAAAGAAGTCTGTGGGTGTTGGTGTTCTGCCTCTTTGGTGTTTCTTGAGATATGCCAAATAGAGTCATAGATCTACTTATATTCGAATTGGAAGATGGGTAGCAGAAGAAGCCAAGCACAATGGAAGGAAGTTCCTGTTGTTTAATGTGGACTCTCTGAAATGAACAAAATAGTTGTATCTTTCAAGAAATAGAGAAAACAAGGAAAGAGCTAAACAGATCTTTTCTATATTGTTTATTCTCTTGGGTGTCTATGCAACTTCCATTCAAAGGGTTCTTTCTAGGAATTCTTAGATTCTTTAAATTTCAAATGTTTGACGTTGTGTTGTATTTTATTTTTGTTTCTCTAGTCTTTTAGGAGATGAACTTTGTTAAGAGATACATACCTGGGTCACGCATTCTGGCAGTCTTAGTGATTTTTACTTACTAAAAAAAATAAAAAATTGTAGATGTTGCAGGAGCAAACAAGCATTATCTCTTAATGCTTGTCTTATGTGTTTTCACCTATGAAGCAAGGATACGGATACAGTATCAGATTCGATACGTATCGGATACAAGATATGTCAATTTCTTAAAAACAATGATAAGATACGTCTGGGATACGTTGAATTAAATAATTTTTAAAATTTTTATTATATATAATTATAAACATTTAAAATTAATATAGTAAGAGCACAAATTATGAATATAAAATATATCCTACTAACCATGTTATTAGAAAAATAATAAAATGTAAGAAATAAAAATGGTTAGCCATAGAAAAGGAGTACAATACCTAAAATAAGTTCCGCTATTGATATTTTTAAATGAAAGAAATTGAAAAGGCCCATTGGGAGGCCCAAAGAGAAAACCATTCAAACCTTCAAATTAGCTAAAAGAACAAAAAGTTTTATAGAAAGGGGTTTCCAAATCAGGTGTCATCACTGCATAGTGTATACGAAGAGCTAATCTGCTGGATCCCACTAAAATCCAGATCCGGACTACAGTCAAAGCATTTGCAAATGCCAAAGGGGTTTCGAAAAAGGAAGAAGGAGCTGCATCCTTTATCAGATCTCTCTGTGTCCCTCGATCTCTCTCAAATGGTGTTTGACTGCTTTGAGAAATTAATGATAGAAAGAGACGATGCATGTTTCTATTGAGGATCAGCCTAGAAAAACAGAAATAGATCGACAAATATCTAAGCTAGTGAATTCAGCCCGTATTTACATCATACCCAAGCCATATCCAGCTGTTGTTGCAATGTATCACCAATATCTGAGGCATATCTCACATAAAATATATATATATATATATACATATATTATTTTGTATACGTGTGGGATACGTATCTAGGCGTATTTGAGCCGTATGCTTCATAGGTTCACACATCTAAAACCAATAGCATCTTTTTCTATGCTGCCCTGTTTTATTGAATGTTTATGATTCAAGCTGCAAATGAATTAAAGAGTGGACCATTATAGGACTATGTTTTATTTTAGTTTAAGTAATTCTAAAGATAGATATTGTAGTAATGTTGTTATTAGACCTGCAATAGGGTATTTGGAGCTGTCTACCACAGGCTTTATTTCTGTGGGCTTTCTTTTGGGGGCCTATAGCTTAATTAGGACATATATTTTGATTTATAATATCCTTTTCCTTTCTTTTACTTCTGAAATCAACTCTTAACATATTCTACCCTAGATCAGCCATCAACTCACCAGTTTCAATCTCTCTCACACCATATAACTCAAACCTTTGCCCCAATTCCCTGATTCATATCCTGCTGCCACCTTATATCAAATCAGACAGACAGCCCCACATACAGATCCTCTTGAACCCTCCTACGCCTGTCCTACGTGAGTTCAACATAAGCTTTTTTGTCCTTTCTTGATGAGCAGTGAGCTTGCCCATGGAAGTTGGGGGATTTTCCGGTGACTCAGTTTGGGGGTTATGACAGAAAAATAGAAAGCAATATACTTAGGAGATCTCCCATGTTTACAACAGTTGGCATATTTGGTTAGAGGATAATGAATTGCTTTGAAGGACTAAGGTATGTCTAGAGCAGATTGCTTCCTTCACTTTTCTGTAGTCAACTTGCTTCGGACTATTCTATAAAATTATCTCTAGTAAATATCCAACTGGATTAAAGACAGTATTCTTTCCTAGTTGTTCTTGTATCTTTTCCTTTATTTTTTCTTCTTTCTAGGAAGGATCCCAGATCCTTATACTTCATTAATGTCTTTTTTCATGTTTTTCTTATTATTTCTCTCAATAAAAGAAAAAGACAATCCCCATCTGCAACACCCTTAAAGAACCTAGTTGTTCATAGACTATCTTCTAGTTTAATAAACCTAATTCATACTAACATCATATCACTTCCACACTCAACCAGACAAGATTTAGGTGACTACAACCCATGAAATGCATCCCTCAAAACCTTGACACATCTCTATGTCAAATTCCACATAAACCCAGAATAGCACTATTTAAACAAAACTATTTTACAGTGTGTCTTCCAAGTAATTCGAATCTTTACGCCTCCAAACAGCTATCAACATTTTTTCCACTAATACCTATCAGTCATATATCACAAAGTCAACCAATGTCACTACAAAATAGCATCTAGAACTAATAAGCATAGGGAAGGCCTATTCCTGCCAAGTATCAACCATATGAAGGCATGCTATTTTGTTTATTATGGAAGACAGTCTGGAACTTCCCTCAATTGAATCTGCCAACTATCAGTTACCTTTTTTCAGGTTGATAAACATTCATTGCATTTTCCAAGAAAACAAGCAATAATACTAGATCATAGGCATTCAGGAGCAATATTTTTTCCATGCAACAGAAATAAGATTTCTTGATAAATGGAAACACATTTGTTTCAACATTCCAACATAAAACAAAGAGGCATACCCAATAATTTTGATCATTCGCCTTAAAAGATCAAATTCCGAAGCCCCGGGGAATAATGGTAATCCGAGAAACAACTCGGCAACTATGCACCCAAAGGACCACATATCAATAGCTGTTGTATATCTGAAAAGGGTTAAGAATCAACACAATCTCATGAAAACTACACGACAAAGTAATAGTGCGCAAGGGGGAACTACAACCAGTTACTTAATCTGGCGCAAAGTCAAAATGTGACATTGAAAATATTCTGTAAACTTATGAAAGAACAAATCTAATGAGAGAAAACATCATTGCAAACTGATGTTGCTTGGATCCAGGTTTACTGTTGGGTGTTAACATAGATCATGGATATGGGAGCTCGGATAAAAGCAGCCCAAAAACTGGTATTATAGACGGATATTTTATGTATAACAATATGAAACATATAAATATTTATTTAAGTAATCAAATATCTAGAATATATTGTGATGTATAATCTAACAAGATCTGACCTCTCTTATTAATTAAGGAAAGCCTCAGGCAGCTTTCAATTATGTTTCTTATCATCATGGGCAAACAAATAAATTAGACTGTCTTTTCTTGAAAAAGATAGCAAGAAAGTATATTATTTGTGCTTTCAACCGCCTCATCAAGTTAACTAGTAGTAGAATAGAATAGAAGACAATTGCACGAGTAGCTACTCCCCTGATTTGGAGGATTCCATATACTCCTTCTGTAATTCCATATACCTTTTTATGAGAGGTCCTTCAAAGAAGTCAGATTTTAATTGTTTTCTCTTTTTCTGTCCCAATTAAGAAAGCACTGTGCACTTACTCAAATCAGAGAAATAAGAGATTGTGCACCTGCATCGGCAATTGTCACCAGCAACCTCTATACCTATATCAAGGGTTGGCAATTTGGGGTTTCATTATTTCAGAGTTTAAGCCTCTATCATCCCTATTTCTCTCTCTCTCTCTCTCTCTCTCTCTCTCTGTCTCTGTGTCCAGGGTGGCTCTGATGCTTTTCAAACCAAATCTTGGATTAAAAATTATCCACCTTCCCATCAATTATGTAGTTCAGGTAAGCTCAGGCAATTACATCCGAAATGCAGTACCGCAAGTTAGTGTGAGAAGAAAAAGGTAGATCAACACTAGATAATATATAAATGAGAACAATCCCTCCCCTGTCAACAAACACAAATAAAAGGGTAAGATCAATTCATGATATCACTTGCAAGGATACTGATATCCAAGAAGAACTTCAGGAGATCTGTAGTAACGACTCTGCAAAGAAGAAAGCGGCATAATTATGCTACTGCTCTCAGCATGATAAAGAACTAATTAGAAGTATTCATCAGACTATAAATGAGAACCTGAATATAGGAGTAAACAGTGCGGTCTTCCATGCATGCTGATCCAAAGTCAATGATTTTGATTTCTGCTGGCTTGACACTGTTATTTTAGAGACAAAATGTTTAATTTGAACATGAAAGGATGTGCACCATACAGTTTCCTATATAAACACTTTTACAGAAGCAACCAACCTTGTGCACAAAAGAATATTTTCTGGCTTCAGATCACAATGAATAATGCCAGCATCTTTTAGTAGATCCAATCCACGTAAAATCTTTAAGCAAATTCATTAGAAAAGAGAAAACAGAAACAGGAAAGACAGTAAGATATAAGCACCAACAAGGAACATACATGAAGGATCTAGACCAAAAAAAGTTCCAAGCATTAATTGCTCTACCTGCTTAGAGAACAATTGGACAATACTCAAAGATAATCCCCTAAAATGATTGATCTTTATAAGCTCATACCTGCATAACTATATAACGTCAACCCCAAAGAAATAACAAATGCATAAGAGTACAAAACCATTGCAAAAGCATCTATTTCAATGCAAAATTATAGATCCAGATCAATTCAATGAAGCCTTAAATCCCAACTTAAACTCAAGTAGCTAAGATCGTATAAAGAAGAAGTTTAGCAAGCTGTAACTTACAAATTTGTGTCCAGCAGTTCAAAGCATATGCACAAATGACGTTGATATACAAAGTAATCAAATATACGAACAATGTGATGCGTATCCTCAGGATCATACTTCTTATTTAACTTCAAAAAGAAAACAGTAGATCCAATAAGTTTCACAACTTTGGAAGTAACATGAAAAAAGGCCAGCTAAAGAAAACATCATTACCGTTGTCAAAATAGATACTTCAACCAGTGCTTGTTGATAGTATGCAGGCTGATTTTTAATGATCTTCACAGCAACAAAACTGTTCGTATCTGAAACCCAGCATTTAGCTACCTGTCCAAATGTCCCATGGCCAAGGACATCTTTGACAATGTATCTGCCAGAGAATAGAATTACAAATTTGTAAACACATCAAATCCCAAATGTCCCCTTTTCTGTTTCCTCTTTACATTTTCTGTTACTGTTATTTTCCTTTTCCTTTATTTCATTTTTTTTTTTCCCATGAACAGAACATCAATTTTGTTTTTAGTATTCAGAGCCATTCAAGATAGCTTCATGCATATCTATGTATAAGGATGGACAAAGTTGTGGTTCTCACTAGTCTAAGTTGGAATAATATTCAGAAGGCTAAATCAAGTCAGCACACATGATCATGCAGACAACAGCATAACCGAGACACAGTAGTCATCAAGCAGAAAAACTAGAATGTGATATCCATGGAAATGAACCTTCAGCCACAGCTAGAAACCAATTGGAGAAGTGAGCTTTAGATGAAACAATGAGGTTAAGAAAAACACTGCCAGCCTTGCTTATCCCCAACCCCAAGTATCAGAGAGACGAATACCACCTTAAGTAATAGTCTTTCTAACCACAAAATAAAATAATCCTGTCTACCCAACAAGAAACTTTGGAATGCTGGATGGTAGATTTGAGAGCATGATAAGAAATTTGTAGCCCTAGTTACCAGTATTTAAACTCCAACGGCGAAGTAGGGAATTGGGTAAGGAAAATATAGAAAAGAAAAAAGCACTCAATGTAATGGACAGAGTCAACCAGATGAGTGCCACAATGTTCTTTGCAAAGTAGAACATAATTTTCTTGAGTTAAAACTGATGCACTACAAGCACACACACATAAAGAAATGCAGAAACTAAGCTCTCCATTTCTTAGAGGAGCTTCATGATATAAGCATCAGGTGTGAAATGTACCTCTAGCCATGTTTGTCTTTCTGACAATCAAAGCAACGAAAAACCTGGCTAAGATTAGAATTACTTGATCTCAATAGAAATAGATATTTAAACAGCACTGTTAGAGTACAACTTTCAAGCTCTCACTAGAAATGATAATTAATTGTATTTAGAGAAGAAAAGATTTAGAACACTTCCATGTCCCACTTCGGCCATCCTCCAAAACACCAGGTAGTGTAATGAAAGATTAAATTAAATATAAAAACAAAAGGAAGAAGAAGGGTTTGAATTAATAAACCACATTGGGAGGGGGAAAAAATAGAGAATAAGACTGGTGAAGTGAAAATGGCAAACCTTCTATGAGTCTCCAAATTGACCAAGACAAAGTTCACGGCCAGAATAAGATCTGAGTTAACATTATCATATCCATCATTAAGTACTCCAACTGAGGGGCTGGTCAAAAATCTCTTTGGATTTAACTCTTCAGAATACTTGAACTGTGGATTGCATATCTGAAATGTTTCGACTATGTCCTTGGTCAATCTTGTCACCAACTGCACAATAGGAAAATGTATATGATCCAAAAGTTTTTTTTTTTTTTTGATATTTTGAACTCCAGAACTTGGTCAGTATAAAATTCTACATGATACAACTTAGTCATAACGTTGAGATGGTGCTATATAGTCAGAAGCTTAAGAAACTAAATGGAACTTCGTAACTTACTTGCAGATAAAAGTAAAAACAATACATAATTCACAGGCTAAAAAGTGAGCAATCATTCCAAACATTACCCGTGTAAGATAACTACGAATTTCACTCTGCATACGGCATGACTGAAAGAATAAGGAAAAAAAATGTCGTATCTTCAGGGCAGAATGAAGATTCAAAATCATCTCCACAGACCGAAGACTTCTGATTTTTCTTCTATGGAAAAAGGCGCTGTAATTCGTGGTAACAGTAATACAGAGAAGCAGAAGATGTAGGCAAATAGTGGTGTTATGCAAGGGATAGAAAATACCCCTTTTACCAAGTGGAATTAAAAAAAAAAAAAGCACTAGAAACTGTACTAATTATCCTTATAACTTAGCCAAAACCCCAAAATATTATACGAAATCCTCGTAATATACTCCCAAATTAGAATCCAAAATCTTAAAACCCTAAGAAGGCCCTAAGGAGGAATCTCAATTTTCAAATGACCAACTTGATATCATGAATGTCTGTGTCAAATAATTAACAATCCCTCTGTCATGATTATTGCCGATATTTAGTTGTATTTTCCATCTTGCTTCCCCTAGATGGAGAAGATGTAACTTCAAATTTTGAAATGTACACATACTCCAATTTTGAGCTTGCAATTAACATATTTGGAATGACAATAGTCCAGTGAATAAGGAGGACAGTTCTATTAAAGTTAAGAATTTTACACATATTAGTCCCGTGAATGGAGATATGAGAATCCTACAATGAATGCATGGTAGTAGAAGGAAAGATACAATAACAAATGAAGATGTTTGGTTGAAATTAAGCATAGGTTCAGTTTAAGATCAATCTAAGATAGCTTGGTGTGTACACTATAGAGATGCAAATGCCCTGCCGCAGAGAAGACCGAAGACTACAGTTAGTGGATCAAAGAAGATAAGACAACGTGACTAGCAGTAGTATGAAAAGATAGGTGCAACAGATTTAGAGTCGTATACCCATGATTTAGAGAATCCCAGTGGATACCAAATAGCTTTATAGTGATCTATGTAGCTGATGCCAATAATTTCAATTAAGGCTATTTTTGGTTTTTTATTAAAAGAAAAATACATAATGACTTAGGCTCATCTTGGAAACTATAATCGTCAATATATATTAGTCAAATCTTTAGGTATTCCTTATTTTGCTGTCAATTTAGGTTTGTTTAAGATTTGCTAATTTTGTTAAGTCAAATAATTTGGTAAATGAGCAGCAGACCAAGAGATCCAGTTGCTGACCTACTTAATTAATAGTTTTATAATCTTGTTATAACTGGCTTGGAGGACAAAATCTTCTACATGTTTAAGTTTCTAAAGTGTAGTATGTGACTTTTCAAATTTATGAAGAGATTAACAAAAAGTTTTAAGCAGAAAATCACTGTCCCTTCAAGTTGTGATAACTCAGGTTCCCCGGATTTTCATTTTTCCAGGAATTTAAGGTTTAAATGATATGGAGGTCCCTCATTAGCTTTTTTTATTAAATGTTTTTTCTTCTTTCTCTTTACCTAGGAGACCTCACAGGAAGATTTGGAAATCTGATAGTCAGGTCCTTTTCTTTGAAATCTTAGCTTGATCATCTTGTTTTACCCTTCTTCGCATCCTTTTCCCCTTTCTAATTGTGGGAAACCTAATCTTCTTTAAGGTTAAGGCTTTTGTGTGCACAGAAGCCCTTGATAAGGTCTATTATAATGATTTATTGAAGGTGCTTTATCCCGAAATATTTCTAATGTGCATTCTAGTTGTTAGGCTACTGCTCATTTGTCCTTAAATTACCCTTTTGTTTGGAACATGGAAATAGATTATGTGGTCTGTTTGGTGAGCAATTGCAGTTTGGAAAGTCTGCTACTGGTTCAGTTTAGGTGGTCTTGATAAGAAGAAAGAGGCTAGGATTTTTTTGAAGTATGCCATGTTCGAGGTCAGCAGGTGTCTCAGATTGGAGCGGCATGCTAGAATCTCCAGAGAAATTCAGCAGATATTCTTAGTAAAGTATTGTTTTCATGGGCATCCCTTTGGTGCTATACTTCAGGCTAGCTCAAAGGATTTTCTCTTTATGTGCAGAGCACATTTACAATTATTTGTTTTATTTAATGTTGGCTGTCCAGTTCTCCTATTTTTCTTTCCATTTTTCCCATTTGATTAGAAGGATGCCTATTCTTCCTTCTTGTACTATCTTATCTCCCTTGCTTAATAGAATTCCTTTTCCATCAGAAAATATATACAATTTGGCTCTTCCCCATTCGTTCTTCTTTAAAGTATTGGTGCACTGGTGCTTAAAGAAGACGATAAATGTTGAAGGTTCCAAGTCGGTATGTCAGATCTAGGACAAAAGATTTACCTGCTTTTGGCTATTCCATAAGCAATACTACTAGGTTTATTGTTCAGACCTCATAAAGTTGGTAAATTTAAGGTGAGACTTACAAAATACCAGTTCCAACATATCTAAGGGAAATAAGAATTTTACAGGAGGTTCGACTTGTTCACCAGCCTTTCAAAAATGGTCAATCTGGCTACATGGAACCATTTACCTGTTAAAGCCTCTACTTTTCCTTCTTTTCTTTTTTCTTTTTTTTTACTTTTGGAGGCAGCTAGCATTATGCTCAGTAAAGCATTGGTGTTTCAGAATACATCTACATACCCAACTACCATGTGAATCCGATAGATATCAAAATCCAATAATACAATAATTCCCAGAGCCCATATTTTAACATGAAAACATGAAGCAGTAAACAACAATTGAAAGACGCCTATTCTCACGAAAAAAAAAAAGAGTAGTGAACATAAGGAAATCAATAAACCACCCAAATTTGCAGAAATACACGAAAAGGAACTTACAGGTCTCCTAACTACAACACGCAAAGTTTGGGACTTGTTAGCTGTTCCAGAGTTGGGAACATATGGACCGAATACAAACTGGCTTGGACACCACCTTGAACCCGTTGAAGATGAAGCTGAACATGAGGATGACAAGTTGTCCACACCGCCCAAGTCTCTGGACTGAGGCTGCTCAGCTTCATTACCAGGTCTGACTTCATCCATGTTCCAGAGCCACACCTTAAATTAAACTCCAACTCAGAAATTGACCTTGCCCAACACCTCTTCCATTCCTATATAACCTAATTAATCCACCTCCTGTTGTTCAAACATGGAACCCACCAACGGATTGTAATCCCATCATGCACAGAATTCCCAAATCATAAAACTACAAAATTTTGAAGATCCATTAAGATGAAAAATCAATAATCTGACATAGATCAGATTGATAGGAAAACCCTACTAAATTTGCAAATTCAAACAAATTGAAACTCGGATAAATAAATAAATAAATAAAAGAATTTCAGCAATCAATAATTGGATTGTATAGGGAACAATCTAAGTGAGGATTCAAGGAGAGGTACATATGAAATGTGAGATTTTCTTCGTAAGAGACGATAAAACAATTGTTGTTGTTGGTCACTTCGTCTCCGAGCCAACACCGTCTTTCTTCGTCCAAGTGGGAGTTGTATTAGATTTTGTCTATTTTATTTTATCATATCATAAAGTTAACAAAGATTTCTGATTTTTTATTGTTTTACTTTTTCTTTTTCCCAACTAATGTTTCTGCTATTATTTTTGTTTGGACGGTACCACTGGGACTATTTTTTTTTTTTTTTTTTTTTTGTACTTTTCGTTTTTATCTTCTTTTATTGTTTTCATTTTTAATAAATAAAATAAAATTGAGTCTCTTAGCTGGGAAATGCTATATTAACCAACTGATCAGGTGATCGGCTGGAGTGGCATTCATGTCCTCAATCAAATACGGCTTTGCTTGATACGAGAAGGGAAATATGTGAGGAATGTAGACTCAATTGCGACCACGTTCATATCTTTCTCTCCGCTTCATCCTATTAAAAATACATAACACACCGAACACCTTGTAGGTAGAGTTGGGTGGGGGACTCTGGTGAAGTTTTTGAAATCATGTAAACAATGACGGAGTGTTTGTTTTGGGTAATAAATATTTTTATCTAGAAAATCTGATATAAAATAGTTTATGTTATTGTTTGTTTCTAGAGTTGAAAATTTTATCCAAACAAAATATTTTTAATCAAAATAAATTTGGCCATTTTTGCCAAAATTTATGGGAATTTTATGCCGTTCGTGAGAGAGGTGTCTATATTTTACTCATGTGAGGGGAACAAAGGATAGGCAAAATGATCGTTTTACCTACCCTTCATGCTACATTACCAACTCTCCAAATTGAAATCCTGGTAGTCGCCCTCTTCTTGTTCTTCTTCTTCATTGTTCATGTTATCGTTCTCTACTAGTCTTGGTTACTTTTGGTCCTCAACCCAATTGAGGAAGAAAGGGATAGCCCTTCATTTTTGCTTGAAGGTCGTCCTCCAAATATGTTCAAAGGTCACCCTTCTTCTACACAGAAGCTTGAAGTGATTTCTCAGCCTTTGGTGTTTGCAACTCCAAGAGGAATTCGTCTTCCTGTCAATTTGGAGCTTCAATCAGGTAAGTGATTGAATTCTTCCATTTTATCTATGACAAGCTACTATTGAATTTGCGGATTTAGGTTAGGGTTTTCTAAAATTAGGATTATAGGGTTTGCCAAAATTGGGATTGTAGGGTTTCTAAAAATTGGAATTTTTAGTTTTGTTCTGATGATGACTTTTGGGATTTTAGTTGGTAGTCATTAAACTCTAAAGCTAGGAAGAAGAAAAAAATAGTAGTTTTTTTTTTCTTCTGAAATTGACTGATTTAAAACCTCATTATATTTTATAAGTTGCATAATTTGGTTCTCTATCTTAATTTCCTTTATGTTTGAGTTGCTTAGTTTGCTTACTTTTATTAATCTAGATGTTTTGATAATTGAAAATTTGATGTTAGAATGACCAACTACTTAGTTTTATTATTTTGGCTAGTCTAGTTAGATGTTTTGTTGGCTATTGATGCACATTATTTTTGGTAAATAGATGATAACTTTTTATTGACTTTCTGATAGAATCATCAATTGATTTCTGGTCTAAATAGGGTACTCCCTGCATTTCAAAAACCTAATTTTTCTTATATGTAAATGTACATTGCATTTACTGATGAAAAGAAAAATAAATTAGTAGCTTGTATCGACCAAGATTGAATCTTTGATCTGAAACCAATAAAGCTTCTCAAATCCACTTCCACAAAACCATATTGCTAGCTTGAGCTTCTAATTTGATGGCCATGATGGTAGATCCTCTTGAGCTTCTAATTTGCTGGAAAATCAAATTTTAGAAAAAGACTTTTCCTTTCATTTACTGCTATGCACCTCTATAAGTAAAAGTATTACTCATAGCAGCTAGGTTGGGATTTTAAACATTACCATTATAACCAAATAGAATAATTTGCAAAAGTGATATGAAGGAGAAATTTTTGTAATCATATAATGGAAAGTTCTTGCCTATATGGTATGTCTACAAAGTAGAACTTGACAATTATTGTCCTATTTTTATGCATGTACCAAGTGGACTCTTTAAGACTCTATGCCAAACTTTAATTTTAAAATTTTTTATTTATTTTTTATTTTTTTTTTGTTGCATAGAACCTCATTTTTCTCTTTCTTTGTAAAAGATATGGTAATGGGTCATTATCTTATCTCCCACTTGCAATCATGGATATGAATCTTGCTATCAACAAAATTCCTCTTGTCTAATAGACTTAGGTTTCATTTGAGACTTTCATCATCTAAATTCTGAAAGTGTCTAGCTAGTGAAAATTGTGATTATCTCAATCAGAAGCCAAACTTGAAAACCAACATAAGAATTCTCGCAAGGTCAAGTTGAAAATTCTGAACATGTAGTGTGAAAGAAAGAATATAACTGAGTCAGAAAAGTTGGCTGGTGGGGGCTTTGAAAGTCATGTCCTAGGCCTCTTGCCTTGTAGGACCTTATATCAACATGGGCCAAAATGATAAGTTATAATGGTAATGTTTATTTGGGTAAGTGAGGAGAATTATTATATTTATAGAAACTTTAGGTATCATTAAGTAATTTATGTTAGGCATTAAGATGTGCAGTCTTCCATCTAGGTCACTAAGGGCAGTGGTGTCAAACTAATAATAGTGTGCCATAACAATACCACTAGTCATTTTTCTTAAACATGTCATGGGATCATATTATGTGAGCAAAGGTTAGTGGTGTTTTTTTTACCTCTTTTATTTTAATTGGAGAAAATGAAGTTATTATGGATAATTTGAAGGCATATGGGATTTTAGCTAAGATATGGTTCAAAATTGGAGTTTTAATAACTTCTAATTTGACTTTCTTTTTTTTGCTCTATTATGTGTTACTATTTCATTTTAAATAATCTCATCAATTTTAGAAAGGGAACCTTTTTTGTTACTTCACTTTGTTTGATGCATTTATACTCTATATTTATGTTTGTTGTTTAAATGACATTGATTTTTTAATATGAAACCTTTTCTATTGCTCCACTTTCTTTTTGTTTGTTATATTAGAAGTAATGGAAAGAACATTACACATTTGGAATGTAATGGAAAAAGCTATATCGTTGCTAGAGATATTCGACTCAAAATTAGGAAACTTAAGAAGTAATTATGTGCAAAATTTAGTTGTGGATCCCCCAAATACCTAATTTTGATAAGTTTGTTGTAATTTTTGGTCTAAGAGATGTAAATCCAATGTTGTCACGGGCAAAAAGTGCCTCTAAGGAGATAGGTTTCAAAGTAGTCTAAGGTGAAAGGCGCTGAAAAAGTGAGCCCGAGCGAAGAAAGGTGATAGTTCTCAAAATACTACTAAATTATATAGAATTAGACTAGATTACATAAACAAATTATTATATAAGTTATATCTAATCAATTAAGTTTCTAATTAAAAAATATAATGAACTAAATTGAAAAATTAATTACCAAAAATTATTTTTTTAACATGTATAAATTATATTTAATGAATTAAGTTTTTAATTAATAAAACATGTAATAAATGGATATATCTATATCTAATGAATTAATTTTAATTAACAAAAGTATATAATATATAATAATTATATAAGACAAAAGGAATGACTACCAAAAAAAAAAAAACTAAAAAAAATTGAAAATTGATGAATAAGTACAAAAAAATTAAATTATTAAAAAGAAAACAAAAAGGATTCTCATTAATAATAACATATAAGGACAAAAAATAAATTTAAAAAAAAAAAAGCAAAAAGAGTCGTTTCTTCTCATTCTTCTTCTTGCTGTCGCCGACGACTCCTTGCTATTCCACCGTCATCTCGCCAGATTCCAGTAGTTTTCCTAACAGATCTACCATCGTTCTCAGGCCTTAACAAATAGCAAATATCAGCTTTCAATTTAAGACCAAAGAATCAAAAAATCAGAAGTTGCAAAGCTCACTAGATATGTAGACGCTCGCCTCTACTGCTTCTCGACTTGACTAAGGTGGCTCTTAGGCAGAAGAGGCGCATGCCTCTGCACTGCTAACTCGTTTGAGGGGTCTTCAAGCGTAGGGTCTCTGCCTCGCCTTGCCTAAGCGCCTAGGTGGGCACCTCTGTCGCCTGTGACATCACTTTGTAAACCATCCTTGATGTATATGTTCTTATTATAAATTCTATCTTATTCATAATAAAATGTAATGACAATGTCATTTTTCCTCATGTTTTGTTAAATTTGTTAGAGTGTCATATATATTGCTTTATTTTCTTATAGAAGTCATCTTAGACGGTATGAGGATTAAACCTCGTTGATGTTATTGTTGTAAGAAAGCTAGGATTCTTAGAACAAGCCATAACAACAAGGGAAACCTAAACATGTTGTTCCTAAATTGTCCATTGGTAAGCACTCAGAATTCATGCATTTGAAATAATCCTAAAAAATTGTACATAAGCATGTTTAAAACAACATGCTAATACATGCTCTAAAAATTGTTCAAAGGGTAGGTGTCTTTTTTGGGAATGGGCTGAAATGGATGAAAACACAAGATATGAAGAGGTGTCCTCATATTCAATTATATTTGAATTCGAGATTCAACAACACACACAAGTGGGTGACAATAAGCATGTTTAAAACAACATGCTAATACATGCTCTAAAAATTGTTTGAAGGGTAGGTGTCTTTTTTGGGAATGGGCTGAAATAGATGAAAACACAAGATATGAAGAGGTGTCCTCATATTCAATTATATTTGAATTTGAGATTCAACAACACACACAAATGGGTGACAATTTGATTATTCAACAGCTCTGTAGAATAGAAATGTTGATGTCAAAAAAATATTCTCAATTAGAGTATAAAATGTTGTTATGGCTTTTAATTGCTTGAGTTATTGTAGTGCTTATGAAAGCTATTTTCAATAATTGAATGTTATATTATAATTACACTATTTTGATTGTAATTGTATTTGGATGTGTAAAAGTGATAGATTAGTGAGCTGTCAGTGACTAAATTTATGTTTTATGTTCAATTAATTTCTACTTTGTATGACAAAAGTCATATATGGTGAATAATAGGATAGGTGATGAAAACAACTCTATAAGTTTTCCTGAGAGACAATTGATGAACAATTTTGCAAATATGTGGATCTCCAAGAAGAAAGAAATTAACCCTGATTTCGACATTACAATTGAACTTCCTACAAAGTTGGAAAATCATATCTACTTGAGAGTGATAAAACCATTTCAAAACACCACACATCCTTTTTATGCATTTGTAAGTTTCTTTTCATATGATTCAATGATAGTTTTATATAGGCTGCATACTTTATCTTATTCTAATGTGTATTGTTTTTTTTTTAATTAGATGATTAAGACAACAATTCTTGAATTAAAAGGTGCATCTACAAAAGATGACATGTCGGAGATTATTAAAAGAAGGTTTGATGGTCTTCCTTTTCCTTATGATAGAATTCTCATCCATCATTTGAGTATGTTGTGTAATGATGGTGGAATAAGTTTAAAAATTGATGGTAACTATCTAATAGATAATGATAGTGAAGCATCAAATACTCACGACAACATGGAGGAAAACAACGATGTTGTCTTCATTAAAAAGGACTTTCTTTGTAATTATGAGATGGAAACTAGAGTCAAGAATATGGAAGGTATTGAAGAAGTCGAGACTTATTATGGAGGAGTAAATGAATGTGAGGTGAAGGAAAAGAATAAAGAAAATGGATCTACTTTGAGTAGGAATAAAAAGCCAAGTGTGTTTGAAGAGTTAATACAAATTGAATAATTAAAGGTTAATGTTAGGTTCAAGCTTGGTGAATTGCTAGTTAGTGACAAAGCTTCTTATTTTCTTTCACTTCCTCATGATATGAAGAAATTTTATGTACTTGATTTTTTATCAAGATTATAATTTTAGTAATGATGTTTATGTGATTATAATTGATCAATATCATAATTTTGTAAACTACTTTCCTATTTGTTTAGACCTTTATGTTTTAGTTGGATGTTGAACCAATTTAATCATTTGTTTAGGCTTTTATATTTCAGTTGCATGTTGAAAGCTTTTTGTTGAATCATTTATGTTTTATCATGCGAATGTAGTTTATCCTTGAAGTAGGTGTCACCAGTCCTATGGATTATCAACATGAATGTGAATGTGAAGGAAGAGTAGTGCATATGTTGGCAGGATCCTCTTCTACATGAGGACTAATGATTTGGTTGTAACAACAATTTTATCCATTTCTAATATTTTATATATGAATAGAAAGTTTATACAAGAACTATAGAGGAATTATATATATATATATTTGATTAATTAGTTGTTAGTTTTTACATTATTAGTTTTCTTTTCTTTTGGTTAGATATAGGGTATTTAGGCATCTAAAATCTCTCTCAGGAGGGGTGAATAGAGTTTTTTTTATAACCAAACAAGAACATTAGAATATATTTTTATCTCCTGGATAATAAATAGCCAAACCAAACACAAATAATATTTTTATCTAGGAAATGTTTACTTAGAATTTGTTACCTAGACAACATATGTTATGTGGGTATTTCTTATGACCTGAAACAAATGTCCCCTAAAATTAATTTGAATTGAAATAAAATCTACAATTCACTTTAAATTTTAAAATGAACTTCATTTGAAATGAACAACAGAACAGACATAAACAGGATGATCTACGAAATGGAATTTATTTATAAATTTATCGATATATAAGGTTTAATTATAATTATAGGTAAAATAGTAGTATTATTAGGGTTTAAATAAATAATTAAAATTGAGTAAATTATGCTCTACTCTCTTGAAGTTTATTCAAAAGGCATTAGGGTCCAAAATTTGGAAAAATCGACTCTCATTTTCTTGTGATGGATGGAAAGTTAACTATGTTAGAAGATAATCTTAAAAAATATATATATATTAAAAGTCGTTTTTCCTTTCTTATGTTCTCCCCTATTTTTCTAGTTTTTTTCCTTAATATTAATACATTTTGTTAATTTCATTTTTTTTATATTTTAACATAGTATTTTTAATAAAATAAAAAAGAAAAATATTTGGCACATGTATAAGTAGAACTACTATTAAATAATTAAATAAGTTGGAATTTTTTTTAACTTTTAAGATATGAACTTGAAAAAAAAAAAAAACAATAGTCAATTAATTTATATAAATCTACTAATTAGTTTTGATAGTAAATAAAATGGGATAGAAGTATTTCATAGATATATAAGTAAATTGAATTTTTTTTAGTAAATTTTTAAAGAGAAAGATAAAAATTTTAAATATCACAAATATCCAAAGTCTAGTCATTACTTTATAAAACGAATAAGTCATATTTTTAAAATTATAATTCCAAATAAGTCTTATAAACATAAATATTTTTTAACCACTTTGGACCATTATTTTTAATTTCTATATTAATTAAGTAGAATTAAAAAGCCGATACTACAAATTTTGAAAACTAAAAAATTTCTATGATATGTAATCATCAATTAATGAATATAAATTTCAAAATTAATAAAATATTTTTATCTTGTCATTACATATTTTTTTTTTTTAAATTTGAGTAGAATTATATAATTCAATTACTTAATTTTTTTTCATGTGTTTGAGCTTATCTATTAAGTTCATATAGATTTATATTCATTCATTTATATCATAAAATTAAAGAACAAAAAAACTTTATTTTACTTAATATTTAAACTTAGTTCTCTACTTATATATGTGCCATAAATTTTATTTTCTATTTTTTTGGTAGAATTATTTTCTATTTTATTAAAAATATATGTTACAATTACGAGAGATGAGAATAACATAAAAAATTAATATTAAGAAAAAGCTAGAAAAGTATAGGATTAGACATAAAAAAAAAAAGAGTAAGTATTTAGCACTTATTTAAAAAGAAAAATAATATAAAGTAGGATTTCTTAGTACTTTTAAGGAAACAAATAAGACTTTTTAGTATTTTTCCGAAATTATCTTATAACCCCATTAACTTTCCATCCATCCTAGGGAGGTGAGTGTCTACCCCACAATTTTAGACTTTAGTGTCGTTTCAATAAATCTCAACGAATGGGAGTGCAATTTACTCATTAAAATTTTACTTTTAGTAATTATAATTATGATTGTAGAGTAGAATTCTAATTATGTTACAATTCATAGGGTTTAGGTATTGCCTTTATAAGGCTTGCTATACTATTGTTTTGAGATTTTTTATTTTATTTTTGGTTGAATTGAAATTGATAGTTTAATAAGGCATATTAGAGGGGGGAGGGGTGTATAATTATAATAAGGCATATTAGAGAGGTGTATAATTACAATTTACTCATTGAAATTGCAATCGCTATAGTTATAATTTTTTGGTAAAAAAAAAAAAATTCCTTTTTATTTTAATAAACAATTATGAAGCCAATTATACAAATCACTCAAACGCATCAATTAAACAAGTAAACAAGTAGTTGCTTAATTTGAAGAGTTGAGAGATAAAGAGATTTGACATAATTATTTTTTGATGGTTCACCAAAAACCTTGACTACTTCCACTTCCCAAGCACCTCATGGGAATTCACTAATGCTAACTTTACAACAAGTGATTAGTCACCCTTTACTGACTTTCCAAGTATCAATTAACCTTTACAACGACTAAACTTCTAGGTATTAGTCAATCTCCTCTAGTTCAGCAGAAGGCACAAGTAGGACTTGCAACATTCCGTCTCGCTTATCTTTTTCTTGCAAAGACGAAGGATTACAATAATTAGATATTTATTCTTGGTGTCAAATATAAAAAACTGGTGAAATTTGAAAGTTGTGGCTCAGATTGGACATCCCTGGGAAGTAATCCGAGCTGAGGTGTAAGCCTCCTTGTGCCACAACCTTTTTTAATGACAAGCCCGTCATAAAAGTGCTTTTCTATAGTGGTGGAAATGACCCAGCTATTATCAAAGCTCGGTCCAGACGATCGGGCACGCTTAGTATCTTTTGTCTTTGGTCTCATTAGTTCTAAAAAACAACATCAAAGTAATCCTAAACCCTAAAATACCTAGCAACAATGCCAACTATAGCCCATTAACCAACAAAAAAGGTCTCAGATACGCACAGCATGTAAAGAAATTCTCAGGCATATTATCTCATCATCATATCATATATACAACACTCATCAATATGCATCATCCATCTCCTCACCCCCCCCCCCCCCCAAAAAAAAAAGAAGAAAAATTTCACTATCACCAATTTATCAAGAATATTCAAGAATTATAGGGGTAGAGATCGTAGTAATATGATATAGCTTCATATAACATCAATTTCGGGTAACATTACCCAAGAACTCATCACCATGATAGAAAACGTAGTTCCCACGTAACTAAAAACCCAAAATCAAAAATTATGCATAGAAACCCCTAAAGAACATATCTACCCATAATCCATCAAGCATTTAAGCATACAACACAAGAAAAGCATTCTCCCTACAAGAAAATTCATAGAATGTAAAGAAATGGAAAGAGCACTTAATTATGTTGAAACAAATCCAAATAGAGTGCAAATCCATGATGTGGGTGAGGAATTTTTTTGTGTGAATGTGTTAAGGGCACAAGATTAGGGTTGCGTTGGTGGTTTGTAGCCTAAAACCTCTTATTTCACAAGATTGGGTGTTTAGGGTGTGAGTTGGAATGGTTATGGTTCTAAAATCTAATTTTAAAAACAGTGATCTCAACAAGGTGCTACGGTGTCAAGAAGTAAGCACTTGTGGCACTGTACCTTAGAATTTGAAATTCTCAATATGCTGGTAGGTGCCGCGGCATGAGTAACCTAATGCTACGGCGCAATGTTCTTTGTGTAAAACCTAGATTCTTTCTGAATTAATGGCGTCGCAGCTTTAGTAAAGGAGTGCCACGGCGTAATGCATTCTGTGTAAAATGGTTTTGTTTCTAGGTAAGTGGCATTGTGGCACCAAAGAGATGACACCACGACATAAGTCTCACTGCCTAACATGTGATTTTTTTTGTTAGATTTAAGCGTCGTGGCATGTGTATTTGTGAAGCCACGACTCAAAGCAATCTGAGAACTTACCTAGACTTTCTTTTACATGGTGTCGTGGCTTGAATTTATGAGTGCCGTGGCATTGTGCTCCCTGTTTGATTTTTTGCATTTTCCAAATCATAAGGCGTGGTGGAGTAAGGTATTGTTGAGCCGTAGCATTAATGTTTCTTACTATGGGGCTTAGTCTTTATTACCTGAGAAAAGATGATATGAAGGCTAAGTATAAAGTACACATTAAAACATTCTAAACTAAAAAACAAAATAAAGACAAGGGGTTTTAGAAACTTGATTGCCTCCTAAGAAGCGCTTGATTTAAAGTCCTCAGTTTGACTTAGTGTTACTCAAGTTGCTTTACCAATTTAATGGAGGTATGATCATTATCAATCTTTCCTCCCCAATAGTATTTTAATCGTTGGCCATTCACTTTAAATGTTCTATAGGGATTAATGGCTATTAACTCCACAGCACTATAGGGAAACACTTTGGCAATGGTGAATGGTTCAGACCATCTTAACTTGAGTTTGCCCAAGAAAATCTTCAACCAGGAATTGTAGAGCAGGACTTGTTGACCTAGCTCAAAGTAGTGATCATGTAGCCTTTTGGTTTTCTCCTTATAGAGTTTAGTATTCTCATAAGGGTTGAGCCTAAACTCATTCATCTCGTTCAATTGGAGAAGTCTCCTTTTACCAGCGGCTTGGTAGTCGAAATTCAGCTTTTTTATTGCCCAATAGGCATTATGCTCCAACTTAACCAGTAGATGGCAAGCCTTGCCATAAACCAGCTGAAAGGAAGACATTCCCAAAGGGGTGTTGTAGGCTATTCGATATGCCCATAATATATCATCCAATCTCTTGGACTAATCTTTATGTGATGGACATACAATCTTCTCTAGAATCCTCTTGATCTCTCGATTTGAGATCTTAGCTTGTCCAGTTTTTTACAGATCATAAGCTAGTGCAACCTTATGAGTCACCCCATAATTAGCAAGGAGAGCTCCCACTTGTTTGTTGCAAAAGCGAGACCCTCCATCACTGATGATTGCTCGAAGTGTACCAAAGTGTGTAAAAATGTTCTTTTTCAAGAATAAAAAGAATAGGATTACCCCAAGGAGATGAACTGGGATGAATAAATCCCTTATCCATCGAGTCTTACAACTGCAACTTTAGCTTTCTCAGGAGGAAGACCAGGAAGTTCTTCCAAAAACACATCAGAGAATTCTTTCACCACAGGAATCTGCTCCAAAGAAGGACACTCTAACTAAGTATCCTTAAAATAGGCTAGATATACCTGATGTTTCTTCTTGATAAGTCTTATAGCTTAAATGGTAAAGATCAAATTAGGAAGAACTTCACTCTGATCCCCTTGAAAAGCAAAAGTCAGCTTCTCTAGAATGCTAAACTTAACACTTCTATCAAGATAATCCACTACAGCATGATAGTTAGACAACCAATCCATGCCCAAAATCACATCATATTCCAACATGTCTAATATTATCAAGTCCACATAACATATCCCACTATTCACTATCACTTCAGAAGACGGAATATGCCTATTTGCAAGAATTATCTCCCCTAGTGGTATCGAAACTGCTAAAGGAATATCAAGAGGCTCGGATGCCCTCTTCGAATACGATGATCCTTGGCACTATACTTGAAGCACGTACCAAACTCCCTTCGGCATTGCCCTATGTGTCTGACACCACAAGTAGGGTATACAGAAACTTCTAAAGCCCAAGGACCACTAGATGATGTCACCTGTGATTGACTTCCAAAGCTCTGTCTAGTCTGACCTCTATCATACTGAAAACCACCACTTAAAGAGCTATGTCTTGAGGTAGATTCACATTCAGACCTTTAAGAAGTGGAAGGACCCTCCTGTCTTGGCTTCTTACGACTTTCCTGCTCAGATTGCCTTTCTAAATATCGGTTCTCTAGTCAATAAGTAGCATCCACTGCCCAAGTATAAGTGGTAATGTCCATCACGAACACTAACCTGAACAAAAAATCGCTTAAACCATTAACAAACCCCTTTCACTCTCATATGATCGATTGCCACCATATGCAGAGCAAAGCAGGATAGCCTGGTAAATTGAGTCTTATACTCTGCCATTGACATGCCTTTAATCTGAACTAGCCGCTCGAACTCCTGAGCGTACATGTCTTTCACACTTTCTAATAAAAAATGTTCAAAGAAAGCTCTGCTAAACTCCGACCAAGTAAGTGAAGTTGGCTCAATTAGCTGTTGCACTACACCTTATACCACTCATACACCATATCATGCAACTGATAGTTGACTAACTCCACTGCCCAAACAGGATCACATCCCAATGCCATACACAATCGATCAAACTCCTCCAAGAAAGTATATGGATCGTGAGTAGAGTCCATACCAGAGAACCTAGGTAGCTACATATTCTAGAAATCATGCAATGATACAAATACCCCTCAGTCTTATTGAACTGGAACTGGAGGGTTTGCTTCTTGCTAAGGCTGAACAGGAGGAACTAGAGAAGGTTGTGGTTGACCCTACTGAGGCTGATGTTGTTGAGCCAATATCCCAACTAAATCACCTACAATCCTTTGTTTTCTATCTAGTCCCTGTACAAGCTGCTCTAAATTAAGACCAGGGGCCACTGCTTTAACTTGTTCATTGGCTCTACCTCTACCTTTACCACGTCATTTATGACCTCTACCTCTGGCTACTAGCACCTAAGGACTAGTATATCCCTAGTCGACTCTAGCATCTTGCTGCCTCCCACGACCCGCAACACAGCCACTATGCCTCGTCGTATCTAAAACAAGAACAAACGAATTCAATATATATTTCTCATATAAGACAAAGGACAATATATTAGAGAATCACAACATGAAATTTCAGGATGTATTACTAAATCCATATATGACCTGGGATAATGTACGTAAACAGAGTAACCACATCCCGCATTTGTAGTCACAGACATCTAAACCCAAGCTATGATATGATTGGTCGAAGGAATAGATAACCAAATCTCTGTAAACCTGACTCAAAATCCAAAAAAAAATGCACATAATCATTTACTTAAAACAAAATTAAAAGAAAACTTTGTAAAAATATAACTAAATATATATATATATATATATATATATATATATATATACACTGAAAGGAGTAGTATTTTAAATAAAAATTCGACTGAGGTTCCCCGTAAAGTGGAATATGCCCGAATAATACATATAACATGTATACCTATTTACACAACAATGGCAACAAGAATAACAACATAACTACCACAAGGAGCTCCGCTCTATTTTTATATCATAAAAATTAACGAACCAAAGTATTACACAAATCAAAAACTCATGACTTAAACCGTATGTTGACTGCAAACCACACGAAGAATATTATTGAGATCATGTGCCAAAAAAAAAAAATATTAACAAACGAGGAGTGAGTCATGAAGACTCAGTAAGTGAAAAAAGTAGCATCAATTAATACATAATTAAAAGTCACTACATTACAATTCAAGCTCACACATACACATATTCATCCAAATGCAAAATCATAACCAATATAATACACAAAAGTTCATATGCAAGAAAATCAAACAAAACAACCAAAAGATCCGATAATCAAAGTACACCCACACATCATGTACGTATCCTCACGAGGCCTTTTACTCATACACACCAAGAATATATATATAAACTTCTCATATAACCTCTCCGGGGCTGAGTTATTCAAATGTTTTTGTTCGAACATCAAATAATCAAATCAAAGTTATCCTAGGTGTACCGGGATTCTATCTTATACGTATAAAATAAAATAATTCATTGGCCTTATTAAACATAAACAAGATTTCACCTTAATTCTTGCACACTAACTAGCAACATTTCAAAGGTATAATATCATTATCAAATAATACAACTCAAGGTATTACACACTTTCATCCAACAATTATACACATATATATAATATTGTAAAATGCAACTAATATCCACAGGGTAATGTTTTCCGCTCACAAAGTCACGGATTTTGCTCGTCACTGCCTCTTGGGTTCATCTGTGTCGTTGGATCGATGTTACGTTTCTGAGCTGAAAATCATATTTTCAAGTATTACTTAGTTTATAAATTTCATGGTTATAATCCTATAATTAACAAAACCTATATATATATATATATATATATATATATATTGAGTTAATACATTTCTTTAACCCCTTTTAGGCATTTTAACAAACACCTTAAGGGCATAATTAATTCCAATTCAAGAGTATATATAAATAAATATATATATATATATATACACACACACCAAGAAAATCAATACAAATCCCTTACTTTCAATTTTATACATATTCTAAACATTGACTTCAAAATTGATTTAGCAATTTACAAACTTGAATTATGGAAACTCATCCTTAACTCCCTCTAAATCTTCCATTTTAATCACTTTCATGATTCCATTCCTAGACTTTCATTCTCAATTACTCAAACCCTACCACCAATCCTTAAACACAAAAAAAATAATAGCAATTGGTTATAAGAACATAAGGAAATCCATTAAAAACTAACCCCCAAAACACCATACCTGAATTTGGTTGCAAGGAAAGCTACTGCTCTCCAAAATCAGTTGTTGTTATGTGTGAAAGGAGGTAATATAGCTCTGAAATTCAGCCTTAAACCACCTACTTCCCAGGAGGAAAATCTTAGGAAGCTGTACACCTTAACGGTTAGCAAGCTTCCATGGAAGTCTTGGCTATAAGAAGACGTCAAAGGCTCTGAATTTTTGCTGTTACACAACTGCTATAGTCAAGCTAGGGGTGACTGTTGAAGATAAAGTAGAAAGTAGGAGGAAGGATGAAAATTTTGGCTACAAAGAGGGATATAAGCTCAACTACAAAAGGAGCATATAAAGAATCTAAAATAGGGGATGAGGCCATGGAAAAAAACAGAACACGTGTAGAGAAAAATAAGAAAAAATACAAGGAAAAAGGGGGAAAAGGAAATAAATGATAAGGTTAAAGTTTAAATTTTTAAAGTTATGGTGTATATAAATTCTTGGTATATGTATATATTAAATGATTATGTCACACACCTCACGCTCATTTATCGTATAAGACCAAGGATAATACATTAAAGAATCACAACTTGAAGTTTTATAATGAATTAGAACGTATCACTAAGTCCACATATGCCCCACGTAATGTACGCAAACAAAGCGACATCATCCGTATTTGCAATCACATACCTCTAAATCCAGGTTATGATACCAACTTGTCACACCATTCACAGAGACATGAACGGCCGGAGGATTGGATAACCAAACCTCCATAACCCTACTTTACCACAACTGAATACTTATGACTCTTGAACTAAACCAATACATAAAAACAAATTTTATAAAATAGAAGTTAACTATAAAAGTTTGTTTACTAAAACAAATAACAATTACTAAAAATTTTGGCAGAGATTCCATGCAACATGGAATATGCCTCAAAATACAAACAAGCACACCTGCTTATATATAATCAGATCACAATAACCACAAAATTACACAGAGAAGCTGCACTCCAGTCATATACAAATAACAAATAACTAGACTACTACATTACACAAAATCAAACATCTCACAGTTATAGTATGACTACAAACTTTCATCCTTGAATTCAAGTATGAGATTCCGAATATACCTTGCCACCAAACACTCATCAAGCCCAGTATTGGTAATTAACGTTCATAGAGATCTTGTTACTAAAAAAATATATTAACAAAGAGAGGTGAGTCCTATGAACTCAATGAGTGCAAAATCATACCCAAAGGGTAGTAGCATCACTCAACCCACATATATAATCAATTAATATCAACTTATCATAAATTTCAAAACCACTAAGGTCATACGTACACGATTACGATGACATAAACTTAACAAGCACAGTTCAAGTAGTACTCTGTATAATTCAATTAAAACAATTAAAGCAATCAAAGTACACAAATCATGCAAAAGGCCAACCGAGTAACTCAGCCCTGCACACCAATCTCCCATAAGGCAATTTTGCGCCCGCACACCAAACAAAATCACTGGAATGCAGAATCACTAAATCTTCATACCTCCTCAAAATTTACCCACAGGGGCTAAGCACTCAATTTTTTAAATAAATAAAATAAAAAAAAACTTATCAGAATCAAAGTATCTTATATCAAAATATTAAATCAAAGCATCCTAGGTGCACCTAGATTTCAATTTTAGAAATAAAAAACATTTCAGAGAAAAATTCATTTTGTTGGCCCTTATCAACCATAAGCAATTTTAAATATCAAACATAATTCAAATAACTCAAAAAAAACATTGCACATGTTTATTTTTCAATATAACACATCTATTCAAATACATACAATTATGCATAATAATCTAGCCACCAAAGGGTAACAGTTAACCACTCACCGGTTTACAAATCTTATTCGTCACTTCCTCTTACACTCACTTATGTCATTGATTCCATAATACTTTTTGAAGCTACAATTACATTTTCCATGTATTATTTGTTTTATCAATTTTATAAGTTATAACATTTTAATTACTAAAATCTAGAATTATTAAGTTTCAAGTATTTATTAAAAGTTTACTTCTTTTAGGCAGTTTCACAACCCTCCCTCCCCCCTGGATATATGTTTGTTTTCAACTTACATACTTAACCAAATTTAATAAAACCAAGTTGAAATATTAACTTTAGGAAGTTAGCTATCTTTCTTATTTAGGAATTTTCCTAAAATTAGTCTTGAACTCACCCAATTCCTTACATAATCAAAAACAAGGCACTGTACAAATTTCTGGTTGCCATGATTCTGATGCTTATAAAATTCTCATACTTAGGAATTAAATTAGGAAAATTTTCAGTATAGTTTATCAAGATGTTAGGAACATTAAGTACTTATCACTCTCTTCCTATTTCATCATTTAAGAGCCCCTAACATTAGCTAGATCAAAACAGGTTCAGTTAGGATTCGAAAATCACAACTATAACTTCCAATACCTCCAAAATACACACAACATAGAATTGAGACCTAAACCACTCTAGATTTATCCTTCAATATGTTAATAAAAACTTTTATTCAGAGGTCCTAAGCTAATTCCAGCTATAACCCCCAACAAAATCTTCCGAACTGACTAAAGCTCACCTAAAATCTTACATGGACCTAGCTACAATCCAACAGCTCTAACTATAAATATACTTAGAATTAGGTTACCAAAATTTCTATGTATTATCTCAAGACCCTAAGATACATTTTATCTTTGTAACTCTTAATTTAGTTCAGTCTTAAAAATACTCGAAATACAAGATTTCTCTAACCCACGAAATTTAGTCCTGCATCCCTTTAAAGACCTCTTAACTCTCATTTTCTAACACTTTACCCATAACTAACACTCCTTCGTTCAAACCCACTGCTCACTTTCTTTAACTCCTTAACCCACAACATTAACTAACCATTATCTACTCTTGTTTATGAACTTTTATTCAAATTCCAACAACAACTAACCACTGAGACTTAAATCTTCCAAATTTTACTCAAAAAGTTATAACTAGTTTTCTTGTAGGCATTTTATCAAACATCTTGAATGCATGATTTCCTTCCATTGATATGTGTGTGTACATATGTATACATATCTCATAGGAATTCACTTAGCCATTTTAAAGACTTGAATTAAGAGAATTCAACACCAATTCTCCCTAAAACCCCATATCAATCACTTTCAAGTTTCAATCCATACATTCATATATGTATAAGTCCCACATACATATGATAAAAGTATTCTAACAACAATCTAGTATCAATTTAAAAAACTTTTATAATCAATCCACCTACCACAAGTTTTGTTTTTCATAACCCTTTGTTTATAATATTACCCTCTAACTCATACAAATAAAATTTCAACTTAGGGAAACAAAGATGGATTACATGGAAACAAGGAAGTACTAATTGACAACTACCCTAGTAGATATTGATTGTCGTTGGTGGGGTTGCTGCCACCAAGAAGTAAGGAGCTTCCAAGCTCTACAAGTCTGATTGGAGGCTTCCACGACTGGAAGGAAGCAAAGACAACTAAAAAACACCAAACCAAGCTAGTGTGGAGCTACTCCAAGAGAGGGAAACACATGGCAAAGCAGGAGTACACCTTTTCTTGGCTAGACAAATATAGAATAGCTAGGTGAAGATAGAATTAGAGGAAAATAACAAGATGGTGCTGCTTGCTACAACTTGAGCTAAACAACAGCTTCAAGTTTCCCCCCAAACTCTCGCTTTACACGTCTACAAGTTAGGATGAAGAAATTGTCTTGATGAATTGGCTAATACATGAGGGACACACACACGACAACTCAAGGAAAAAGACTAAAACCAAGCAAGGTAGAAGACGGTAGCAAAGGAACTTCTCATGGTAGAATCAGAAGAGTGTAAGCAAAGCACACAATCGAAGACTCAAGAAGCAAAGAAAACAAAGGAAAACAGAGGCAGTAGGGGAAAGAAAACGACGAAAATTAGCTAGGAAGGAAAAAAAATAAAAAGGAAAAATAAAAGGATAATACGAAATAAGACAAAATCTTAAAAGTATGGTTAAAGTCAATGGTTTTAAAGTTTGTGGCTCAAATTTAATCTTAGTTGCAGGTGCTTACATATATATATATATATATATATATATATATATATATATATATATATATATCTTAAATATTTAAATTGGTTACACATTTGTTCTACTTATAAATAACAATTTCACAATTAACTACAAGTCACAAATAACCAATTGGATGATGGAAATTAATTTACATATATATATATATACATATATATTCGTAGATTCAAATACTCTTTTATTTTAGTTTACTTTATGAAAAATTATTATTTACTCAGTCACAATTATTTACATACCACATCCTGAAAAGTACATTGAGTTGACAAGTTATAACATGTTCAATTTGACTGTTACTTATTTATTTTGTTTATTTTTATAACTAGAATTTACACATTAAGCTCGACTTTTACGATATCAGGTTATAAGAGTTGTGACAAGTTGTTTACTTTAGTTTATTTTGTTTGTCAATTTATTTCTCTTATAACTCTAAGTTACTTACAACAACTATAAAATGTACACTTCGATACTAGGTTATAACAAAGATGATTCAATATTATAGTTTGAAACTCGGTCAACTGAAGCACTGTTTGAATCAACTTTTTGACAATCAGCAGTTGAATGACATACTTTATCATTATAATCACAAAACTAAAGAATAATTGATTTTTTTTATTTTAATAATTTCATTCTTAATCTACTTTATGACTTAGATCATTGGTAATACATTGTAAGAGCAACAAGAGTGATTTAATCTTAAATGACATACTTTGTCATTATAATTATGAAAATAAAGAATAATTAATTTTTTTTATATATAATTTCATTCTTAATCTACTTATGATCTAGATTATTGGTGATATGTTGTAAGATCAATTTTAGTGATTTAATCCAATGACATGCTTAATTATGAAAAATAAATAATAATTGAATTTATATTTTAATAATTTCATTATTGATCTACTTATGACATAGATCATTAATTGGTGATAGGTTGTAACAGCATCAATAGTGATTTATTCCCTAATAAAATGTTTTGTCATTATAATTATAAAAATAAATAATAATTGGATAGAGAGCATAAATCATTGTTAATTGAGTTACTTGAGAATTAATTTCAAATTTTGAAATTAATCATTAATCATGAATTAAACAAAACTCCCCTTTAATCCCAAGTCATGTGGAGTGTTCTTATACCCATAACTAATGATCTTGAGAATAAAATGCGTAATTGATAATTAATTGGACTATTAAGTAATAATTTTAAATTTAATCCTTAATCATAAATTAAACCAATAATCTTTTGAATCTAACTAGATCTTATACTTCATTACTAAAGATATTAAGGATAGAGTGTATAACTCGTAGTTAATTGGATTATTTTAAAAATAACTTTATAATTAGTCTTAAGCATAAATCAAACAGAATTCTCATTTAACCCTAAATATTTAGTATTGATCTTATACTTCATCACCAACGATATTGTGATAAATTGAAAAACTCATAATTGAATTAAATTTAAGATTTTAGAATTTGATTTTTGAACATGATTTAAACAAAATTTTATTATTAATTATATAAAATTAGTTATAGGTAAATATAATGCTATAGTTAAATAATAGGTAAAAGAGAAAAAAAAATTAAAATAATATATAAAAAAATATAATATAAATATATATAGAAGAGAAAATAATTTTATTAAAAATATGAAAAAATTCCACTAAAAAACAGTTAATTTGAAAAAAAAAATCTAAAAATATTAAGAGGTATTTGTATTTGATTATAATCTCGTCAAATCCCTTATTATAATCATAATTTAGATGTCATGTGTTAGGTTAGAAAAAAAATTTAGATTATAATTGGATTATTGTACTAAGATTTTCTTGTTATAATAAAAAAAAAAATTAAACATGGATTTGAAGCTTCTTTTATTCACTTATAATCAGGTTTTATAATGTTCAAGTTTGACAAAGTAAAATACCATGCTGACCCTACTATTTTCACAAATGACATCCAATACTCCAAATACATTACTCAAAACTTAACCAACATTACATCTCTGACATATATTCTTTTCTTTTTTCTTCTTTGTTATTAATATTATCTAATATTATTATACAATTATTGTTTAATATTGCACAATGATTATGTTTTTAGAACAATATTATTCATAATTAATATATAATAATTTAAATTTGACATAGCTCAATATATGATTATGATTTAAGTTAGATTTTAATATTCATGGAAAAAAACTTCAATCAAATTAGTTTTTTTATAATTTTTTTTTATCTAAACAAAAACCATATAAAATTAGATAGAATAGATCTCTTAGTACCTTTGTGGTAACTTAGAAAGAAATAATCAATCAAATAATTATTTTATCAAATATTAAACACGACTTTTAATCAATTATTTCACTAGTTATAAATAATTCTTACCAAAATTATACACATCATATATCATAATCTAAAATTTGATTATAATAATAAAAAAATATGTGATAATCTTATTATCAATTATAATAAATAATCTTAAACAAAAGCAAATAACCTCTAAGTAGAGTTGTCAACTGATTATTTATTTGATGTAAATTTATCAGACGTCAAACTAAATATTCTCCCCTAATTTGATTAGTTAAAGATCAATCATTTGTCTACGTGTTATATCTTTATTTCTTCAAAATATCCTAACTTCATATTATTACTTTCCAAACTTATAATTTATTAGAATTTATGATATATTAACCAAATATTTAACGGGTGCATTTGTTAACGATGGAGTGCGTTCAATTATATTTCATAAAATTTCAAATACTAATTTATGAGTATTTATCATGTATTAATCACATGAATGACTTGTAAATAAATAAAAAAGTTTAAAATTCGTTGAAATAAAAAATGGACAACCTGTTATATAAGCTTTTGTAACAAAAACACTTTACACATGACCACTTTAAAAGCGTCCACTTAATTGGCCCCACCATGCACCAACTTTGGCCAGTATAACTTCGGCCGGTGCATAGAATTAAGCTCCTTTATTTTCTACTATTTTCCTGGCGTGATCAGTTAGCCAACGCTCTGAAATAATCTACAAATAAGACATAGATAAAAGATTATAAGATCAAGACAGCTTCCCGCTAATATCATGTTCTGCCAACTGCATAGTAACATCAAAACTTTGAAATCTCTCAACACAACAGAACCCACCAAGTATGTGAGCAGATGAATGTTCAACTTATTTAACCGAAATTAGAAATACTAAATTTTGCCTTTGGGCATCATATATCCTGTATCAAACAGACGATGCTCTGATGCACTAGTTATCAACAACTTCAATAAGAGTTGGCTCATAGTCACTAGGAGCCTCAAATCCATGAAGATTCATCACAGTTGCAGCAACATTGGCAAGCCCGCCAGTAGGAACATCTTTGCGGAACTTAACACCGGGCAACAGCCCAGGACCTCCAATTGCAATAGGCACCTAAGTCAAGAAGGCAAGACACCCAG
Organism: Quillaja saponaria; assembly: GCA_029379385.1. Lineage (NCBI taxonomy): Eukaryota > Viridiplantae > Streptophyta > Magnoliopsida > Fabales > Quillajaceae > Quillaja > Quillaja saponaria. Next base: position 14,320,925 of record CM055605.1, on the reverse strand, counting down.
AAAAGAAAAACTTCAAATTTAAAAAGATAAAAACCAGATACTTGGTGATTATGCAGTTCTGCTTCTTAAAGCCATTATGGGGCTAATAAGATATACAGACATTTCAGACAAGCTACTCTCAATTTAAATTCTCTACATGTAAAGGCTTTAAAATTAAAGAATGATTGAATAAGAATTAAGCAAAACTCACCGGCTGAAGAGTGTGTGAAGTGAGAATTTGAATGTTTCCATTCTTATCAAGCTGTGGTTTGCCTGATTTATTCCTCTTCACCATGTCCTCAGCATTACCATGATCAGCAGTAATAACATAAATTCCACCCACATGCTCTATTGCATCAATGATCATCTGCAATTACACATCATATTCAGGAGATGTTTAGGCTTCCTTTTCAATATATTTTTCTATTCTTACAAGTAAACAGCAAAATAGCAGAAAAGCTAGAAACAGGCTTTCAACTCCTTCAGAGGCTCAAACAAAGGACTGAGGCTCAGGTACCACAAAAAGAGTTGCTACAGTCAAACATGTTTAAAGACCAACACACTACAAGACCACCAGGGCAAAAAGATAGTTGCCTGGAAACACATGCATATACTCCAATAGGGTTAACTTTTTCAGGGTTCATTTTTTCAGGGTAAACTCTTTTTCAGAGTTCATTTTTTTTGGTAAATTCTTTTTTCATTTGTAAAGATATTTGGATTCATTTTCTATTTGTGGAGAGAACAGAAGAAAATAATAATAATAATTACATGTCATTGATTTCTAACCTTAACCTATTTTAACACTGTTCCATCATAATCAGAAATCTAACAGTACCATCAGTATGCCCAGCCACAAAACATAGGATAAAACTTCCAATTTTTTTAATAAAAAAAGTTTTATTAATGGAACAAAGAAGGGAAATATGAGGAAAAGGCCAAGCCATCATCTTTTGAAGTAAAAAAGCCAGCAAAAAGAAAAATAATTGCCAATATTAAAATTGTACGATCTCTGATGACACTCCACAAAGAAAACATGTGAATCCTCCTACAGTAGCAGCAACGAATGATCAAAGAGGCTCCTGCCGAAAATCCAAAAATGTTTCGTTGCTGATAATAAACCTCTTAAAATTATTTGTGGACATAAATCTGAATACTATAAATCAAAATCTCAGTATATGACAAAAACATTGATCCAGCACAACTAATAAAACTAACAATATGCATACCTTTACAGCTTCATCAGCAGCCTTGCATGCCACAACTGTTGCTTCAATGTCACCTGTATGCCCGACCATGTCACTATTTGGTAGGTTAACACGTACCTATATGATCATGTAAAAGGAAGATCAACTAAACATTTTAAATCTGATCTATGCTTGCCAAGTTCACAACAGAAGTTATTTGATTACCTGGTCGAATTTCCGGTTAAGAATAGCATCCCTCGCCTTTTCAGCAATCTCCAACGCCTTCATTTTTGGTTGGACATTGAATGTAATTCCAGAGTCACTGGGAATTTCCACGTATTCTTCCAGTGCTGGGTTAAAATACCCAGACCGATTTCCATTCCAGAAGAAAGTGACATGACCAAACTTAACAGTCTCACTGTGGAAGTCATAAAGTGAGTTACACATATTAAGTAACAGCATATAGCTGATTAAGATAAATGAAGGAAAGTGTCATCAAACACATTCTCACAAGTCAGAATAGACAGGTGTGCCAACCAATATAGAATTAAATGGAAGGTGACAAAACCAATATCCAGAATTAAATGATAGTAGTGATGGCCCACCTGCATGCAAAGGTACGGATACCATTATGAACTAAATATTCACCAGATGTCCTTTCAATCTCTGGTGGGGAAACGAGGTACTTGCTTGGAAGCTTCAATTCACCATCATATTGCAACATTCCAGCATAGCGGATCTTAGGGAATCGAACTCTATCAAATTTGTCAAAATTTTCGTATTCAAATGCCTTAGCAGCCATAACCATACGATCTGCTCGGAAGTTGACTGTAACCACAGCATCACCATCTACAATTGGACCGACTGCCTTGCTGTTCTGATCAACTATAACAAAAGGAGGTAGGTACTGGTCATTGGCTTTTGGTTCCTCCCTCAATTTCTTCACAGCTTCAACAGCATTTGTAAATTTGTAAGGAGCTTCACCAAGAACTTGCGCATCCCACCCTCGTTTCACAACATCCCAGTCATTCTACAATAAGTTATTATTGTTATATTCAAAGCAATGCTTCAACATTGATAAATCAAAGCATAAATTGACCTCAACAACAATATCGAGAGCTAAGACAGAAAATAATCCACAAACATGAAAACTTAGTATAAAGTGAGATCAAAGAAACAAAATAGAAGGTTCTACACCTACAAAATAACATTCTAGAGCAAAGGAGCCAAGAATTTCATTTTCCCCTACATGGCTGTAACTAGTTAATGATACGGACCAGGATTACGGCTGCCATGAAGACAGCAGTCATCAGATATTAACATTACTACATATTAAACAAAAGAAAAATATGTTGAAGTAACAGAATTTGCAAAGGACATAACATACATAATCCAAATACTTGCCATCAATTAGTTGTTTCCATATAATACCTCATATCGATCCATTGTGACATACATGCGACCTCCACCAGATGCAATTTGTGCATCAACACCTTTCTCACGTAATTCTTTAAGGTCATTTTCAAGAGTTTCCACAAAGCCTACACTTGAACCATCCAAAACATCACGTCCATCAGTAAGAATATGGACACGGATTCTTTTAGCACCATGCTCACTAGCTCCTTTCAGCAACAACTGGATAGAATTAGAAACAAATGAATCAATTAAATGAAAGAATCAATTAAAACTGAATTTCAAGCCAGACAAAGTGACATAATTGCCAGCCCAAAAACTTACTTGCAATTGATCAAGTCTAGAATGCACTCCACCATCACTTAATAACCCAACGAGATGCAATGTCCCATTTTCAAAAGATTCCTTTATGTACTTGAAACCTTCGCCATCATAAATTTTCCCAGAGGCAAGAGCAAGATCGACAAGCTTGGCACTACATTGAAGACCATATTCAAAATTTACAAAACAGTAGATGCGCCCCAAATTCAAATTTTTGCAAAGGGGAAGAATTCAATAAAACATGAGCACCAAAATCACCAGATCAGGTAACATCTTGCAGCTACGCATATAGGGCTTTAATATTTCATCATAAATGATTACATATTATGGACACCCATAAAAATGGTAAGACAAAAAAGAAGCCCTTTGGAAATTTATTTTTTGGCAAGTAATGATTTTATTGAAGAAGTTGAGGGTAAAATATTTGTACACAAGGCCCGTTTGAAATAGCATCTCAACAGCCTTAGGCAGCTGTACAAACATTATACCAGATCCTGAACACAAGGAAAAAGACATAGAAAGGTGATGGAAAACAAGATAATCAATTAGCCAACTAGGGAATAGAACAGAAAACTACAAAGGCAGCTGTTGTTCACACAGTTGTTATAACCCTATTTCAAAATTGTTGCATTTACAATGTAGAAATTTGTACCATATGCGGATATGCCTTAATCTCGTACACCTATTAGAGATTACCTACTACAATCCAATCCGATTCAAATTGTCACACTTTCATTCAGTCTATGGAATAGAAGAATGATAGCATCAAACTACATATTTAATTATACAGACTTTTAGAGTGGAGCCTAGTCATAAGTCATAATAACTTATACACACTTCACAACTGTTTTCCCCTTGGCTCCTCTACTCCTTCTAAACTGACAGTAATAAATACAAATTATGTATTATAGCTACAAGAAATAACTAGGAAAAGAGAATAGAAAATCCAGGATAGGCTAGTT
>CM055605.1:11254457-11316966 GCA_029379385.1 Quillaja saponaria | reverse complement strand
TATTACAGATAGGAATGCTGATTCCAAATTCATAAAAGAAGAATTGATCCATGAGATTGATGGGCTACTACAATTATAATGACCAAGGCCCCTTTATGGATTCTCCTGATATGATTCAGAGAGAGATAGAGTGCAGGGTTTGCTTTCAGAATTTGATCAGTATCTGAATTCTAGCCACTGGAATCTGATTTATGATCAAGAGATTTAAAAATTCCATCACTCAGAATAGGCCTGTCCTGAGCAGGCTTGATACCCAAAGTAGACCATATAGAACTCTTTGCAGCCTCTTCCGGATCATTAGTTCTTAATGTCTTAGGTACCCAAAGGCACTGTTTCATTGTATCTTCAGCCTGTATACTTGCATCTCTTGAATGTTTTCCTAAGGTTGGAGAGCTATTACCTGAACACTCATTATTGCTTGTAGAGGATGATGGTGATAGGATGCCGGTTGATCCAGTCAATCGCAATTCCCCCTTATGGAGACCGCAGCTTGGACCCCAATGTGAGGGAGGAATGAATGGTATTGCAATGCTTGGTAAGTTGAATCCAGGAACTCTTACTGCAGGTCGAGAACCTATATGAGCAGGATTAGGCACCATGCTACCAGGTCCAAGCAACATTGAGTTCCAATCTGGAGTCCATTGCAAAGCCCAGGGAGGCACATGGTAACACTGAAATGGTTGCAAAGGATTTAAACCAATACACTGTTCAGGTAAACCAACCTGCTCCATCCCCTTACCTGGGTATTCATTGTCCAAGAAAGGTGGCTTTTAAGGGAGAGCTGGATGATGAAGGATCCTCACCATCATCTCCATCAGCAGCAGCACCAACTTCAACAGCTTTCTTCTGGCCTTTGAGATTAAGCATAGTTTCCAGGGATTCACAAAGTGGAGCATTCTCCCTGAACTTAGGGGCTTCCTCTATCCCTTCAACAGGCCTTGAAGAGGTTGGATGTCCAGCATATGAGAGATGTAGTTTACTAGAAGAGTTGATGGTGTCTGCCTGGGTGACTGATACCACATTAGGGGACACGGCCACCTGACAGTATTGCGAAGATGAATGCTTGTTCTTTCGCTTTCCAGCACCGACAGGAACATTTCTAATTGTTCCTCCAGCTGTCCAATATCTGTGGCAAATTTTGCAGAAGTGCCTAGGTTGTTTAACATTGTAATTGTTGAAATAACAGAACTTTGTTTCCAAGCTATTGCAGCGAGGACAAGGGAGGATCTTGTCTGGCTTTTGGAAATTTTTTCTTGGTGATCACATCTCCTTTTGCTTCCTTCTCTTTCTCACGTCTATGAATCCCTTGCTGGTCTACCCCCAGAGTAGAATTTTGTTAATGTCGTCAACACCTGTAACTTTAGTAGAAGGATCGACCTCCTTTCCAGTAAAATTCATAGAAGGGTAATACTCTTCCATTTTTGTCGCGTCTTCAAATTCATTCTGCAGATAAAACTTGAATTGTGTTAGTTCTATGCAACAAAATTGCACTAACTTGAAAAAAACTTAATATGCAGTCAGAATTGAATCATTAATAACAACTTTTTATCATAAAACAAAATGCAACAAAGCAAAACTAGATGATGCAAATCAGGCATGAGAATATCCTTCTTTGAAACTTTAAATCAGAATTCAGTTAGACTCCTCTATTGTCTCATTTCACAAATCCGTATTCCACTATGTATTCAAAATAAAGAAAATATACCCAATTAGCTCAGGCTCTTTCTCACAAGACAAAAAATTAAAACTTCTTTTGTTTTTATGACTATTTCTTATGATTTTGAAATCAGGAATCTAACTCAAATTACTAGCTTTGTAACAAGTTATCAATCAACACTTTCTGGTACAGAATCCACATTTGTGTTACACAGTGATAGTAAAGAGTAGCAGGGTACCAAGCCCACATATTTAGGACTTTTAGACTCAAATGTACACTCAAATAGTCAGATGCAAGGTTTGTAACAAGTGAATAGGATAAATCCTTGGTCATAGCTTCCACAACATATTGTTAGTGCACATTTTGCTCTAAATATTAAATTACATTTATGCAAGTCGTTTCAAAAACTCATACTTAGCCTCTTTATTATTGTCCCTTCGATTAGCCACTGAGATCTTACATTTTATCAGTATTTAGAGTTGTGGAACAAAGTGGGTTCTCTTGGAATTTAGTGGGTATTCAGAGACATGGTTTACTTTTTCTTTTTTGTGAATAACAGGATGACATTTATCAATCACTATCCATAAATATAACTTACCACCAAGAAACACAACACTACTTAAATTTTTTTGTTTTCTGCAATTGAAGTAGAAAGGAAACTGATATATGACTGATACATAAAAGAAGTTGGATTTGATTACGCATAAAAAATGTTTAGAGAAGTGTACGTGGGTCAAAAAAAATTCAAGACAGTTCCGGAAACTCATAAAGAGAACTTTGTAAACTCAAAAAAGCTTCAATTTCTAAAGGGAAACAAGAAGAGGGGCTTCATGGCCTCACCACAGACGGAATCTGATGGATAGGATCGGTGTTGCGTACGGACTCCACCGGAATATTCCTCCCAAAGAGCTTTATAGCCGGACCTCTTACTTCAGGACATGCCTCAGGTGGAATCCAACCAAGGGAGAAATAAGACAAAAGAATTCCACACACTGAAGATAGAAGCACCAAAGCCAGTACCGAAAAGGGGAAAAAAGGAAAATCTTTTTACTTACCAAAAGAAGAAAAAGGATAGAAGGAAAAGAAACTTGTAAAAAATAACGCCGTCATAGGCTTTTTTCCTTTTTTTTTTTCTTAAAAAAAAATAAATTAAAATTCTCAAACTCATTTGTAAAAAATTGAAATACAATTATAAAATATTATTTTTAATTCGTATGCTTAGACCATAAAATATATTATTTTATACAATTTTTGTACTAAATTATTAATATATGTATTTAGAACACACATCATGCTAAATTACAAGTAATCTTGTTACTCTTTATTAGTAATTTCTCATCTGATAATCTCATCCATCCACCATTCATCTCTATTATTGACCTGATTGTATATGACAATTATTGTTAAAATCTACTACAAAAATGAGAATTATAATTCTTTAGGATCTATTAAAAATTACAACAATAATCTTACCCAAAAAAATTATTATGAGAATTGGTTAAAAATAATGATACTTATTACTAGAATCCTAAAAAATAAGACAAATACAAATATTATAAAATTTATCAAAGAGAATGACAACTAAGGCGGAGAACAACCAAGATACGAGGAACAGGTTCATCAACAAATTAAACATGTTGGGTTAGTGTATGTTTAAATTTAATTTTACTCATTATATCTTTTAATCTTACATATTTCTTACCGGAGGAATAGGTTTTGAGGTTTCAGTCGACACATATAAAAATGATTTGACATGTGGGTCTAACATTAATTCTAGGCCACAAGTTCCTTGGTGGCTACTGGTCCAACTGTTGACATCCTGCAATAGTATGTGTTTTGATAGACATCCCAATCAGTGACAAAAATAAAGTGAAAATGACAAAAATAAAGTGAAAATGACAAAAAGGAGAAATTAGTTGTTGGGATTTTGATGTCTCTCTAGTCGGTTTATGTAGTGACTTTGTATGTGTTATCTTTTTCTATTGCCCTTTATCAAGAAAACAAATTGTCAAATTTTCCAGTGATTTGAAAAATTATAAGACTTTGGAAAACAATAAAATTGAGCTATGTGAGAAATTAGAGGGCCACCTCGTATGTAGTAGTGCCCCCAAAAATCTCAGTGGTCATTTATTGATTTCTGACTAGTATAAAATAACACGTGTGACTTATAAGAATATCTATTTATACTAGAAATGTTAACAAGTTAAGTTCTTTAACTCGGCTCGCGAGTAAATATTCAAGTTCTTCTCGGTTTGTTAAAAATTCTTGAAATTTTTTAAAATTTTTCTAAAAAAATTATAGACAAGAGAAGTTAAACTCAAGATCACTTACATATTTGCATTGTGCACTAAATACTCTAGGCAAACATACAAATTATATTTATGTAACTCCATCAGTTAAAAGTTATGATAAATGTACTGAAGTTTTTACTACAAAAAACAGTACTACATGCTGTTGATAGCAGTTTGCTGACGACAATTAGGAGTTTGTTATCGGTATTGATCATTGCCAACAAGATGTGATTATGTTGTCAGTTAAGCACAATATTGCTAACAGGCCGTCAATAATAAAAGGGTACAAATTGTCTCATTAAAAAAATTTCAGATAATAAGAATGATCATATATTTTATTTTCATTGTTTTATTTTATGAAATTTATCATATTAATTCTAGAGAATTAATTACCAACTAAATACATGATTAAAGAGAATGCCTTATAATTATTAAATAATTTTGATATATTAACAATTGAATAAAGCTATATTAAATGTAATATACCATAAATATCTAATACATATTACTAACAAATTCTACTCATAATTCCAAATGATAATAGAAATATTGTCCCTCTCTCCAAAAAGTCTAATTCATTGTAGACCACTTTTTAAAATGTCCAAAAAAGTAAACTTGAAGAATCATTTTTTTCCAAATGTCCAAAAACTACACTCTCGTGAAGAATCATTTAGAATCGTCACTGCTAGCCATCTAACCCAACAATTATTGACAGATCAGTTCTATGCATACAAAATGATAAATTTATGTAATATACATATTACTATTTTCTCACAAGAATAAATTCTTGTATACACTATAACTCTGATTAATAAATTTTGTCACATATTGATCCCTTCTTATTATACATTTATTATTTACTTAAAAAAATTTATCATTAAATTTAAATAAACTTAAAAAAATAGTGTGAATGTAACATTATTCATAGCAAAATAGTGCACAAACTTTATTGTAGAACTGTTGGTATCAAAGATGGACTCTATTGGGCTACAAGTGAGGCTGCAAGAGTTATAATAGAAACAGATGGTGCAATTATGACAGCACATACTCTGGGTATGGACAGCACCACCGTGTGAAATTGAAATCATACATAACATAGTTATTGTTCATGGAGACTACCAAAAGCACCAAGAAATGGTGGAGGGAAATGAATTGGCCTTCCACCAATTAATGAGTGGCGTGGTTGTGGTTGTGGTGTTGGTGGTGGAGGGGAACGAAGCGGCCTTCCATCAATGAATGAGTGGCCTGTTGGTGGTGGTGGAGGGGAACGAAGTGGCCTTCCAGCAATGAATGCATGGTGCGGTGGTGGAGGTGATTGCCTTAATGATAGAAATGTAATAATTATACAGGACTTCATAAATAGAACATATTAACAATAAAGTTTGTGTACCATATTGAGCCATAGCAACGAATATGTAGAACCTCAAACAAGCACGTCTCAGTAAATGCTTATACTATACTCTCTATATTTAGTGGCAACTCTCAATAGGGCAAGATACGTATATTGTGAGACAAGAGGGGACCTAGCTTAGTTATTATCAGATAAACTCTAAGAGTGCTCTCATTAAATACTCCTAAAGTCACTTAGCCTACACTTACTGCCAATCCACATCTAATCAAATAAGAAGTGTGCTAGAGCTCTATCCAAAATGATCACGTAAAACATATAGGCTGTTACCAGTATGTCTCAAGTGAACTAAACCTTAAGGCCATTTAGTATTAAAACAAAACCATACAATTAATGAATGCCCACACATATGAAGTTTTTAACATTCTCTCCCTTGGGCAACATTAATTGTAGTTTAAAAATTTTGAAAAACATTTTAGAAAACGACTCTCGGGCAAGATATATAACTTTTATGTGGCCACAATTTTAAAAACTTTGGTCTTGAGACTCACTTCAAACAATCCAGCTCAATTAAATTATTAACATCGAATCATGACAATCATTGTGCCACTCAACGCACAAGACCATTCCATGGTTACAAATGTCAACAACCTAATTTGCAATGGATCTAGATGTGGTAATGTAGCATGAAAATAGCATCCAAATGTGATTAATATATGCTATTTTCATTGTCGGTCATCCAAGTGATTTCATTCAAAATCGGATGCTTTCGAAAGCACTAGAAATCACTTAAACTTAATTTTAAGCTAGTATGTCTCAACAACCATATCGAGATATCTAATTAGTGCCATTTTACCTCTAAATTGACAAAACCGTCACACTTAAGACAAGCACAAAGTCTTAAGATTTTAATGTAATAACTACTATTTTCATTAATAAAATATACCATCTAGCTAGTTTGAATAAAACAACGCAAACTCTCACTAACCATAAACATCAAACGACTCCACAATACTTATGTTATTAACATGACTTTTGGATACCTCAGTAAGTCTTTTGGTTAAAGGATTTGCTAATATTTTTTCTATTTAAATATATTCAAACACAATATCTCATTTTTTCATTAAATTCTTAATAGCCAGATACTTAATATCTATAACTTTCGATGCACTAGAATTCTTCTTGTTCTTTGAAAAGAACACAATAAAACTATTGTCACAGTAAATTTTAAGAGGTCTAGAGATTGAATCAACCACACCAAGATAGATTATCATATTCTTCAACCATATACCTTATGTTGATGCTCCATAACAAGCAGCGAACTCGGCCTGCATAGTGAAAGAAGCAGTGATTATCTATTTAGAACTTTTTAAAGATACGACTCCCCCAGCTTATATGAAAATATATCATAAAGCGGATTTCAGATTATCTTTGCAACCAGCAAAATCAGAATCAGAGTAACCAATCAACTCAAGATGATCAACCTTTCTATACACCAACATAAAATCATTGGTTCTCTGTAAATACCTCATAACTTTTTTCACAGCAACCCAATATTTTGGTCCTGAGTTTGACTAATATTTACCAAGAATTCCCACTGCAAAAGCAATGTCAGATCTGGTGCAAACCTGAGCATATAATAGGCTTTCAACTGCTCTAGCATAAGGCATATTCTTCATAAACTCTCTATGAAAATCATTTACGAGATACTAATCCAAGCTGAATTTGTCACCCTTGACAATTGGTATCCTTAGGCTTACATTTCTGCATATTAAACCTATCGAGCACATGATCAATGTAGGCTTGCTGAGAAAGACCCAACAAATGACGAGATCTGTCTCTATGAATTTCAATACCAAGAACAAATGGTGCCTCCTTAACATTCTTCATGTCAAAGGTCTTAGATAACATCAATTTTGTCTCATGTAGTAAACTAACATCACTGCTGGTAAGCAAATATCATCAATATATAAAACCAGTATGATAAATTTGCTCCCACCGACTTTAAGATATGCACTGATCAATCTTGTTTTCAACAAAACCAACAGAGGTGATTACCTCATCAAACTTTAAGAACCACTGTCGGGATGCTTGTTTTAGACCATAGATAGACTTCATGAGTCTACAAACAAATTCACTCCCTCCATTTTCTTTAAAACCTTCAGGTTGAACTATTAAACCTCTTCAGCAAGATCTTCATTTAAGAAGGTTGTCTTCACATCTATATGATATTGCTCAAGATTAAAATGAGCCACCGATGCCATGAGGACCCTAAAAGAGTCTTTAGTTAAGGCAAGAGAGAAAGTCTCACTAAAATCTACACCTTCTCTTTAAGAGAAACCTTTAGCTACAATTCTTACTTTTAAATGCTCAATTTTTCTTTTTGAATCTTTCTTGGTCTTGTAAAACCCTTTTGCACCTAACGGGTTTGCAACTCTCTGGAAGTGCAACCAACTCCTCTGTCCCATTATGTGCCATGAATTGCATCTCTTCTCTCATAGCTTCAATCCACTTGTATGACTGTGGACTGGAGACAGTTTTTCCATATGTAGTAGGATCAACAATATGACCAATATCATAATCAATCTCACCCAAACACATAATGAAGTCATCAGGAATAGCATGCTTTCTTTGCCATTCAGGGTTCTCATAGGTATTTATGTAATTGGATTTTTTGCTAAGGAGTTTCATGAGGAACATGTGCAGTAGTTTCAATGGGAACATGTGGTGCTACTTTAGCTTGTTCATTTACTTCCCCCCAATCACCTATTCTCACCACAAGTATAGGTACAATTGCTTCTGACGGATTATATAAAGGAATAGTAATATCCTTATTTTACTTTCCCTGATCTAAAGATGAAGACTTTTCAAACTTAGCAACATTAAATTCCAAGAAATTGGCAGTTTGTGATTCCACTATTTTGGTTCCTTGTATGGGGCAATATAACCTGTATCCTTTAAAGTGATCTAGATAACCAATAAAATAATAGCGGGTAGATCTAGGGTTGATTTTCTTCTTATTTTGGTTATAGATTCTCACTTCAGCTTGACTCTCCTAGACATGAAAATGGTTCAAGTTAGGCTTTCTCCCAGTCGACAACTCAAAAGGTGTTTCAGGCACTGCTTTACTGGAAACCCTATTAAGGATGTACAAGGCAGCTTTAATGGCTTCCCTCCAAAGGTATTCAGGTATGTTTGACTTATTCGTCATACTTCTCATCATATCCTTAAGGGTGCGATTATGCCTTTCGGCCACACCATTTTGTTCAGGGCTACCAGGCATGGTATGTTGGGCAACAATCTCACACTCTTGTAAGTACTTGGCAAATGGTCTCATATGTTGTCCATCAACTCCATGTTACCATAATACTCACTCTCATGGCCAGATTTCACAATCTTAATAACTTTCCGTATTGTTTTTCAACTTTAGTTTTAAAAATGATAAATTTATCAAGAGAATCAGATTTTTCTTTAATCAAGTATAGAAAACCAAAATGGAAAAAGTCATCAATGAAGATAGTGAAATAATAAGTTTTATATAAAGTGGTGGAATAGGGTCTACTAATGTCTGTATGAATGATCCTCTAAGAGTCCTAAACTTCGGGTTGCCCTCTTTTTCTTTTTCTTGGTTAATTTACCTTTAATGCAATCAACACAAGTTTCTAAATCACCAAAATCAAGTGATGGTAGGATATCATCCTTAATGAGTCTTTTAACTATTTCCCCTTATATGTGACCCAGACGCTTATTCCAAAGCATTGAAGATTTCTCTTTAATTAAAGGTCTTTTGGAAATAACTTTTTCAGTATTTAAGGAGGAATTAACATTTGAGGACTCTAAAATCATACCATTGGACAAAATAAACCCTCCAAGAAATGAACTTTTGAATTACCAAAATTAAAGGAATAACCAATTTTGTCTAACAAAGAACTGAAATTAAATTCCGCCTAAAAGATGGTACATAAAAAGTATTTTCCAAAACAAGTTCAAAACCACTTTCTAAAACTAAAGAGATAAGTCCTATGAACTCGACTTCAACTTTAACATCAACATCATTCCCAACTATAAGCTTTCCTTCTAAATCACTTGGCTTTCTTTTATGTTTGAACTCCTGCATGGTACAAGCAACATGAACAGTTGCACCACTATCAAGCCATCAAGAATTTAATGGAACATTAACTAAAATAGATTTAAAACAAACGAAAGCTAGTGAGTTACCTTATTGTTTCTTTTTCTTTTCTAACTGAGATTTCAATTTGAATCAGTCTGCTATCACGTGACCTCTCTTTTTGCAAAAGAAACATCTAATGTCCTTTTTAATGGCAGGGACCATCCACAATAGGTTTCTGACAAGTACCATGCCCTTTCACTTTCTTATGATGAGTAAATTTAAACTTACCTTGACCACCCTTGGTAGAACTAGGTTTGGAACAAGAAACAAAAAGTGCGGTTTCACTCTTTTATTTCTTAAGCAAATCCTTCTCAGCCACATATTTAGAGATAAGGTCATTGATAGTCCAAGATTCATTTTGGGTGCTATAGGCAATTTTAATTTGGGAAAAGTTAGGTGGTAAGGAATTGAGAGAATGGTGAACCACAAAATTATCAGGGATTGATATTTCTTTCTTTTTAAGTTGGTTTGTACATGAATCATTTTAAGAATAAATTCCTAAACCCTAGTTCCATTTTCATATCTCATACCCGCTAGATTATTTATTAGCTTTCCAGTCTCAGCATTATCAAATATCTTGTAACTATCCCCCATGGCTTTCATGAAGTCTTTGACACTTTGAGTTTCAGGCAACCTAATCAAAAGGTGTTCAGATATTGATCTTTTCATGTAGATCAAACTCAACCTATTTGATCTCTTCTATTTCTTAAAACCCTCTTTCTGAGTTATGGAGTTAGCATTAGAAAGGTCAGTAGGTTTCTCACTACGCAGGGCTAAATCGATATCCATAATTTTCAGGGCAAATTCAACATCTTGTTTCCATTTCTTAAAGTTGAAACTGTTCAACAATTCAATAGTAGCACTATTGTTGTTTACAACTAGGGAAACTGATTCAATAACAAATAATACAACATATCAAATAAATTGAGTAACTAATAATCAAGAATAAAAATTTATTCTCTAAGAATCCAAAGTGTATCATTACAAACTCTCATTGGGACAAAGAATATAACATGCTATTAGGATCTTATGATTAACCGATGAAACTAAAATTAGAGCATCCTAGCTTTTGAAAAGTCTATCCTCTTTGGGCAGATAGACCTTCTAGGCTGGTATACCCCAACTATATGTTTCATGTATTTCCAAAATTAAAGTATCTAATAACATCTTTCGGCAGGAAACTAAATGCAATAATTTAAGAAATATCCTATACTATTGCTTTTAAAAATCTATAAATCTATATAAATAGACCACTTTGGTGGCAACCATCTACATAAACCTATAAGATTTTCTCAAGCTGGAAAAATATAATTACTCATAATTTATCATTTCAAACTAAAATAAATTTAAAAGTATCTCATAGGATAATTAAACACATGTTACAATTTTTTTAAAAAAAAGAATCAAAAGAAAAGCATTCTATTGCACATGTTTTGAAAATACGAGAGTACTATATTATTTAGTTCTCACTAGGGAGAGTACTTACTGTTAACAATTTCAGAACATATAAAATATGAAAATTTAACAGTTCTCAACAATTTTATATGTACAATCATATTAGTTTGAAACATAACAAAATATCATTTACCAAAACAATAATTTATACACATAATATTCCTAATTTAACCATATTATAAAATCATAAATTCACAAAATCAACTTTGTAAAAATTTGGGGGGAAACAGGATGGCAGAAGGCTACATGCACCACCTGCAGTGACTGGAAACACCTTCTTCTTCCTCTAGCAAAGTTTGTTCGACCCGGACTGGAAGAAAACGGACCTTCCTTGACCCCATCACCATTAAAGCCGTTTTGATGCCTAAATTTCTCTAAAAATTAGTGGGTTTCAATGGGTTTTAGTAATCTAATAAAAACCCTAAGTTAATTATAAGTTTAAACAACTAAAGTGGTCTAATCTTAAAAAAAAAAAAATGATGAATATGAACTTGAAATTTTTTCTCAAATTTATCAGAACTTTGTCACTTAATTCAATCCAATGATTCTTATTGCTATAATAATACATTAGAAACAAAACCCATTGATCAAATCAGATTAAAATAATCTAAATTCTACGTTTTAGAAATAAAAAAATATATTAAGTTTGGTCTTGAAATAGCCCGAAAAAGAAAATTCAGATTTCTCAGTGATTAATTGATCATATCATGCATGCTATATACCAAATTAAAAATATAAACTATACCTGTAAAAGCCCTAACAAATCAGGCTCAATTTCATTCATATAAGAATTCGATTAGTTTACAAATCAGTGTTATATAAAAGCCTATTATTTCATGTTAATAAAATTAATATTAGGGTTCTAAATTCATGTAGATTTGACTCTGATACCAAATGTAATAATTATACAGGATCTCATACGTGAATTTATAGAACATTAACAATAAAGCTTGCATACTTAATTGAGCCATAGCAGCAAATATGTAGAACCTCAAACAAACATGCTTATATAGCCAGGTCATTATTTCCGTACTCTCTATATTTAGTGACAGCTCTCAATGTGACAAGATACATATATTGAGAAATGAGAGGGGACCTAGCTTATTTATTATCAAATAAACCTTAAGAGTCCTCCCATTAAAGACTCATAAAGTCACTTAGCCTACATTTACTATTAGTCCACATCTAATTAGATAAGAAGTGTACTAGAACCTTATCCAAAATGATCACATAAACCATATGAGCCTTTGCTAGCATATCTTAAGTAAATTAAACCTTAAACTTATTTTATTATTAATACAAAACCATACAATTAATGAATACCCACACATATGAAGTTTCTAATAGGCAAGACTGGCCTATGGATACACGGCTTGCCAGTAATGAATGAGTGGCAAGGTGGATGCTATGAAGGAATTGACAGCTAATCGAGTAGCTGGGGCCCAGCCCGCAGCGTGACGAAATATCCCATTTGAGATACATGACCTTAAGGGTAGCTCGGAATATAGGCAAGCACCTTGCCTGTCTCTGAGGCCTGAACTTAATGATTAGCCGGAGCATTCTGTGCCCAACCACCCTTTTGTCCAATACGTAGTACCATACTGCCAGGGGTGAAGATTACAGCCTTGGAGTAGTATAATGGCACTTCAGATCCAAATGACTTCGAGGTGGGTTTTAAATCATTGATGTTATTACATGGGATCTCTGACCAGGTTATGTGCCATGCATTTGAGTCCACGCTTAGGGGGAGTGCTCAACGTTCGTTTGCATTGCTTAGACCAATATAAATTCATACCTTTGGATAATTGGTCGACCTATTCAAACAACATTTTATGACCAACAGGAGAACTGAGAAGGACGCCACTCACCTCCTAACAATGAAACAAAATGAGAAGGAGTCACTTAGAGAATTCATAGCTTGCTTTAATGACGCTGCCCTTAAGATCGATGGTGCCAATCCTCAGTTTGTTATGACAATGTTAAGGGCAGGGTTGAAGAAGTGTGAATTTTGTTACAGTTTGAACAAGATATTACCCACGACCTTGGTGGAACTCATGAACCGAGCTACAGAGTATATGAATGAGGAAGAGGCTAAGAAAGCTCTGCTTCCCCAACCTCTTAATAGATCTAGATGGTAGTGTTGCTAGCCATACAGTCCAAGGGCGTCCTGAAATGGCCTAACACACTCAAACTGCAGCCCTTGTCATTGACAGATTCAAGCACTATATGTTCGATAGGAGCCTGGGCCATGACACTGAGGACTGTTGGACATTGAAGGATGAAATTGAAAAATTAAATTAAAGGGGAAGTCTAACAGAATTCATCCAAAAAGAGGGGATGAGGCGCCCTTATGGTAGGGATGAGCATCGAGCAGATCAGAATCAACATAAGGGCCAACAATCCAAGTAGAGTAGACCAGAGTCTCAAAGGGTTTCCCTAGAGAGAGGTAAGGTGATAGGGACCATATATACCATCTCGAGTGGTTTTTCTCCTGTAAGTCAAACCACCTTGGAATGGAGGAGATATTCCAGAAGACCACTGAGGGAAGTAGAAGAAATTCGGTGACCTCGAAGAAAGGAATCATAGGGCATAATAACTTTCTCGAATAATAATTTAGCTTGGGTGGGAAGCCCCCATGACGAAGCATTGATCATCTAAGTCCTTATAGCCAATTTCCAAGTACAAAGAATAGTGATTGACAATGGTAGCTTAACATATATCATGCACTCAAAATGTTTTGACCAAATGGTGATATCTCATGATTGCCTAAAGCCCTTCGATGGGTCATTGGTAGGTTTCAATGGTAAAGCCGTTGAGGAGATTAGATCAATCGATTTACCAGTGACTCTAGCTGACAAGGAGCTCGTCTAAATGGTAACTATCCAGTTCTGTGTGTGCATATAACATCATCGTGGTATATTTACCTCAAGTTTTTAGTCATGGGAGGAGTGGGGAGAATCATGGGAAATCAAAGAATTGCTAGTAATGTTGTTTTGCGAGCTTAAAAAACTAAGCTTCCGAGGTCCTACACATAGATGATGTTAGAGATGCCAGTCCTAGTAAAAAGATTGATATCCAAAAGAAGACCAAATCTATAAAGGAATTTGAACTAGTACAGTTAATTAAGTAAGACCCTGGGACGAAGATAGAGTCTATGATTAAGGAAAGCTGTTGAAGGTGTTAAAGGAAAATAGATCGTCTTTCACTTATTCGACAAATGATATGCCTAGAATCTACCGACGACCATTTAATATCGGTTATAGGTGTACCAGTAAGCGATCCCAGTTCAACAAAAGAAAAGAAACTTTGCAGCAGATCATCAAGTTGCAATGCAGGAAGAGGTGAACAAGCTATTGGAGGCAAGTTTCATTAGATAATTACAATATCCAGACTGATTGTGTAACATAATTATGACAAAAAAGCCCAATGGGAAATGGAGAATGTGTGTAGATTTCATAGACTTGATTAGTGCTTGCCCAAAAGATAGTTTCCCTTTGCCTCGCATAGACTACCTGATCGATAGTTTGTTAGGGAATGAACTCTTAAGCTTTATGGATGCCTATACAGGATACAATCAGATCATGATGGCTAAAAAAGACCAAGAAAAGATATCTTCCATTACTAAGATGGGAACTTACTATTTTAAGGTCATGTTATTTGGGCTGAAAAAACACAAGGGTGACTTATTAGTAGTTGATGAATCAGATCATGAGTAATATGGAAGTGTATGTCGACGACATGTTGATTAAGAGTGCCACTGCTCGAGATTATGTACAAGACCTAAAGGAAAGTTTTGAAACAATAAATCAGCACGACTTAAAGCTCAACCCTACAAAGTGTACTTTTGAGATTCCGGCAAGAAAATTTCTTGGTTTCATGATCACCACCAAAGGTATTGAAGCTAATCCGGCCAGGATTTAGGCAGTTTTAGATATGAAGAGCCCAAGAATGGTCAAGGAAGTTCAAAGTCTAACAAGAAGGGTGACTGCTCTAGCGAGTTTCATATCGAGGTAGGCTGATAGATGTTTCCCTTTTTTCAAACTCTCAAAATGGTATTCTCCTAGACAGACGAGTGCAAGAGGTCATTTCAACAATTAAAGGAATATTTGGCGTTTGTCCTAGTCTTGGAAAAGCTTGAAAAGGGAGAGTTCTTGGCACTATATCTTGGTACATCTCTGATAGTAGTGAGCTCAGTTTTGGTAAAAGAAGAGAAAGGATTGCAAAAGCTAGTCTATTATGTCAACAAGATACTCCAAGAGGCTGAGACTAGATGCCTTCACATAGAAAAAGTGGCTTGCCCTTACAAGCTCAGTTAAAAAGCTTAGGCTGCATTTTGAAGCCCACATGAAAGAAGTTAGAACGAACTAACCGTTGAAGAAAACCTTGCATAAACCTAACACATCAGGCCGGATGGTATACTGGTCGGTGGAGTTGGGGAGTTCAATGTCCGTTATAGTCTTTGAACTGCAATAAAGGCTCAAGCATTGGCGGACTTTGTAGTTCAATTCGTTGCTTGGCCTGAGGTGCCCCAAACTACAGGCGCTGCTGACCCTGTTGTCGAGGAACGGGGTGATGTTATCCATCCTAGAAGGATCCTGCATTGAGTATGTTATCAAGAATTTTTGTTTTGTTGTCTCCAATAACACGACCAAGTATGAAGTGTTGATATTGAGTCTAAAATAGGCTCGAGCCTTCATGGTAGAATAGTTGAGGAATTCCTCAAAAATCATAACATCATTATCCTACCTTTCTTCACCATTAGTAAACCCTCTCCCGTGCTTATAGCTCTCTCTTTCTCTGCATTCTCTCCCAGGTCGCATGCACCCTCCCTATCTCTAACCTCTGCTTTCACTTTAACGTGGCTTGCTAGCGCCATTTGGCGTTCTAGCTTAGCAATGTCCTCTGCTTCATCCTCACCAGGCTATCGTGCCTTTGATATGTCGAGGTTGGGGTCCTATTTCCTCAAGAATTCAAGGCATTGAGTCCACCCCTACCAATAGCATTCGCTGCCCTTATCGTAGATTATTTTGCAACACTTAGCAGACTCCTTGAAGATTATTACAACAGTTTTGGTGTCATCCTTGGCGTCCAGGAAAGCGCCCTTTGTGTCTTCTATCTCATCTGTTAAGGTGCTTATCTCATCATCTTGGTTGGTGAGGGTGATTTTCAGGCAACCTACTTCTTTTTATAAGCCATAGTTGTGGTCCTTCCTAAGCTTTATCTCTTTGGCAAAATGAGTGCAACCTTCACGCTGTCCAGCTCTGTAAAAGTCTTGACAAGCTTGTTGGCCGAGTACTCTATATCTTCCAAAGCTTTCTTATAGCGCACATACAAAGAAGCTTGAATCTGGATTGCCTGCTAAAACACAAAGATGAATTGTACGTTAGCTCTAAACTCTCTAATGTAGGCAAAAAAAATAAATCGAGAGACTTACATTGACATTGGCAATAAGGTGGCCAAGCAGAGCATCCTCAATCGGGAGCTCATCCATATACATTACGTTGGTGGCCAGAGTAATGCCCCGGGCTATAGTGTACGCTACCCTAGGGATATTATGCATGCCCACATCTACCTTTGCATTAAGAAACTCATGGGTAGAGTAGGCGAGGAAGGGGCTGTTAGTATAGGCAGCTTAATTAGTGAGTCAAATTTCCTTATTTATAGTTTCTTTCCTTATTTCTAGTTTCATTATTCATGTGTAATTTTTATTGCATATTTGGTTGATATTTAGTCTAGGTTCACTATGTTAGGTTAAACACTTTAGCCTATAAATAGAGGC
Source organism: Quillaja saponaria (assembly GCA_029379385.1). Classification (NCBI taxonomy): domain Eukaryota; kingdom Viridiplantae; phylum Streptophyta; class Magnoliopsida; order Fabales; family Quillajaceae; genus Quillaja; species Quillaja saponaria. The sequence goes on along the minus strand of CM055605.1, from coordinate 11,300,265 downwards.
TCCCTCTTGTATATTGAAAATTATCTGAATATATATTCTTCTTATATTCAACATGGTATCAGAGCTTAGGGAGAAAAAACCCTAATTTTTATTTTCCGCTGTGTTTCTTTCTAGGGCGTCTTTCTATTGCTGTGTTTCATTCCAGCATGTCTCTCTATTGCTATGTTTCATTCCAGCAGTACGATTATTATTCATCGGGGTACTGTTCATCGGTATGTCTACATCTGAAAAATCTGAAATCGGTATGTCAAAACCTAGTACTTTTATCTCTGTGTTTTCTGGATCCCCTGTTATTACTACTGAGAAATTGAATGGATCTAATTATTTGTCTTGGGCTGCATCTGTTGAGTTATGGTTTCTGGGACAGGGATATGAAAATCATCTCACGAAATCATTGGCTGATATTCCAACCCCTGAACAACTCAATTGGAAAAAGATCGATGCCCAATTATGCAGTTTACTCTGGGCATCCCTTGAACCTTCTATATTGCAGATTTTTCGGGCATATAAAACATGTTTTGAATTATGGAAACGGGCCAGAAGTTTATACACTAATGATATCCAACGTTTTTACACTGTGGTATCTAATCTGTTGAATCTAAAACAGGCTAATCAGGATATGTCCACCTATTTGGGCAAGATTCAGAATGTCAAAGCTGAACTTGCTGAAATATTACCTCTTACCACTGATCTGGCTGACCAAGAGGCACAAATGGACAAGCTATTCATGATTCTCACTCTATATGGCTTTCGAACTGATCTTGATCCAGTTCGCCATCATATATTAGCTAGTCCTAGTATTCCTTCCATGGAAGAAGTATTTGCTCGGTTGTTACGTATCTCATCTCCGGTAGTAACACATGTTGAGAATCCATCTCCTGATTCTTCAGTATTGATCTCTCACTCTAGTACTCGCGGAGGTCATGGTCGAGGAGGTCGGAGTCGTGGACGCCCCCAATGCGCTCATTGTAACAGGATGGGTCATATCAGGAAAAAGTATTACCAACTGATTGGTTATCCGGGTACTACAGCTAATATTGTTCAATCAGCCAATTCACTTGAAGTTTCACCATCTAAAGAAAAACCTCTTAATGTCTCATTATCAGCTATTGAATATGATAAGTTCCTACAGTATCAAGCTACTCAGCAATCTTCTTATGGTAATTCTGTCCCTTGCCTCTCTCAGACCTTTTCTGGCACTTGGATTCTTGATTCTGGTGCCTCTGATCACATATCTGGTAATCCCAAACTTTTTTTTAGTATTAGTAATCCATCATCACTTTCCACTGTCACTATAGCTAATGGTTCCACAACCATTGCTAAAGGTATAGGTCAAGCTACACCATTATCTTCTTTGCCTTTAGAGACTGTACTTTATGTCCCTGAATGTTCATTTAATCTGATTTATATTAGTCAATTGACTCGTTCTCTCAATTATTCTATCACTTTCATTGATGATTCCTTTATTATACGGGACCGACGTACAGGACGAATGATTGGCACATGACGTGAGTCACATGGCCTCTACCATCTTACCACACTACCTACATCTTCAGTGGCTTGATCTACAGATGTGTCACCTATTCTCATTCACAGTCGGTTGGGTCATCCTAGTCTATCCAAGCTTCAGAAGATGGTTCCTCGTTTGTCACATCTGTTATCTTTAAATTGTGAGTCATATCAGCTTGGCAAGCATACACGTGTTTCGTTTCCAAAGCATAGTCGTTTTAGAGCAGAGTCTCCCTTTCATCTTGTTCATACTGATGTTTGGGGTCCTAGTCGTGTTAGTTCATCTTTGGGATTTCAGTATTTTGTAACTTTTATTGATGACTATTCTCGTTGCACGTGGTTATTTTTAATGAAAAATCGTTCTGAGTTATTTTCTATATTCCAACAGTTTTGTGCTGAAATTAAAACACAATTTGGTGTTTCTATTTGTATTTTGCGTAGTGACAATGCACGTGAATATTTTTCTACATCATTTCAGCACTTTATGACATCTCAAGGTATGCTGCATCAATCATCCTGTTCTTACACTCCTCAACAAAATGGAGTTGCTGAGCGCAAAAACAAACATTTAATTGAAACAGCTCGCACTCTATTACTTCATGGTCATGTTCCACTTCAGTTTTGGGGTGATGCTGTACTTACTGCATGCTACCTTATTAATCGCATGCCATCTTTTACATTGCATCACAAAATTCCATATTCTATCATCTTTCTTAATCATCCCTTATATTCACTTCCACTTCGTATCTTTAGTTGCATTTGTTTTGTTCATGATCTAACACCTGGACAGGATAAACTCTCTTCCAAATCATTTAAGTGCATCTTCTTGGGTTATTCTCGCCTTCAAAAAGGGTATAAATGTTACTTTCCAGATAAGAATCGTTACTTTATCTCTGCTGATGTTACATTTTTTGAGGAATCTTCATTCTTTCCCTCGACTATTCCTTAGTCACCTTCTATCTCTGAAGCTCTTCCGGCTCCTTATCTTGGACCAAATGACTGTGTATCATCTGCACCACTACCTAATCTTCTAGCAGACACTGTTGATGTAACTGATGACTCACCTTCTGTCCCAACACCTTCCCGTGCCTCGGATCTTGCTTCACCACCTATTTTACGAAGAGGTACTCGTTCAACTCGTAATCCTTATCCTATTTATACGTTTTTGAGTTATCATCGTTTATCTTCACCCTATTATGCATTTGTCTCCTCTTTGTCTTCTATTTCTGTTCCAAAGTCCACCAGTGATGCTCTTGCTCATCCCGGGTGGCGGCAGGCCATGATTGATGAAATGAACGCCTTACATACTAATGGTACTTGGGAACTGGTCTCTTTACCTTCTGGAAAATTCACTGTTGGCTGTAAATGGGTATACACCGTAAAAGTTTATCCTGATGGTTCTGTTGATCGCTTAAAGGCTAGATTGGTAGCAAAAGGCTACACTCAGGTCTATGGTGTGGATTATTCAGAAACTTTATCTCCCGTAGCTAAAATTACATCTGTCAGGGTATTTATATCTCTAGCTGCTATTTTTGATTGGCCACTCTATCAATTGGACATAAAAAATGCTTTCTTACATGGTGACCTTGATGAAGAAGTCTTTATGGAGCAACCACCTGATTTTGTTGCTCAGGAGGAGTCTGGTATGGTGTGTCGATTGAAAAAGTCTCTATATGGCTTAAAGCAATCTCTTAGAGCTTGGTTTGGTAGATTCAGTGAAGTTGTTCTTAGTTTTGGCCTTCGGAGGTGTACTGTTGATCACCCAGTTTTCTATAAACATACACCTAATTATAGAATTCTTTTAATTGTATATGTGGATGATATTTTGATTATAGGTGATGATAATCATGGGATTCAACAATTGAAATCATTCCTACAGTCTAAGTTTCAAACTAAAGACTTAGGACAGCTAAAATATTTTTTGGGGATCGAGGTTGCAAGATCACAATTGGGTATTTGCCTTTCTCAAAGAAAGTATTGTCTGGATGTCTTGAGTGATATAGGTATGTTGGATTCCAAACCTGTAGATACTCCTATGGATCCCAATACTAAACTTGTACCAGATGAGGGGGAGCTACTGACTAATCCTGAGCAATATAGACGTCTTGTTGGTAAGCTGAATTATCTCACAGTCACTAGACCAGATATTGCTTTTGCAACTAGTATGGTTAGCCAATTTCTTTCTCAGCCTCGAACATCTCATTGGAATGCTGTTATTCTTATCCTAAGATACCTTAAAACTACACCCGGAAAGGGATTATTATATAAGAATCATGGGCACACTCTAGTTCAAGGACATGGTCGTGGTCATACATTAGTCCATAAACATAATTCTACTCCAGTTCAAGGTTATAACGATGTTGATTGGGCAGGCTCTCAATTTGACAGAAAATCTACTACAGGATACTGTATATTTCTAGGTGGAAATCTTGTTTCATGGAAAAGTAAAAAGCAAACTGTTGTTGCAAGATCCAGTGCTGAATCTGAATATAGGGCTATGACTCATACCACCGCTGAGTTAGTTTGGCTGAAAAATCTATTAGACGAACTTGGATTTCAGCACTCACAGCCTATGGAGTTAGTATGTGATAATCAAGCTGCATTACATATTGTATCAAATCCAGTCTTTCATGAACGAACAAAACATATAGAAGTTGACTGTCATTTCGTTCGTGAGAAGCTTATGGATAATACAATCAAGACTACATATACAAAATCAGAAAATCAGTTAGCAGACTTATTCACAAAATCTTTGACAGGAAATCGATTACGATATCTATGCAACAAGCTTGGAACATATAATCTTTATGCTCCAGCTTGAGGGGGAGTGTTAGAGTGTAAATATAGGCAGCTTAATTAGTGAGTCAAATTTTCTTATTTATAGTTTCTTTCCTTATTTCTAGTTTCCTTATTTCTGTGTAATTTCTATTGCGTATTTGATTGATATTTAGTCTAGGTTCACTATGTTAGGTTAAACACTTTAGCCTATAAATAGAGGCTCCCTCTTGTATATTGAAAATCATCTGAATATATATTCTTCTTATATTCAACAGGGGCAACCCGTTAGGCTCCACTGGGCAGTCAGAGAACTTGCACAGGTGCAGTCTCTTGCTAGCTTATCTCTCCTCTTTGGAAGAGGGCATGCCACTCTCAGTAACAAACACCACAGTAGTAATCGGTACAGCTCGTTTCACAATTGTTCTGTCAAGTGAGGAAGGCGAAACATCAAAAATCTCAATTTTAGGAGAGGAATGAGGTAGGGAAAAGGTAGCAGCTTCGATCTTGGCGACTTTCTTGGGCAGGTAGCTACCTTTACTAACAGTTTTCTTTTTCAAGGCCATTGCTTTAGCCATCGCCTCTTTGAGGTGCCTCATTTAGCGGCCTGGACCTCAACTGCCTCTTGTTCTGGTGTAAGCCCTCTATCTGTATAAAAAGAAAAAAAAAAAAAAAAAAAAAGAAAAGAAAAGTCAGCAAAGGGAGGTGATCATAAATCAACACTACTAAGAGCAAACTTAATAGAATGGACCAATACTCGACCAGAGTAGAATCGACTATATAGTAAGTAGTATCAAAAGACCACTAGGTTTATACTTTGTATACACCAAAATCTTATCTAATCTCTTTTGCTGCAACCTGGTAAGTTTGGGCAGCTTCCTTAACTTATAAAGAACGTCCCACCCTTGCAGAAGGTTAGTTGGATATGGCGTCCTAACCAAAAATTATTTTGGCTTCCAATCTTTGTTGTTGTTTGCTCGAGAAATATACCTAACCTCTCGCGTTGTTCTTGACACCCAACAGATGCCTCAAATAAGGAGGGCTTGATCGATAGCTCGCTTCACACTGATACAAAAGTGATTAGAAAGTGCCATCCATTAGGTGCCAATTGGGTAGGGTATATTCTGAAGGCATTCAAGAGCTTTTCGACCAAAGGATGAAGATGATACCACATGCCAGAATGAAGGTATTTCTCGTAGAAACAGAAAAAAATCGGGATAGAATTAAATGGCAACAACCCTGTTGTGGTACTTCTCAGTGCCCAAGCTCCCACTAGCTAGAAATACTACCTAGAAATGGTGATTATTTGAGCATCCGAAATCACATTCTTAATATCATGGATTGCCTTTGTATTAGTTTGTGCTTAGAAAGGAGTGACATCCTCATTGGACTCTTCACCCTGTTTTGGAGAGAATTGAGCTAGGGTGGTCTCCTCATCTGAAGAAGTATTAGTGTGTGTTTTAGAATTTGTGCTAGGACTTGAAGTGTCCTAACGACACCTAGTCTCCCCGCCATATTGAGTCATCAGTATGCCTATATCCTTCCCTCTACTAGGCCTATGAACAGGCTCTTCGCCTCACTGAACTAGGGTCCTAGGTCACCTGCACTAGAGGAAAACTGAGAAGAAGGCTGGGAAGAGGAAGTCTCTTTCTTGACATAATGGGAAAAAAATAATAATTTCAAGACTGCCAAGAGAAGTAGCCTGTACTTATGAGTATGAAGGTAGAAGAGGAGCTTCCTCTATTGAATAATCGAGTTACAATTGGGTAAAGCTTCACTAGTGTTTTCAGTAAGTGAGAAAGCAAAATGAAGTGGCTTCCCTTTATATAGGGGCACATGGTCCACCTCGCATTTCGAGCCCTATCAGGACTTGCCACGCCTCAAAGTCTCTAGGTGCCGTACTTAACACTAATACTAAGAAAGAACTTGACTCAGAATATGAAAGGTCTAAACTGGTCATATATATTATTGGGTGAGAGATGGGCCTTTATGACCTGAAGATTTCAAGCCTTCCCATTACAAGCTCAAGAAAGAAAGACAAGTAAAAATGAATTCCAACTCCCACACACTTGACTAACCTGGCGACCGCTCAAGGCGCACTCTTAAGCATGCTTTGGTTGGCACCCTTAACATCATAATGATGGACTCACTTTTACAGCCCCTCAGCAACCTTAAGGCTCTTGTTCTAAGGGCAGATGTTAGTACCATTTGTAGCAGACCAATGCAGGGATGACTCGTGGCTACCAGCTGACTTGTTACCATGAACAGTTTAGGTAACACATACTCTCATTCGATATCTATAAATAAGTCCCCTAGCTTCTTGGAGAAGATAATGTCATTTTGTCTCAAGTAGCTCTCATTTAACTTAGCTGATCGTCACTTCTACTAACTTGATCGTCGAAATGACTTGGGAGGTCATCGATCGGGGACCACTCAATCTCGTTAGTGCAGGCACTACAACTAGGGAGATCGCCTTCAGTTAAGGAGATCGCAAGACCAGCTCGAGGAGTAATTGAACCCAGGCAAAGAGCACATCAACAAGTATGATGTGTGAAAATATCTCTTTTGTAGTTACATTTATTTGACCATCTTCACAGTTTTCTTCTTCTTCAATTTCATTCTTGTGTGTTATAGTAAGCAATTCTTCACACATACTATTCCATCTCTTTTTTCTTTTTCTTTTTCACTACTTTGGGCTATTAGTTTTTTTGCAACTTTGAGAGCTAGTAATGAAGTTAGTTTTTCAATTTTAGGCTCTAAAGTTTGCCTCTAGAATTTTTACTCTTTTTTTTCGTTTGTCTTTTATGTCTATCTTTAACAAAAAATTATTTGTTCAGTCTCTACTAATATATTGTATGTAAAACCATATATTCAACTATTTAAACTTTTATGTTATTAGAATATATTTTTTAAGTTTGTAATAAATTTGTAAATTCTAATAATTAATATTCAAAAGGAAATTTCTTTTGAAAAAAAATATTAATTACAATGTACTAGGAGTTATTATATATAAGCCTTGGCATAGAAATGATTTCTCAAAATTTTACTAATTATTAAGAATTATTATGTTATGAGATATTATATATAATAAGTAGGTTATATACATACATACATATATATATATATATATATATATATATATATATATAAAAGTGAGGGAAAAAATACAATTTTGATGGATATCTTAGTTGACTAAGTAAGAAGGAGGTGTTGTAACATAATGGTCTCACGTTCAAATCATACCATCAACAACAAATGTTTAGTTATTTTTTCTTTAATAGTGATGATGTGTTTTACCATCTTAGTGTAGTTATATAAAATTATAATATTGTTTAATTGGAAGTCCCTTATTATAAGAAATAGCGTTATTTTCATCTATCAGTTGCAGATGCTAAAAGTTGTCATGCAGACCTAAATAATAATTTGCGTTTACGTCCCGATGTTATTTTTCCTTGATAGTACTGATGTGTTTCCTTACCTTAGTTTAATTATATAAAATTATAATATTGTTTAATTAGAAGTCCTCTAGTTTAAGAAATGATGTTATCTAGGTCTGTCAGTTGCAAATGCAGAAAGTTGTCATATAGACGCAAATAATAATATGTGTATGCATCTAGATGTACATAAACGGATATGGTAACCTTACATTCAAATATTATTTTCTATGTCTTCAAATATCATTTCTATGCTTGTATAAACATATAACTTATCTCTGTTTGACTTTCGGCATCTGCGTGGCAGACGCAACATGTAAAAGTCAATAATTGCTTGCCATGTATTGAAATCTGAAGTCTAGATGCTAAAACACAAATGCAGATATAAATGTGTCTACCATGCAGATACATAAGCATAAACACTATTTTTTTTTCTTTTTATTGTCATCTGTGTCTGCAAAGTACAGATGTAGATAATCAAAATGCTGATGTAGATGGTAAAAATAATTTAATTATTTTATTTTATTTTTAATGTTATACATGTATACAAATATATTTATATTTAAATTTTAGATTATGTAAAATAAATACTATACAAAAATCGTCATAACAATATTCTTTACGATAAATGAAAAATTAATTTCTTAATCCAAAATTTTCGTCATCTCGAACTTGCTCGTCATCCTGACTAAGTTGCTAAGGCTCGGATGAAGAAGATGCAACATAAATTAAACAAAATAACTAAGTTATACTTAGCTTAGTGAAAACTTAACTTAATATTTATATAAGTTAAAACTCTAACTTACGCAAATTAAACAAAAAATTTAAAATTTTTGCCTTGAAACTAAAAGTTTAGCCTAGCGTCCTAATTATTGGTCTAAATGGATTTTCATTTTTTTCTACATTTCTTGTTCATCCACATGGTCATGCCGCTACTCTTAGAATCCCGAACGAATGTCTAATTGACTATTTTATGCCACTAAACCCAAAGTTATAAAGTTTTTTCCTTGAAACTGTAATATTGACCTAATAACCTAATCGTTAATCCAAATATATTTATGTTTCTTCCTAAAGTCTTATTTGTCCCTATGGTCGTATCAGTACTCACAGAACCTCTAACAGACGTCTACTTGATAGTTCCCCTCTACCTCCCCCGTGATCCCAAAGTTATAAAACTTTTTTCTTGAAACCGTAATAGTGGCCTATATTCTAATAGTTGATCAAATGGATTTCCGTTTCTTGTTTTTGATCTTATTCATCCCTATAGTTATGTCGATACTCCTGAAATTTGAAACAGGTTTGTACTTAACTTTTTAGCCCTCTGAACCCAAATTTAAAAAGCTTTTATCTTAAAACTATAACCTAATATCCTAACTGTTAATCTAAATAGGTTTTCATTTCTTCCTACATATCTTATTCGTCCCCACAGTTGCTAGTACTTTCAGAATTCGAAACATACTTATACTTAACCGTTTTACTCTTTGAACCCCACTTTTCAAAAAAATTGAATTTAAATTATAACTTGAGTATAAAATACTATATATTTAAGACTCCTATAATGAAAATGAAATTAAAAGAATATGTATCTCTAGGAATGACTGTGTAATATTTATACCGGAAAAAAAAATTATATGATTATATTAGTTATTTATAAAACGCATAACAGAAATAGTAATTAATATTGTCATAATATATGAACTATATACGAACATACTTGCATATTTATAGATAAGAACTTTTAATTCTCATAATTGTCATCAACCAACTCTTCCTTTTCATTGATCATCATCTACTTCTTAAACTGAGATGATTTCATCGTTATCAATAAAATTATTATTCACAATTATCCTTGTACGTTTTTTTTGCTCTTTGATTGGCAAAGCTCATTTGGGTTAATTTCTTCTATCAAATTTCCATTGTAAAGTGATTCAGATAGATTGACAACATCTTTAAGGGCAACTAGAGCTGGAAATTGGGTTTTTCAATCTTGAAAAAAGTTTTAAAGCGTGGGCAACTACATCTTCAGTGCTATCTTAAGTCATTAGTAAATTAACAAAGTTTCTTAGTTTCACTCTATCTATTACCCACCAATCAAGCCTTTCTCTTTTCTTATATGGATATTTTGTATAAAATGCTTGTGTCGCTTAATAACCCAATACAAATTGCTCGCCTGAGTTAAGTTTAAACATGTGATTTATCTCAATCAAACCATTTTAAGGGTCAACTTTAAGTCTTTTGTCAGAAGAATCATACCACCGACACTTGAATAAGATAACTTTATTGTTGGGACCCCTATACTCTAACTCAATACCATCGGTCAACATACAGTAAAAATTATAATCACATGCATCATAATAGCTTCCTTTCACATAGACACCACTATTCATTGTATTGTTGTTTTTCGCATGATGTTCTATGTGAAACTGATAAACATTTATGATGTATCCATCGTAAAAGTAGCCAACTTGGACCTATAGCTATATCGTGTACATTCTCATCAACACTTAGATAACTCAATACCTATGTAATTATGAAATATGTAAGAATAAAAATCTCATTAATGAAATGAAAGTTTAGTTATAATTAACAAAATCCTTACTAGTTGGAGTTGCTGTAGCAGAAAGCTTGTTTCACGGCATCTCTTGAGTTGTTGATCGGTAATATTCGGTTGATCCCATCTCATTATCAAGCCATATTGACTACAAACAAATGTACAACAAGATAAGTTGTATGTAAAAAATTTTAAGGATAAGAAGAGTTTAAATCTTACTTCATAAAAAGTCCAATCTCTTCACAATTGAGAATAACACCTATCACCACTTTTTTATATTCGTAGTCTTCTAGCAATTTAGACTGAGCACAACCTATAATTTTACTAGGGTAAGAAAATATCGATGTTTGGCTAGTTTGATCAATATCACCATTATCATTTTAACCTTATTTCTCACATCTTTGTACACACATTACTTGCAAAGTAAATGCTACAAAAATTTGATGTCTCTTCGAGTATGTAAGTCTTAACAATTGAGCCCTCAACACGTGCTTTATTGTAGATTTTCTTTTTCAGATTATGCATTATCCTATTAAGGAATGTTATATATGATTTAATATACAATACATCTAATTGTAATAAAAATGAATAACCAATGCAAGAAATTTGAAAATTACCTTTCAAAACAATACATTCACTGATATTGCACTAGATTATCAACTTTCTCCTCATAATCTAAGTGAAGAGGAAAATGTTCCGTAGGACCCCAAAAAGCATATATTAACTTACTTTCCATCTTACAAAGAGTCATACGTATAATTTGACTCAACTTAGTTGCAAAAAATATATGGGAAGAAATTACTAATTTCTATAATAGGATCCCAAATTAGTTAGGAATCAAGTCTCGTAATGCAATTGGCAATAATCTATAGTAAGAAATTTACTATTGTCACAGAATTTTGAAAGGACATCGAATTATTCTATCAAATGTATAACCCATACTGGCAAAGGCAAAGTTAAGAAATCCTTTAACCCATTTCCTAAATTCATTTGACATAGCATGATCCACCAAATGAATGAACCAATTATTAGTATATGCTCTCTACCACCTTCAACACCATCTTACGAATTGGTCTTCTCCTATTCAAAATTGCTACACTCTCATTCCAATGACATGCTTAATCTTTTTGTCCATACTTGGTGAAATTCGGACAATATTTCGCTATTGTCTCCTTAGTACACGACATAGACAAGCCAATATCACTGTGTCTATGTATGTACTAGGAGAACATATATAGAGAAACAACCATAATTTCAACCAAATAAACAAAAACTTAAGCATATCACCATAACAAATGGAATGTTCATTTTCCTAAATAATCCACTTAACTTGGATAATTCAATAATCATTTTGAATGAATTTAATATGAGTTTTTCTTGTTAGATGAACATATATTAGTTTATTTAAAATGATTCTGAAATGAGTTACTAGGACAACATGATATGCAATGCATACATCAACAACATATATAGACATGATGAATTAAGATAATGACCAAACATATATTAGTACACAAAGTCATGAAACTTAAATAGAATAAGAGAAATTGAAGGATTGCTATATCAATGGGGCAGATATATATAGTACCACCCTTGAAGCTATTCCTTTGGCTTCTAATTTCCCGTATAATGTTTTCATCATAATTGTAAGGACAATGAACCTCTAGGTACTCATTAGTTTAAATTTGAATTTTTTATTATTATAAGACTTGGAGGGGAAATCACAAATACAGTGACCTACACAGCCACATTTGTAACATTTACTCACTTGTATTATCTCTAAGGCTATTGCAGATAATGCAACTGGAACCACTCAATTCTAATTCTCAAGGCCCAATTCAAAGGATCCAAACGGATCTTAAGGGATTGGTCAAAAACGTGTGCTCCCTTGATTGACTTTTTGGGTTTGAATCCCCTTCAAGAATTCTGCGAGGGGTACAACTCCTCATAAATTTTCTAATCTTGTTTCTCTCTTATTTTCATATTTATTATTAATTGTTAGACTAAGTTTAAAATAGTTATTTTCAATTTGAATTCTAGTTTTATTGTGTTATTTAACATAATAGAAGTTAATATAACTAAAATATAAGATTAATTAACTTATAAAATGTATACTTTATACTTCTATTATTTAAATTAATTATGATGTTACTGCTTGGATCAGTGGTTGATCCTCGATTTGACCAGTGACTCAAGATCCATTTATTTTTTTCATGTTATTAATTGATCTGATTTTTAAAACATTGTAGACTCCAACCCTTTTGATTATGTTGATATTTCAATCTTTTCACTATTTTTAAAATGAGTTACCATTTGATCAACTGTCAGTGTATAAATTTGTGTCAGTAAAGAGAATTATAGCACATCAGTTCAGCTAACTACAATCAAAAGTGGTAGTTAATGATAGTGCAAACGTCACTTTTTAAAAAATCTATATAATAGTTTTCTAAAATTTACAAATAAGATAAAATACCTACAATACATTTTATTATAACCATATTTATACTATTCTAAACACAGGAGACCATACATAATAAGACCATAACTAATATCTCATTCTTTCTAACAATCCATTACTCACATGTTTCTCTTCACATTTAAGTAGTTATTCATTATTTAGGAGGGAAAAAAAAAGAAAAAACAATTTTCTTTTAAATTCAAATACAGTCTCCCATAACCCCTAATTTACTTGCAGTTCTCCCTAGGACTCTTATCTTTTTAAAACCAATCCTAATATTATCTTAAAATAATATCTCTATTTTTTTTTTAAATAATAATAAGCCCATTGCTCAAATGTTTCTCCTCACGTTTAAGTAGTCATTTATTGTTTATGAAAAAAAAAAAAAGAAAGAGAAAAACAGTTATCCTTTTAAATTCAAAGACAGCCTTTCCATAATCCCCTAAATTACTTACAATTCTCTTTGGGACTCTTATCTTTTTAAAACCAATCCTAATATTTGAAAAAACAACTACCACCCTATTATATTTCAAGGACGTTTCCTCTCCAATAATTTACCTAAATGGTTGCCATTCACAATAAAATATGCAAAGGAAGCCGTTTATATTTCATCTGCTTCAAATAAATTTCTCATCTCAATCTTAGATGCAGTCTTGCTTTCACATTTGGACTCCTCAACCGTAGATGTAGTCTTGTTTTCACACTCATATACATTGCACCGTGGTGCCTCCCATATGCCTTGAAACAACTTGGACTCTCTGCTCCAGTTTATTCAACAGAGTCCGGGTACAGATTTGGCCTCCTCACCATGTATGATCACTGCTCTCTCTCCCACGAAGAAATCAACGGTATTCTTCAATAGAAGCTCCTGATGTTCAGAGGTAAGAACTGGGCCTTTTCAATTGCTTTTGTTTTGTTTTGGCTTTATTTATTTATTTATTTGTTATTATTATTATTATTTTATAGTAGAGGCAATGAGAGTTTTTCGTCATTGACGACCGTCTTTCAAATAACCTAATTCCATGTAAAAGGAGAATCTTGAAGGATGGGTTAATGGGGGATTACATTTGGTAATTTTGCAGAGTGATGTCAGTAGGGTGCAACTTCTGTAATGGGTCTTCAAGTTTTGAACCAGCTTCATCATTTTAGGAAGTGAACCAGTTTGAGAAAGCAAAAAAGAGATATAGTCTACAAAGGAGAAGCTAAGCAACCTGGCCGGTGCTGCCAAAGAGAAAGCAGACACTTACAAAGCCAAAATAGAATAAAAGGTTTACTTCCCAGCCTTTCATAAATTATGATTGTTATTTAATTTATGACAAGTAAATAAAAGCTGATTATGAATCTTGTAGGAATGAATTTTTTGTAGGGTTGAAATTTTGCAGGCAGAGAAAGCGACAACAATGACAGAGGAAGAAAAGGTTATAGCACGTGAGCGTAGAAAGGTTGAGGAAGCTAAAGCAAAGATGGAGCTACATGGAGATTTTACACCAGCATGCTGCTGAGAAATTGAATGCTAATCATTCAAATCTTTATGGCCACCCTGAGCCACCACATCTGATGGGAACTCATCACTTAATCTGAAGAAGGAAAGCATGTGCCTGTAGTAGGAACTCAGGGGCAGCAGCCTGGGACAACAGTCCCCATGGTTGGAGCTATTGTTCCAACGTATCCTCTAGGAGGCACCCCTTCCGAGGAACAAGCACATGTGGATTTTCAATAGTATTTGTTTAATGTGATGCAGTATTTTTATGAGGAACAGGTATGTATAACTTTTATATGCATGACCTCTGCTTATCTGCTACGTATTCCAATAAGGTTTGTACATTTTGATCTGTATTGAATAATAGTTGCTCAGGGGTACCAAAAGTTATTTGTTCTGTCATGCATAAGTGGGACTATATCTGTTATACTTTTTCTTTTTTTTGCTTACAATGGCTCTGTTTGTCTGGCAATGGCAACAATAATGAATGGATGAAGACAGAAAGAGATAACCATGCAGCCTATAGGAAAGGGTCAAAGGGCTACCTATAAAACCAAAAGGAAACAATGGCCATTATATTTACATTACCCACAGACATTGCTATGACATGTCTCAAGCAATCCAGCAACATTCCCTTTCAGAGAATGTAATGTATCCCTCTAAATTCCTCCTCACAGATGAAGTTGTAGCTACAAAAAGGAAACATAAGATTGTTACAATACCTAGGAGCTCATTCTAAGAAGATTACAAAATATGCACAAAAATATGCCTTTCAGGACAATTTTCATCTCAAAAAATTATAGAATGCAAGATTAAATAAAGTAGCTTTCGATCTCAAATTTTCACCAAAAGCATCAAAGAGTTCTGGTCAATATAAAACTCGAATGAAGATTTGCGTTTTGATGTATTAAAAAATGCTTAAAACAAGTTTATGTATTATGTGTATTCTTCTTTGGTACTAATTAATGAAGCTCTTACCACAAAAGTATTCGCATTTCAAATGCTAACACATTAGTCATGAAAAGGGATGGCTTACAAAGTACTATGTCATGTCCTCTTAATCCTTCTATAATTATGAAAATAGATTGCGAGAATGATCAAACTCTTAATCACTAATCATAAAAGTTATAATACCATATCAAAAAACCTCATGTCAAATGTATTGAAAAATCTACAATGACTCTAGATAAACTCTAAAGTTCAGTTATGTTCCTGCAAGATTGAAAGTACTGTTGCTCCTGTTGCCTGTTTTTCTTTTTTGCAAAAGACAAAGAAAAAGGGAAGCAAATACATGTAGAGAGAGCTTTTCCATTGGCCATATTTTTCAAAGACGTGTTTGTTGGAATAAAAAAATCTGAATTAATTATTGTTGGATGAAACATACGCTAGACTAATATAATTTTTATAATTCTCTTGAAAAACCTTCTATGCTTGGTTCTAGAAAATTACTTGGTAATTAAAAACTGTATATAAGTCAACATTAATATCGCACTAATTCCAACCTCTTTAGCCGATCAAAATGAATCTTTCATTATATTTTCGTTGGTTCCAAACCAAACTTTATATGTCAACTATATAGTTAACTCAATTCTTATTGTGAATATATTAAGACAATTGTTGTAGATACTATAACATGTTTTTTCTTCTTTTGGTACCTTCAAAAAATAAAAAATATAATGTGCCCATATGTTCTTTCTTCTTTTTTTTTTCATGGAAAATTGTGTGAAATTCTATTATACTAGCATCCTCACACACACTTTCGGGCATGCTCAAATGCCTTTTGTTTTTATTTAGGGTAAGTTTTGTAAAGTTTCTTTTATTATACTACTATCCTCCCACGTGCTCTTGTGATTGCTCAAATTTATTTATTTATTTAGGGTAAGTTTTGCAAAGTTCTTTTAATATACTATCATTCTCCTGCCTGCTTAAATGCTTATTTTTTTTTTTTAAGGAAAAATGTGTAATATTTTCATCAATGAATACTCCTATACCAACATGTCAAGTTCTTCTTGGTAAAGAGTTTATTGGCTCTAGAATTTTATACGCTAAGAAAGGATGCTCGCAAGTGTGAGCTTACATCCTCCTAGAGTAGCACATCACGAGTAAAACTTGATATTCTGGTAGGGAGTATGTGCCAGAAAGAATGTTACAATTTTCCCCTACAAAAAAAGAAAGAAAAAAAAAAAAAAAAAAAGAAAAGAAAAGAAAAAGCCATCTAAGCATGCGCGAGATAGAGTGTGAGGATGCTAGTATTTATATATTTAAATGAACAGACCTACGGCCAATTTATTGTATTTTAAATTAGAAAACACTAATTTTATAATTATTTAATTTAATTAATGATGACGTGTTATTATTCAAAATAAAAATTATATTAATCATTATTCTTCAAATAATTCAAGTAATAGATAATTTCTATGGATGTATGTTCATGGGGAACAATTGCACGACTTAATTAAGATTAATTTTGATAATTTTTTGATTGAAAAAAGTCAAAGCTCAATAAATAAATTTTCTAAAATAAAATTTGTAATTATGAGCAAACACTACAAGAAATGTAGTATCAATGACAACAAAACTCATTGACAGATATGTTGTCAGTTGTTAATAATTATCAGTGGCAGCGTTTTAAGCTTCAATGACAGCGACTATTATTGATCATAAGCACAAAAAATATCAACACCATTTCGTTGATAAGAAACAAATTTTGTGTCAAAATATGAGACAGATAAAATATTAATTGACTAAATATTAATTCTACATATTTTACTAGCTTGCTTAAAATATTAGTACAATTTAATATCATTAGAATATAGCATGAGCTCATTAGAGAAGTCTTAATAATCTAGTGGTCTCATTACAAGACCAAAGTTTAGTATATTACTAAAGGAAAGATAAGGGTTGTTATAAATATTTATGTCTCTAATGATCTCATTTCTGATATAATATCTGAGATGGATAAAATATTTGTTTCTTATAAATTATAATCTATGATTATAAATATTTGGTTGTGACAGTAAAATTATCCTTAATTAAACCATATTATTAATCCCGTGTTTCTACCAGGAGAAGGACCTATCAAAAATTAATAAGATTTCCATTTTAGTTTTTTCATTGAAAATCAACCACTTAAGTGATTTTTTTTTTTATAAAATGGTTCTTCAAGACATTTAATATAGCTTAACTAATAAAAAGCATGTGAGGAATAAAATGTAGGTTCATTGCTTTTAAATGAAGAGACATAAATTCTGTATGAAAAGCAATAGTAGGTTTGAGCATGAAATTCTTAATGTTTCTAGCTACACTAATTCGGTTAGAACATCATTTTATTTCCAATTATAGCTCAAGCATCATATTATTGCCATGCTTATGAACTTTTGGAATTATGAATCATGCCAATATAGTTATATAACATATATGTGGATTTTAGGTCTCTAATATTATTTTAAAATGTGAAGTTATATTTTCACTGGATATCATCTATCAAGAAATCATGGTCAGTATTGCTTGATTATTGGTGAGATATTGGAGTATAATTAACCAGCCCTTCGATGGGATCATTGATTCTTCATAGGAAGGCAAACACCTTATCGCACCCGAACGTTATAATTAAGGATTTAATTATAACATTTAAGTTATATTCATAGTCAAATTATGCATTTGACACAAAGAGTAGTAGGAGTTTCATTGTATTATAATAAAGAGGTTTTTATTTTGATATTTTGCAAAAATTGAATGGGAATTTTGAAGTTTTAGAGGAT
This sequence comes from Quillaja saponaria, assembly GCA_029379385.1. Lineage (NCBI taxonomy): Eukaryota > Viridiplantae > Streptophyta > Magnoliopsida > Fabales > Quillajaceae > Quillaja > Quillaja saponaria. Next base: position 11,282,297 of record CM055605.1, on the reverse strand, counting down.
TTATAACATTATTAGGTAGCACATATAAGTAAATAATTAATCAATTCTTGAGTTACTCTCATTCTATTTCTTTTGATCTGTTTCTTGATTCCATGATTTGATTTCGTTACATGTCAATATATAATTAGACAATATTCTCATACACATCACAATTTGTGAATATATATAGAGCCAATAATTAGGTGTACTTTTATAATTTATATGTTATTAATGAAAAGCCAAATTATATTTTGAATTCTTGTGCTTTTATAATTTTTTTAATTACATCTTTATACTTTTATTTTAATTAGGTGTCAAATAAATTACAAGAAAATTGATTAGTAAATGAGAGCAATGTAACCAAATAACATACAATCTTAACCTTTTAAAAACAAAGGTGTTGAAGACTAGAGCTAAGGTGTCTAGCAGTTTCTCTCACGAAACACACGGCGTATCGAGTAGGCTCATTGTCGTCCAACCAAGACTCTGCAGTCATCCACCACAGCGCCAAGAACGCCATAATCCAGAGTCACACTCTCAAACACTTTGGACAAGTTAGAATAAAATATATTGTGTGATAACAACGACACTCTGTTGTGTCAATAATTAGTTGGCATTTAGTTGCATTAGCGGGAAAAGAAGTTGAATTAGTTATTAGGGAGTTAGTTAAATACGTAAATTGATTGTAATCATATTCAATTTGATGGATATGGGAATATTTTTTAGACATTTCTATCTTCACTTCCTCTTAGTTTAAGTGTGACTGTTGATACCAGCAAAGATAAATTGATAACAGCGGTGACACAGTGATGGAGGAAGACAAGGATATACAGAAAATAATGAAATTTACTGCTAAACCGAGTCTGTTTTTGTAATAAAAAAAAAAAAGTTTATTCAGGAAAATCATAAGATTTTACTAATTAACTACTGATATATATATATAAGATTATCTTAATCTTACAACGCCATTGCTGTGATGATTTTTTCTTGAATCCCAGTACCATTGAATTATAAAAGTTTATTCTGTAGATCACATATATACCTCAAATTTCATATTAATCGAATAATTTTAGTTATCTCATCAACACTATTAAAATAAATAATTTACAAAGTTTGAAAATATAAATTTTTTGAGCTATTAGATAAAGTAGTAAACAAGATGAAATCAATATAAAATTTAGTGTGTGATCTACATAATAACTTTTTTAATCTAGCAATGGAATTTAAGAAAAACTCATCCAAACAAAAGTTATTAGCCATGTAAAATTGAGTGGTGTGAACAGATCCCAACCCATATATGTATATATAAATATTATTAATTTTTTTTACTACTTCATTATCAAATTGCTTTAAATAATTAAAATAAATAAGTATTGAAAAAATATAACTGTGTACAATATACATGTTTTAATTTAAATTAACTCTACCTAAATTCATCGCTCACAATATGCTATAATAATTTTTTTTTTTATAGGCACTATAACATTTATAATCATTTATGACTAAATAACTAATTTTTTATGGTATAAAAATAATTAAATTAGAAATAAATACAATAAATGTAAGAATTGATTTTAGGATAAGATTCTAACATATAATTAATTTTTATTATCAGTTTTAATATTTATCCTTATATCCTTATTCTTAACACAGCGAGACGAAGATTCTGACAAATGGACGCACATGTTACAAACTCATGATTAAAAACTACTTTTGGAAATAAGCAAAAAGTTCTGAAATGTTGCAGTTGCTCCCTTGATGGATTTGAAAACTTGGGTGTTTATTTTGGGTTCTTTTATATATATATATATATATATATATATATATATATAACTCTATAAGCATAAAAAACCTATTAAAGACCTATTTTTATAAGGAAAAAATGAAAAAAAAAAATGGAAAATGTCTTTCTAGGTTATGTTAACTGTAGCGTGTTAATCAGTAACTGACACGGCACTTAAAGTAATAAGACTTTAAAAAGGTGTAAATTTTTCCCTCCAGCTTTCCTTATTTTCTTGCTGTCCTTCCAATATTTTAATGGGTATACATGACAATATGCATTTTAGTAACTATAATGGATAGTATATGACAATATGTAGTTTAATATGCAAATAAGGAGAACATATTAAATTTAACCATTATAGTTACAAAATAAATATAATTTATGTCTCTTCAAACCCTTTAGGATATCTTAACTATTAAAAATAAATCGTGAGTTCATTGTTTTTAGATGAAAAGACATAAACTCCTATGAAATGTGTGTTAGCTGCAGTAGTAGGTTAAAGCATGACATTCAGGTTCGAGCATGAAATTCTTGATGTTTCTAGCTACACTGGTTTGGTTTAGACAATCATTTTATTTCCATGATCACTCTAACATGAAATTTTGATGAGAATATTTCTTCAAAATTGATTTTTTCTTTGAAAATTTTGTTAGATTGGAAAGAAGATTCAAGAGGAGAAGAAGTAGAATAAGAGCAGGAGAAAGATCTCAACATAATTAAAATACAATTGGGAGAAAAGTAATAGATGTACTAACCTGATCCCTTTAGTATCAAAACCTTAGGTTCCATAGGAGTATAAAGATGAGTACTGATCTTGATTTACTAAACTGGATTAGATCTGAAGACTTGTTCCTGGTAAAATCATATAGTTTTATTTAGCTAATAAAACGCTCAATAAGCTACGGTAGTTGGAACTTACTGTCTTACACGGACTTAACCCGCCCTTTAATAAGCCTTATTGCCAACAACAGGTCTCACTTAGAGTATTTTGATGCCATAAATAAAAAAATATAATTTTGGACAGGATATAATGTTCAGATCTAAGACAGAAAAGTAAAAAAAGATAAATCTTCACACTTTCATCCCTACTTCCCCCTTGGCTCTGATACCAAGTCGAGGACCGGTGGAGATCCTAAAGAGTGGAGGAAGATCACGGGGGTAGTGAAGTAGGGAGCAATAAGACTGCTAAAGAGTTATGCTATGCAATGCATAAATTAAAGCTTTAAATTAAAAGGGAAGGAGAAACGGCAGTAGTCCGTCCACTAATGCAATGAAGGGAAATGCATGAAAAATGGGAGGAGAAGTGGCGGTAATCCTGGGAAAAGGAATATAGAAATTAAAAACTGATAGAAAATGTCGTCGGTAGTATTTCAAATCAGAATTTTACAAAGAAAAGATAGCTCTCGATTCTCAAGATAATCGGGAATAGAATTGGAGCTACCTTTGATATATTCAATCTCAAAATCAAAAACAGATAAAATTACTTGCCAACGGGCAAAAATTTGTTTTGATGCTAGATTTTTAACATCTTTTTGTAAAACTTCTTTTACAGATTTGCAATCTACTTTAAACAAAAAATTTTGATTTAGTAAATCACTTTGAAATTTAGAAATGCATAAAACAATTCCTAAAATTTCTTTTTTGATGGTAAATTCCAATATTTTGATGCATATGCGATGATATGCTATTTGTCATTAATGGATTGCTTAAGAATGCCACCGTATATATATTTTATTTATTTTCTAATTTATTCTTTTTTCCTAAGCACTTGTTATACACATCAATAAAATTACATATGTGAATTTCAAGTTTTTAAATCAACCAATATTATAGGGAAAACTTAATTCCCTAATTACATGTTTATATATATATGTGTGTGTGCGTGTGTATTTACAATTGTTTTATTTATTTTTCATTCTAACTTGCATAAAATTTTATCTACCTAGGTACGCAGGTTACATACGAACATTCTGAAATATAAGTTAAACTATGGAGTTATGACAAAAGTCCTTCATCAATTTTTAAAGCTTTGATTTTTTTTATAATTCAACAATATTTAGCAATATGACTTGGTCTGTTACATTTAAAATAAACCACTAGTGGCTTTTTTTTTTTTTTTTTTTTTTTTTGAAAATGCTAGGTTGCACTTTTATGTTAGTGAACTCTTTTAATAGTTCTTTTTTTATTTTTTTATTTTTTTATTTTTTTTATTTTTTATTTTTAAGTTTTATGATGAATTTGAGGAGATTCATAAAAGGTTTTCTTTTTAGGTTTAGATGAACTGGGAGGGCAATCAAAACCATATTGAGCACAAAAGCTTCCTAAGTTTTTAAGATTTAGAGATCTTTCTTTTGTTCATTAACATTGAATTTTATCATCTTGACAGATTTTTAAAACAACTTGCTAGATATAGCTACAGAGTTATCCATAAATTAATTGCTTTTAAGGACTGATTCCATTGTTGATATTTCGAATTTTTTTCTCTAATTTTTTCTCTTAATGAACGAGGAAAACCAGCTATAAATTTTTGATTCCAAAAAAGTTGATTGCTATTGGACCTAGAGGAGATATGGGCAAAGAATGTATCTTTATACCACCTAAAGTTGGCTAGGGTATGACATTTGAGATTGGAAAGGAATTCAACAGATTTGTCATGCCATATAGATGGATCTCCGGTGAAATGCTTTGTGATAGGGTAAATGAAGGTATTGACATAATCTAGGATTTCGTTACCTTCATCATTAAGAAGGGGATTTCCTTCAGGATCAGCTTTGAACGCAAAATTGATTTGGTTACGTTCTGTGTCAGTGTCTCACCAACATTTTAGTTGACTAGTAAAACCAACAACTAGAATGTTAAGAATAGATTGATCAAAACAATTATGATTAATTTAATAAGTAGTGCTGACCATAGTCATCTCTTATTACATACTAAGAATATTATATTCAGATTGGCCATTTATGTTCTATTCATAGATGTTGTTTGCACTAGAAGAGTTATTGATAATTTAGTGTTTTTTTCAACGACTAAGTCAAGAGAAGAAGTTATGAGATAATATAATTTTTATGGTTTTCCCCAATTGGTGGATTGTATTGGATTAAGTTTTTTAGGAGAATTTTTCTCAGATTGTTCAGATTCAGAATCTGTATCACTTGGATTGTTAATTGATGAGGAAGGATTTGTTCGTACAAGAGTATCTGGAACAATGTTTTTTTCAATTTGAACAATTTGTTTGGATATTTTGTCAAGAAGTTCTTGTTGAGAAGAAGGTTTTGAACAACCTCCCAATTATTTTTTAATTTTTGTTGGAATTTGATAAAATGAAAAAGCAGGGTTTTCACTTTGGAAAGTTTGGCTAGGATTAGAATCCGAGAGATGATTGCCTAAAGCCTGTAAAAAAAATATTGGTGTAATTATTTTGGTCATAGATAGATTGAATATTTTTAGTATTAACTATTTCAGTTGAATCTTTGTATTTAAATGGTGTAGTTTGCATTTGAATATTTTATCCAGTGGAGCTTTGTGTAGGAATTTTTAAATATTTTTTAGTAGAAAGTATAGAATTAATAACTTCATCTTTTTGTGTTATTCATTTTTAATTTTTTTTTATTAATACTTATTGGATTACAAAAAGGGTAATGAAGACCAGCTTCATTAGCATAAACTTCAAACCATTCAAAGAATGGAATATGAATTTTATGAGTTTCCATAAATTTGTAGTAAACATTTTATATAATTGAAAAACTAGGTTCTAACCGAATTGTGTTTTTCGTGATAAAAAAACTTTACTAAGAGATTCCTTATCAATTTGGAAAACAGTGTGGATAGTATTGATCTCCAAATTATCATTTAAAGATGAAAAAGTCGGAGAGGGAGGCTTTTCAGATTGGTTATCATTGTCTTCTTTGATATATAACGCTCTAGAAATCCTATAAGTGTTTTCTAAACTTTGAATATGAATAGTTGAAGGTATTGAATAACAAGAATGTCTTGAAGAATCTTGAAAAGATCTTTGATTATTTGTTCTATCAAAAGATATCTCTATCTTACCTGTGGAGTATTGCATGATCTCAAAAATTGATGAAGGTTGTTGATCTTGTATAGGTGTAGCCTTTTCAAGAGTCCATTTATCAGGAAGATTAACTTCTTCCTAAGCAATTGATTTTGGGGTAGTAATATTGGTTTTTGAAAAATCAATGAAAAACATAATTGTCTCTCCTTTACGTCTTTGTTGAAGTGATTTTGAAGTAAAAGCTGAAATCATAACTTTATACTATATACGATAAACTAAAGCTATAGGGAATGATCTAGGTTTGATATTAAAATTGGAAAGTTTATCATTTAAGACTAAAGATTCTAAAATATTGTTATCTTATAAAGAGATTATCATGTTAGGAAAACAATTGAAATAGATCGGAACACTATAGAGGCTCGTTTCAGCTGTACCTAAAAGTGATTTATGAAAATTGGTTATTCTACAGTCAAGAAGACATGAGAGAATAGAGATGTTAAATCCTTCTCTTGTTAGAGGTTTTGCAGCGATCTAGACACATCCAAGATGCAAATAATTATATTTTTGTTTATGAATTTTTATGGATTTTTCTAAAAATAAAAGTATTTCTTCACAATCAGAGTCAATTGAGATGATTTGTTCCATTGTTTTGATTGTATGGTCAATCTTAAGAGTGAACCTAGAGTTAGGTTTGTAAATTTCATTGCTAGGAATTTTGGAATTTTCCATTTATCTATGGATTAAGGTATTTCTTCAAAATTGATTTCTTCTTTAAAAACTTTGTTGGATTGAGAGAAAGACTTAGGAGAAGAAGTGGAGGAAGAGTAAGACAAAGATCTAAGCATTGTGAAAAGTAGAAGGAGTGCAAAAATTAATTATACTAAATTGATCCTTTTAGTATCAAAAACCTCATGTTCCATAGGATTGTAAGGATGAGTATTAATTTTGATTTACTAAGCCAAATTAGATCTTAAGATCTTGATAAGAGAAAATCACACAATTATATATGGCCATCTAAACACTCAACAAGCTACAATAGCTGGGCTCACTACCTTAAGCAGGCAATCAATGCCCTTCAATAGGCCTTATTGCCAACTAGAGGACTCACTTGAGTATTTCTAATGCCATCAATAGAAAAGTATAATACACAAGATCAACAATCTTCATCCATTTCTGAGATCACTTGAGTATTTCCTATGTAATCTACACCATTTAAAATACAAACATTTAACTGAAACAGTTAATACTAAAGATATTCACCTATCTTTGAACAAAATAATTACACCAATATTTTTCTACAAGCTTTAGGTGATCATCTCTCGGATTCTAATCCTAGCCAGACTTTCCAAAGTGAAAACCCTGTTTTTTCACCTTATCCCATGATGAAATTAAACATGCTTTATTTTCTATGCACCCATTTAAGGCCCCGGGTTCTGACAGCTTCCAAGCTGTTTTCTTTTAGACCCATTGGTAGCTAGTTGGCCCAGCAGTGTGTATGTTGATTCAAGAGTGCATGATTAATAATTCTATGATAGCCAGCATCAACGCCACTTTCATTACCTTGATTAGGGGTGTGCAACAAACCCGGTATACCCGAAAACCCGAACCGAACCGGTCATTCGGTTCGGGTAATTTTGGGTATTCATGTATTTTAGTTCGGTTACGGGTATCTAAATTGAAGACCCGAAAATTTCGGTTCGGGTATGGGTAATTTATTAAAATATAACGGTTACCCATGGTTACCCGAATTTATATATTAAAAAAATTATTATATATTTAATGAATATAAATATAAGATATCTAATTTTACCAAAAATAAATAAATTATTATATAATTTAATGAACATAGATATAAGATATATAATTTTAGCAAAAAAAAAAAAAAAATTATATAATTTAATGAATATAGATATAAGATATCTAATTTTAGCCAAAAAAAAAAATTATTATACAATTGAATGAATATAGATATAAGATATCTAATTTTAGCCAAAAAAAAAAAAAGAATATTAATATCTAATTAACAAACCCTATTCTGTCTTACCCATTTCACCATTTGGCCATTTACATTTTGCAGCCGCCTGCCCGCCTCTCATCTCCATTCCACATCTGCCAGCCTGCCAATCTCATCTCCTTCCTTGTCTTTGTGAGCAACAGTTGCCTTTTAATTTATGGACTGATTTGGATCTCCTTTCCTTGTCTTTGTGAGTAATAGCTGCCTTTCAATTGATGGACTGATTTGGATCTCCGTCCTCTGTCTTTGTGAGCACCAGCCAGCAGCTACCTTTCAATTTATGGACTGATTTGGGACACCTCAAGCTCAATCAAAAGGAGGTATTACAAGATCTACACAATCCAGCCAACACCAAGTCATCAATCCGTCAAGATCTACATTCTACATGGTTTGTTTTCTTCATAACTTCCTCTCTACGTCTATGATGGTGGCTTTGTTTTTTTTTTTTTTTACACAAAATCAAACACAGCAACTTTGGTCACTGTGATGGTGGCTTTGTCTTCTTTTTTTTTCACACAAAATCAAACACATAACTTTGGTCACAGTGATGGACGTCTATGATGGTGGCTCTATTTTTTATTTTTTTTACACAAAATCAAACACAGTAACTTTGGCCATGGTGATGGTGGCTCTGTTTTTTTTTTCTTTTATTTTTACATAAAATCAAACACAGCAACTTTCAAAACAAAGAATATTTAAGTAAGCCGTAGGAAATAACTTGAAAGGATAACTTTCTTGTAAGTGTCAATCTTTATCTTTTGGGCTTTCATCACTGCTGTAATGTAAACATGACTGATTATTTATAATTTGGAAAATCAATGTCATTTTTCTCATCATCATTATCTCTAATGTGCAATTGTCATTTTTATATGCTAGATGGAAAGCAATAGCATGGATACAACTGATAATATTCAAATTGAAGAGAATTGTTCTGTTGGTGCATCTTCAAAACCACCACTTCGAACTTTACGTGGCAAAGCTAAGTCTGGGGGTCGAGGTAAGACTCGTTCTCAGGTGTGGGATCATTTCACACCAAATTAGATCATGAATAGAGAGCATCTTGTCATTATTGTGCTGATGATATTTCTTGTTCTACTGAAAATGGCACAAGTGCAATGCGTAATCATTTAGGAAGATGTAAAAAATATCCCTATAACAACAAAATGGCTAAGGGTCAACAAATAATTGCTTTTAAATCAAAAAGTAATTTAGATGAGGGTGGGGATACTAATTGCACAGTTATGGCATGGAAGTTTGATCAAGATTTATGTAGAAAGTATCTTGCTAGAATGATCATAATTGATGAGTTACCGCTTAGGCATGTAGAGCATGAAGGTTTTCGTGCTTTTTGTAATATGATGCAGCCTAAGTTTGTTGTTCCCTCACGTTTCACTGTGACTAGAGACATTTTTGATGTATATGCTAGTGAGATGGAAAACATGAAGCTTTATTTGAAAAAAGCAAACTCAAGAATTTGCCTCACCACTGATACTTGGACATCTAGGCAGAATTTTTCTTATATGTGTCTCACTAGTCATTTTATTGACAATGATTAGAAATTACACAAAAGAATTTTAAATTTTTGTCCTATTTCTAGTCATTCGGGTGAAGTAATTGGGAAGGCTGTTGAGAAGTGTTTACTTATGTGGGGTATTGATAAAGTTATGACTATCACTGTTGATAATGCGAGCTCTAATGATGTTGGTGTGCAATACTTAAAAAGAAGACTCAATAATTGGAAGGGTACTGTTTTAAAGGGTGAGTATCTTCATATGAGGTGTTGTGCTCATATATTGTCTCTAACTGTGAAAGATGGAATTAAAGATCTAGATGACTCAATTTTTCGTATTCGTTCAGCAGTAAGATATGTAAGGTCTTCTCCTGCTAGAATGCTAAGATTTAAAGCTTGTATTGAATCTGAAAAAATTGAAAGCAAAAGTCTTGTATGCCTTGATGTGGAAACTAGATGGAATTCTACTTATTTGATGTTAGAGGCAGCTTTGAAATTTCAGAGTGCTTTTGATCGTTTAGAAGAACGAGATAAAAAATATGTTGATGAGCTAACAGATAATAAAAAGAAAATGAGGGGTTTACCATTAGAGGATGATTGGGAGCATGCACGGTCTTTATTGCCGTTTTTGAAAACTTTCTATGATGCAACATTGCGTGTCTCTGGTTCTTTATATGTCACTAGCAATCAATATTGTCAAGAGATTTATGAAATTGGCTTAAAGATATTGGAATTGTGCAAAAGTGATGATCCAAATATCCAATCAATGGCATTCAAGATGAAGGGAAAACATGACAAGTATTGGGGAAAAGTTGAAAATATCAATATCATGTTATTTGTTGCAGTGGTGATTGATCCTAGAAACAAATTAGAGTTTGTTGATTTTGTTATTGATGAATCCTATGATGCTTTGACAGCTTTGGAATTGAGAAAAAAAGTGAAAAATACTTTATATGATTTGTTTGAGTTTTATAATTGGCTAGTGGAGCTTGTAGTCAACAAATATCTATTTCTCAAGCTAACAATGAGGTTTGACACAAGTAATACTGGTCAAAACTCTTCTATTACATCAAGATTTAGAAAGAGAAAAGCAGAAGAGCAAGGATTTGAAAATAAATCAGAGCTGGAAAAGTATTTAGGGGAAGGACTTGATGAATGTAAGGATGAAAACTTTGATATATTGAGCTGGTGGAAGTTAAATTCTTCAAAATATCAAGTTCTTTCTATGATGGCACGTGATGTTTTGGCTATTCAGGTATCTACTGTGGCCTCAGAATCAGCTTTTAGTACCGGTGGTCGTGTACTTGATGCATTTCGTAGCTCATTGACACCGAGATTAGTCGAGGCTCTAATTTGCACTCAAAGTTGGATGAGATCTTCTCCTCTTTCAATTGATATTGAAGAGAAACTTGAAGAGATGGAAAAGGTTGAGCAAGGTATAATTTACTAAAAAACTAGTTTGATTTGTTAACTTCTAATTTGTTTCATAAATCTATGTGATTGATTTCATCTTTTTTGTAGACTTTGCTGGATTGAAATTACAACCAATGTTTGTCATTGATGATTGATGTGTTTTACAACTAAAGTAAGATATTATTTCAACTTATTTCTATCATGATATTTGGCCTAAAATGTTCTAACTATTGTATTTATATTGTAGGATAATTGGAGTCTTGGATTGCTATTTTGGAATGGAAGCTGCTGCTTGTTGGAATCTACTATTTTTTTTTTCTTTTGTTTGAAATGGAAGCTATTGCCTATTTGAATTTGAATTTGTTGTTGTAATTTTTATTTTTATAAACTTGTCATTTATGAACTTGTTAAGCTTTTTATTAGTGGATAATTGTATTATTGTGATTTAGTTTTGAATTTTATTATGTTTAAGATGATTATTTAAGTATAAAGTTAAATTAGTTTTTTTTATGATTTTATTTAGTAAAATAGTTGAAGAATTATTGGAAGGTGATGAGTTTATTTTGATTGAAATTAGGTTGATATATTATTTTTCGGGTAATGCATTACCCGAACAGAAAGTAGCGGTTAATTTTTTCAGTTCGGTTAATTTATGGTATTTTTCATTATCAGTTCAGTTTCGGGTAGTTAATTTAAATATCCGATAAATTCGGTTCGGTTCAAAAATTTGTCACTACCCAGACCGAACCGACCCTTGCACACCTCTAGTGTTCATGCGTCTTATCAAGTTCACATTGGAATCCGGAACTGAAATTCATAATTTTCAAATACTACTTAAGTTCATAAACATATTGTTATACTCTTTTACGTCACTAACTTATATTTCAACTTATATAGGTTTAGTTATGAAAGTTTTCCTTTAAACTATTACATGTCAATTAATATGGATTAGACTTTAGGTAATAAGGTTATCAATGAAGAGGGTTTTTAAATATCTTGACAAAGCATATAATAGGAGAAACCATAGAAAAAAATACAAAGCATTTAGTGTGTTAAAAATGTTAAAGCTGTCCAAATTTGAGGTTGGACCAGTGTCCACTTCAACGGTCATATTTTTCTCCATGAAACTCCAAATTCAGTTTCATAAAATTTATAAAATACTAGACACATGTAGCTTTATAATGGTATATCATTTGTAATTTTTGGATTTGTATATCAAAACAGTTTATTGTTTGAAATTGCATCAAATTATGTAACACGCAGGGATTTTTGATAACTTTGACCTGACCATAGTTAATTGAACATAACTTTCCCCAGGTAAAATGAAATCCGATTCTGTTTATTGGGTTTATTAATAGACAAGTATATCTATCTTTATTATTCAAAAACTTTTTCTAAAATCTGTCAGGAACCTACTCAATTTCTTACATGAACCAAGAACAGGACATTACGAACCCTGCCTGACCTAGCCAGAGTTTAACAGCTATAACTCATAACATAATTGGAACCAAGCTACGAAATTTTACAGACAACATTTCAAGACTATAAGCTACATTTTATTTTTAACTTTTTAATTAATTATGCCCCGAAGCCGCTCAAAATACCTAATTTCTGTTACCAACAAAATCTGTCCCCTGCTCCCTTCAAAACCAATTAACTCTCCTTGTTCATATCATTACTCACATCCAACATTAATCTATCAAAATTTGCTTATATTCCCATTAAACTTCTTATTTAGAATTCCTCAAGATTTAAAATATACAATTTCTATATTAACATAGTTGATCCTACCTTTTTATTTCACATTTCAACGCATTTCAAATCAGGTTCTAAGAATTACCACTAACATCACCTTAACTCATTATTTTAACTTTCATCAAACATCTTAGGTGCATTAGATTCTCCCACTAATTTGCGTGTATACCAATCCATATCCTATCTCAATAGTTCAATTTAATTCCTCAATTTTTAATCATGTTCATACTCTGATTGTGTTTAGATTAAACTCACTACTTAATATATATCAAAACTTAAATTAAATTATATTCATATCACTTACCTTAATTCCAAATTTCTTCTTTTTTCCAAGTTCCAAATAACCAAAGTTCTTATTCATAATCTCATCCATTCCTAAATCTAAGTCATTAAACTATCACTAATCTTAAAATAATTGAAATGTTAAGTTAAGAAAACTATCATATTGTCAATAGAAGTTGCTGCCCTTTGCAACACTCCCATGGATTGAACCAAGAGAGAAAGCAAGTACTGCTCTCCTTCATCTCCTCCATGGGTGAACCAAAACAGAGCATCAACTCCCTGCTCTGCTGTTGCCCTCTTCCGTCAGCACCTCCACAGGCAACCGGTATTCCTCTAGGCTGACAGCAACGCCCAAACCTCATCCCCCACAATCACCTTCCCACGGTCACACTAGGCTACTACACTCCAAACATCAACTACTGTTACAACCCCACACAAAACAGCCCCAAAGTTACGCCTCCAAAGGATCGGTCAATTTGTGATTCAAAACTAAGGAAGTCAAGTGGCCATAAGAGGAAAAGAAAGGGGTTTGGTGCAAGAGAAGATGATATCCATGGCCGAGCTTCACACTCTTCATGAGGAAAGGCAACAATTTCGGACAAGCAAGAGAAGGAGGCAAAACAGAAGACTCTAGAATAGCCAAATGATGAGGAGAAGAACTCGTGCAAAATTGGAGGAAGGAAACGTGGAAAGAAATAGGAAAGTAAGTCAAGGTCAAGCCAATAAAAAAAAACATTGTGGATATATAAATAAATATATATATATATATATATTTAACACCCTTATTATACTTATCAATAAAAGTTTCACAAGTAAATTTTCAAGTTAAAAGTTTACCAATAATGTGGTGAAAATTAATTCTTTTTATTATACACATGTTGATATGTATGTACAAGTATACAAGTTTATTCAAGTAATGATATAAGTTAATTTTCACATTGTAACCAAATATATACAAACATTTTAAACACATATTTTAATATATCAAATTATAACTTATTTTAATATATAACTCAACGTGGTGACATCGGGTTATAACAGACAGTCTGATTCTGACAATTGTTTTTAAAGAATTGAGTACTTAGCCTGGTGGGATGGATTGTGTATGGAGAATTAACTAGTTGTGCTGGGGCCGTAAATGCTCAGTGAGGGGAGATACTGTTGTGCGGAGCTGAGTTACTTTATTGGCATTTTGCTTGTTTTGTATGCTTTAATTGTTTTAAGTAAATTATACAGTGTACTTAATGAAATGTGCTTGCTAAATTTTAAATTTTCTTACTTGTATATGTGTAATTTTAGTAGTTTTGAAATATATGACATGTTGATATTAATTGATTTTATATTCTATACATGTGTTGGGTGATACTAGTACTATTTGGGTACAATTTTTCACTCACGAAGTCCGTAGAACTCATCCCTCTCTTGTGGTTAATTTTTTTATTAACGGGATCTCAAGGATGGCTATTACCGATAGTGACTTTACAGAGTGTTTGACAGTAAGGTAATTCTTAGGAATCTCAATCTTGAAGTCAAAGAGTGTGAAAGTTTGCAGTCACACTAGAGCAGTGGGGTGCCTGGTCTTATGTGGGGTAAAACATAGCTTTTTGGTCTTGTTGTCCTTGTTGTTTTTGTTCTATAAAAGCAGGAATATATATTATTTATGTTTTGGGCATGTTTCACATTTAGTAGAACTTTTGTACCCAAATTTTTAGTAAATATTATATATTCAGTAATAAGTCTATGTTTTTACTTTGATTAAGTAAAGATTTCATTGGTTGAAATATAATTGTTTGAGTGTCTTATATGTTCAGTAGTGGTAAGTCAGAGTTACGAAAGTTTTAGTTATCCATTCTTTCAACCACTCATGCTTTTGTTTGGGGATGTGACATATAGATTCACATATAAAATAAATCATACATTATTTCTTTTTATCATCTGACAACACAAATTAATAATCATCAAATAACATTCTTTCTTCGGCACAACCCAAAAACTAATAAGCATCACAAGCTAATAAAACTTTATTTTATTTTATTGTCAATTTAATTGACATATAATATTTTGCATTGCAATTTTTTATTTTATTTTTTACTTTGGAATTCACAATTTTAAATATGTTGCTCCTTACAAAGCAAACAAAATACTCATTTTATTTTTCATGCTACTTTCATCAACATCTCGTAGAAATAGATTCTCATATTTTGTCTCTAATAAAAGATGATTTAGTAATACATGGCATGTATACTAACCGTTCAAATTGTATGAAGCATAGAGATTATAGTCACATAATTTTCTCATCACATTCTCAAAACTATCAAGTAAGTAGATTAGCTACAAATAATTAGATGTTCGTTCTTATCATTAATTTTTTTTTTTTCTAAATTTATGATTCCACATTTCGTTATTTATCACACAACAATCACAAATATTTACTATTCATTATTTTTAACATAATTTTCACAATCAAGTTATTTGTGATTAACAATCATCCAACGGTTTTTCTTCGCAACATCAAAATTTCTCAAGCAGACAAATTATTACATACCTTGAACTTGATGCATTACACGTGTATGAAACATTTACCATAAGTGAGATCTTCATTTTCAACTTTGGTAACTCAATTGCACATGTACATTTGACTTTGCCTTTCCTTGCTCCATTTTATTTGCTTCTCACAAATTCTTTAGTCACTTGACTCTTTTATTAAAATACATATAACTCAACCAAATAAAATTACACGAATTCAATAATAATCTCACATAATTTTTGTATATTTTTTTTTATCGGCAAATTTCAATGTGTGTCACCATGATTTGTTTTCATGCATAAATCATATTCCTTAATATATGTACCACAAATTTCAAATCATCATCATAAAAATATGATTGATTTCATTCTAAACAAGATGAACTTAAAATCTTAAAATTTATATTTTTTCTAATTCGCACATATAGTCAAAATGATTATGAAAAACATAATTGATACCATCAAAATATAAGAAATAGATATCTTGTTAAAACATAAAACTTTCTTAATCCGATTTTTCCATCATTGAAAATTTCAATTTGGTAAAACATCAAGAATTATCTTGTCAATCCTAGAATAATTGCATCAATATCAAACTTTACGATTGTTGGAAATATTGGGATAGATGCAAATATTCTAATTTCAAATAAATATGAATTATAACAATTCAATGATATAAAAATTAAGGGTTATAAGATGGAAAGATAATATCACAAAATTATGCACTAGGCACTGTCCTTAAAGGTTGAATTTTTGCCCACTCAGAATATATCCAATGCACAGAGTCTAACGGGTCAACCCTCCAGGATTAGATTGTGATCGTTCTCAATCTTGTCTAATCTTTGCACACAAGATTGGGAACCTCAACAGCATCCACAGCTCTTTCTTTAGTAAGATTTGGAAGAGAATATGGATTAGGAAAATATGATAGATATAATCTTGGAATGGTTGTGGAATGAATATAGAAAATGGTTACATACTCTTCTTATTTAGGAAGAGTCACAACAGTCATAAACGGCTATATTCCAACGTTATATTTCAACGGTCATATTCCAAAGGCTATATCTATATTGCAACGACTATATTAGAAATAAGTTTGTAACACCCAAATTAATATTTCAATAATTAATTTTACAAGAAGTTATACACAGACCCATATATTAATATATTAATTACACCCAACATACTACTTACCCTCTGCATTGATACTTTGTAGGTGTAACCATGCACTTTCACCTGGAACTCCACACTATATGGGGTTGAAAATGGCTTTTGTTGTTGAGGATGGAAATTAACCAGATGAGTCTATTCTGCCCCTCCAAATTATGATCATCTACCCTGCTAAGTACATCAAACAAAAAAAAACAAAAATGTTTTTTTCACGGGAGTGAAAGTATATCTCATGTTCTCCTTTAATATTGTTTTTGTTATCATCATATATGCGCGTGCTTCTTCTGTAAGTTGCAGATTAATTCGTTGACAGTGAAAACCAAAATTTAAAATAATACTACACAGTCCAAGGAACCATTAGTTTCATGCAATAGTTAGGGCATTAGCACGCTTCTTTTTCTTTTGGCTTGTAAAAATTTCATTTTTTGAAAACCCCAGCAACTTGACCTTCACGTGAGTTGTGCAACTGATTGCATTTAGAGGTCGTATTACCAGAAAATATGAAATGCAGTAAATCTTAGTAACCTGAGATCTGAAGAGATACAGTAGGAGAGGATAGGATTGCTTCAGTGCCAGTTATAGAAGCACATATACCACTACTAAAACTCTGTTCATGTGGAACCAAGTGTCAAATGGGCTCTCAGGTCCAATCTTAAAATGTTCAGAAGTACCAACACAACAATTGGAACAGCTATCCAGATTTTCAGAAAAACCATAAATCAAATAGGTAGAACCTATCATACCACTGTGAAACAGACGTAGATAAAACTAAAAACATTCTGAATTGTAGCCATGATGATTAGTGGAGGTATGAAAATAGCTCCCCAACTGCCTTGTGTTGAGGTAAAGCAAAAGAAAAGTGAGAATACATATATTCTGTTACGACCGGTTTTGGGTTTAAGGGTAATTTGGGGATGTAGTTGGAATTTTGCATATAAATAAAAATTAAATCCTTGGTAATCGGTAATCAATTCAGATAATGAAAGAATTAGTTTTTAGTTTAGTTGTCCTCTCTCTATTTCTTGGCAAAATTCCAGTTATGACAAAAGTGTCTTAGGCATATTACTAGATATAATGACTTGGACTACTACCCAACTTTTAACCAATAAAACAATTTGATGATCAACTATCAAGTTCTGACATTCAAGGAAAGTAAAGCGATGAGACTGAATTTCACAGATTCTTTCCAGTTAAAGCTATGAAGTTCGGTTAACCACTTGAACCATTTTCAGGACGTTGTTTTCCAATCACATTCCATGATCGTGCCTTTATATCATAAGGGACTGGATTCTTTTGGATTGCAACACTCAGATTTTTTTCTGAAACCTAACTTGTTTGTGAAGATGTTCCATCTTTTCTTTGTCTTCACAAGCTTCTGAAGATCCTTTTTCATGCTTGAGCACTCCTTCTCAAGCTCCAAAACACGTTCCCCTCATGTTGTCAGCACCCAAGCCACGGTCTTGTGCACGATCCATTTGACGGGATCCATCACTTTTGGGGAGGCCCAAGGTGTCCACTGGGATTTTGTGTGTTATCAAGATTGTCAGAGACAAAAAACCAGCCAGAAATTGATGTACGGAGTCGAAGCTGTTCGAAAAAGAGCACTTGAACTATTACTCGTAGAGGTAGTCTCTCATTTTGTGCTGCATGGGCACTTGCTTCCAATGATAGCTTCTGGCAGTTCATGAGTCTGCAGAGTTGCTCTCTTTCAGAATCTGTAAGCCAAGGATGTGCCTGAAGTTGAAATACGTGCAATGATGTTAGCATTCAGCATTAAATTTGATGATTACACATATGAAGTGCTCAGTATCTATCTCTTATCTTCACATATATTCTCATTTGTACAGTTCCGAGCACAAAATTAAGAAATTTAGCCCCGTTTCTTTTTCAAATATACTTTTCCTTTCCAAATACCCTATATATGTATATATATTTTTATTGCAAGCAGTAAAATATACTAACATGTGTGATACTAACACTTAAATCTTTTTTGTCCTCTCTTCTGTTTTGTTCCCTATCTTTTTTTCTTTTCTTTTTTGTGCCTGAAGATCTTCAAATTTATAAACTGCACAAGACATAGTTGCATAATGTCTTTTCAGTTTCGACATTTGCTGAGAACTAATCACATTAGTATGTTCTATAAGTATAGTCAGCTTAAACTATCATAGAAATGAATTTGTGCATCGGAAGATCTTCAAATTTTATCTACTGCACAAGATATAGTTGCGTAGTGTCTTTTTAGTTTCGACATTTGCTGAGAACTAATCACACTAGTATGTTCTATAAGTATAGTCAGCTAAAACTATTATAGAAATGAATTTGTGCATATTTTTGTAAGTTGGATCAGATCCAAATGGTCTTACCTTCAGATATACATCTATTGCATGATATATACCATCATCTAGTGGCCTGGCATAATCAGGAACAACAGCAGCAAGTGCCTGGAACTTCAGCAACTTCAAATTGACATCTGGTGCCACCTCAGCTAGGTATCCATCCACCAAATTTGCCACCATTGTCAGAGGTGTCAACGTATCTGTCCCACTTATCAGCTGACCCTCTTCAATAATGCATGGAGAAGATGATTCAGCTGCAGCCTTGTATATTGACATAAAATAATCAAGAATCCTCTGAACACAGTCTATATCATAAAGGGTCTCGACTGAGTAACCCATATTGGGTATGAGAAGATCCACAAGCACAGCCTGGTCCAACTGAGCTCCCACCCTTTTCTCCAATTTTCTCTGCATGATGGACTTGCATGTAAAATCATGGCATTGCGGAGAAGCATAAGCAGAGACTTGGTGGATGTGACTCCCTTCTTATTAGGAAGTAAGCATACAATTTCTTCAAGCAGAGCCCTTTGATCTGCCTCAGAAGTTGCAGCCATGGTCGTTCCTGAGTTCACATGATTTGTTTCACTGAAGCTTGATTGCCTATTCATCAAAGGAAGATATCTACTGCAATAGTATATAATTGATGCAGCAATAGTCTCCAGCTTCATGCCTTTTGCTTCAATGGCTAAAATTAATCGTTTATAAAGATATAGACTGAGTGAGGACACTTCCTCATACCACCAATCATCACCTGTAGCTGGTGGTTTAATCTCAGAATATATCCCATTCCATAAGACAGTGCCCCAAGGGCTTTGCAGGCTTTTGTCTCCAGCCTCTGGCAAATTAAATAAGTTAGGGTCTGAATAAGCCTTCACAGCCAAGGAATCAATGCATCTTGAAATAATGTGAAGATCTTCCGCATATGGTTCAACTTCTTCACATGTTTCAAGAGCTTTTTTGGAGTCTGTCCAATTGCTGAAAACTTCATCAAGAAAAGCCTCTGCTTTGGCAATGAGATTTCCTTCTCCACAATCTTCAGTCATTTGGAGGTACTCAGCTGCACATCTAAGGCTGACTACATTTAATGCAGTGATCTCTATTTTCCCAAAATAGCAAAATTTGGTTATGAGCTCAAATGTTTTAGCTCCACCAGGTAAGTCATGAAGTTGCAAAACAGAATTTGATCCATCCTCGTTTGGAACCCTTCAAGAAGTTTTTTTAGTAGTCCACTTCTAGAAATCAACGGAAACTGCATCAAGATCACAAATGAGAGATAGAAAAAAATTAAAACCTGCATGAGCATATATTTGTGTTTAACTGATGAAACCCATTACCAAATTAAAAGGAAGAGACCACACAGATGAACTTAAAACAGAAAAACCTGACACATGACCATGCATCAAAAAGTTAACAATCGAGTCAACTCCACCCCCAAAACAAAAACAAAAAATAACAAACAACATGCACCTTGTGGAGGAGAAAAGACATATCCCCTACTTCAATGGTAACATCACTTGGAAGCCCTGTTGTGCAAAGCCTGAAAGTAAAATAAAACTGAGAACCATGAAACTGTAGCAAAACCTTCTAAAATAAGCATAATTCATGGTAACAAAAATTCTTTCTGCATGTCGTTGTTTCAATTATATTTTTAGCTTCTAAAATCAATTATACTTTTCAGTGTTTCCAATGATGTAGATATTATTATCAATAAACAGCTATCATCTCCCTTGGATCAAAGTAAAAAGAACAAGAAAATTGAACCCGAAACTTGCAAATTCTACACCTTCAATTGACTTGCCACAGGTACATCTGTGGCAATTGAATCCCTTTCGACCATGTTTTGCAAAGAGCATGGTAATCGGGGCTTTCCTTCTTGTGCTTTGGGCAATAAATATGCTGTATACCCAGACAAAACGAGTGATAGACAATTGTCTGGTTCTCATTACAATTTCACACAGCTAATGTAGAATTTAATTCTTATAATTAAATTTAAATATCTCAGCACAGAAAAATTCCTCCTTTACTTTTCTTGTACACAGCAAAACCTCTTTAAACTAAATAGATTATATCTACAAGAAGATCTTCGGGATGACCCACATTCACATTTCACAGTCACATTCTTACAAACACATTCACTATCAATATGAATAACCCATCAAAAAAAAAAACCATAGTGATATGTGCAATGTCATCACTTATATCTAAAAAATATTGTGGATTAAAAAACCCATTTTGATTAAAAAATATCTAATTGACATGTTTGTTGGCTAAATTGACAGAAAGGCTTACCATGTTTGACCTTCGCGATGAAATGCTTCAAATTTGGCTCCCATCTTCATGCCCGCCATTTGATTACAATTCCACTGGAATCAGAAAGGTCATCAAGACTACGAAAAACATGGGACAAAAAAACACAAAGGATGAAGACAAAGAAGTTTGGGAGAGAGATTTCAAAGCAAGAATAAATGGAGGCAAAAAATTTCATTCTGAAATCCTAGAGATTGAGAGAGAGTAGAAGCAGCGAGTCTATAGCAAGAAGTGACGGAGCGAAGGAAGCGGTTGCAGTGGCTACGTCTTCAGTATCGCTTAACGTGGCTCTGTTCTGTTCGTCGCACGCGGATTTTTGACAAGTCAGCTTAGTGAATGCAACCAATGAAAAAATGCCACCATGTCTAAAAAAAATTAAAAAAAAGAGAAAAATTAACGAGGATTTCGGGTTTGAAATGGATTCTAGACCCAGTGTTTTGCAGTCTAATAGAATTTCATTTTCACTCGACAATATAAAAAAAAAAAAATTGTAATATCCAAGTCCCCTATTGAAATTGAGAGGTGTACGATGTATATAATTTTCAAAGTGATCAACTTCAAATTAATTATTTTGAATAATGTAATTTCGGTCAAAACATTATAAATAATATGAAATTCATGTCATCCTGACTCATAACTCACCCTCATAAAAACAAAAAAAATGATAAAATAAAATATTGTTTTGTGGACCATTTATTTATTTCTAGTTAATACAACTTAAAAAATGATAAATAAAATTAATTTGTTTTGTGGACCATTTATCAAGTGTTCATGGCCTTAAAAAACCCAATCAGAAGGAAAGTGATCAGGTGGATTTCTTGGAGCAAACCTGAAACAGGCTACATTAAATTAAATTCTGATGGAGCTGTAGCGAATGCTCAGTCGAGGGCCGGTTGCGGAGGAGTGTTTCGTAATGAAAATGGAGATTGGCTGCTTGGATTTCATATGAATTTGGGTTGTTGCAGTAGCAAGGTGGCTGAGCTTGAGGGTATCCGAGCTGGTCTATTGATTGCTCGGAATAATGGATGGCGTAACATCTACTGTGAAACAGATGCAAGTTCAGTGGTAGAAGCTCTCATGTCTGAAGCTAAAGATAACAGCTTAATGAGCTCGGTAGTGGAGGACTGCAAAAGCTTGTTGCAGCATCTACAGACATGCTCGGTGCATCATGTCCACCGAGAAGGCAACCGTTGTGCAGATGCACTAGCCAAGCTAGGCTTGGCATCTCCAGTTTTCATTCACAATTCTTCACGAGCCTCCTATGGAAATTCAATCCATTTTGAAGGCTGACTCGGAAGGCGTAGCCTTTTGCAGGGAAGCATGGGAGGAAGATGGGGTCCCTGTCCCTTAGGAGTTAGGCTGTTTTTTTTTTTTTTTTTCGTTCTGCTTTGCTTTGTGTTTTTCAATTTCCACATTAACAAAAAAAAA
Source organism: Quillaja saponaria (assembly GCA_029379385.1). Taxonomy (NCBI): domain Eukaryota; kingdom Viridiplantae; phylum Streptophyta; class Magnoliopsida; order Fabales; family Quillajaceae; genus Quillaja; species Quillaja saponaria. The sequence continues at coordinate 11,259,782 of CM055605.1, read as the reverse complement.
AAAAAAACTTAAAAGACATAAATACAATGAGGAAGAGGAGAAGGAGAAAGAAAAGACACCGATTGTTATTGTTAAGAGTATTAACGTGTTTCAATGACATGGATGGTAAAGAGAGTTAAAAGGAGCAGGTGAGAGTTCGTTAATGCTTCACAATAAAGTCTAAATGTGAAATTTATAATTGAATAAATTTGATTTTATTTAAATTTTACATTATTTTATTTTTATAACATAAAAGTATGTAATTCATTTTGAATAAATTTCACATTTATTTTAATTCCAAATGCATTGTGCGGGATCTATCAAAAGAGAAGGAAGAATAATTAAAATGAGGAGAGAGAAAATTATAATTGTTTCTATAGTTGTGGTCTTCAATTTATATAGACCTCAATGTGCCATGTGTCACCTGGCGATTGGACACCTTGTTCAATTTTATACTAACACCTATAATTGAAATTAAAGTTTATGTATTAATTATCAATAATTTTGTTTGAAATTTATATTTTTATGTAATATGCTTTTATGCAGGAAGCAAATTCCAAGAGAATATAACTAGAAAGAGGACAAGCCGTTAAGTAAAAAAAACAAAGACAAGAGGATGTGAGGAAGGACAGTGGAAGAGTTAAAATGAAATTAAAGCCCATTACTTGTAGGCCAATGTTTAGGTATAGACAATGGACCATCACAATGCTGTGACCATTACATTCAAGTCCATTGCTATTGACTGATTTACCCTGTCTCTACTCTTATACTCGCCGCAAAGGACAGTGAACATAGCAACCCAAACATTTTACTTAGTCCACAAATGGCAAAACGCACGATTACTAGTTTAAGAATCAACCTTTTAGGCCTAATTAATTAATAAAGTTATTTATTGTTTAAATATTAAAACTAGGAGAAAATGGATGGGTTCCTTAAAGATGTTTGTTGTTTTGCTGGCTTCCCAAGATATATTAGAGAGTTTATTGAGATCCGAAGAAATGGTAAGAAATCTGAAAATGAAAATCAGGTTAGAAATTAATTAAATTAAACAAGAGAAAGAAGAAAAAGGGAACAGTCCCAGTATAACTAGGACTAGAACAAGCTGATATTTGTTGTTAAAAGAAAGCCTTTTTCTGTGTGTTGTTTTGGACTCTTGCATGATTCAAAACCTCTGCCTCTGCTCTGTAAGACTCTGCCTATGTCTATGCTTTTTATCTGCGTCTGTGTCAGCCATAAGTTTGAAACTTTGAATTAGAAGATTCATTATACTCCAATTTTTATTCATGGGTCTATTGAGGTCTAGTTTGGTTGGAGAATTTTGTGCCTTTGAAGGAGGCTTTGTTGCTGAGATTTTTCTGTAAGTCAGTTACGGTAATTCTCTTTTTTCTTCTGTTTTCTATTTCCCTCTGTTGTAGTTTTTCTCCAGTGGGTTTTATTGGAGACAAGAACAGCGACTGAGATAACGTAGATCTTGAGCTTCAATTTTTCCTTGTTTTCAGTTTGTTTTAGTGAATTACAACTGGGAAGGTCCCTCCACCTCCGAGTTTCAATCTGAGAGTCTGAGAGCTCTTGTGAATTTTTGTGGGTTTGAACTGGTTCAAACAGGGGACAGGATTATGATTTCGATTTTGGAACACGGGCTTCATTAAAGCAAGTTGGAAGACCAGAATTAGGGAAAAGGTTCTGTTAATTAAAGCTATCATCTTGTTCAGTTAGGGTTTTTCCTGCTGAGGAAGACGTTAGGTGGTTAATTGAGAGCCAAAAAAAACGAAGCTTTAGAAATAAATTGTTGTCAGCAATGATGGGATTCAGTGGAATCTGGGTTTGGGCTTGAATTCTGGTGCTGAGTGAGGGTGGAAGATCCTCAATTCTGTAATCCATTTGGAGGGTTCATCTGATTTCTTGTGGACAAGTGGCGTAAATTTTCTTCTTCTCAGATATGCTTTGATCATATATGCCTTTTCAGGTAAAAAAACTTATCAAATTCCCGTTTTTTTAATATCTATTAAAAATAAGAAATTTCTTCCCTGTCTTCAAATTATGAGGGGTATGCTTAATTTGGTATTTTTTGGTTATACAGCATTTACTGAAATATCAAAGAGGAAAAAGGTGAAGTTTTTATGCTCTGAGAAAGTTCTTTTACAAATTGGAATCTTACTTGACTGAGATGATTGCTTTTATGGATTCAAAGGAGAAATTGAAAGAGATGACAAGTGCTTAGATCCTCAGCTGTGGCATGCCTGTGCTGGAGGAATGGTTCAAATGCCATCAGTAAATGCCAGAGTCTTCTACTTTCCTCAAGGCCACGCCGAGCATGCTTGTGGACATGTGGATTTCAGGACTTGTCCCCGGGTTCCACCGTATATCCTAAGCAAGGTCTGTGGTATAAAATACATGGCTGATCCTGAGAACGATGAGGTTTTTGCACAAATTAAGCTTGTACCTGTGAATGGTAGTGAACCTGATTACGATGATGATGGAAATGGGAATGGTTAATGGGTTCTGATAATCAAGACAAACCGGCCTCATTTGCAAAGACATTGACGCAGTCAGATGCCAATAATGGTTGGGGGGTTTTTCTGTTCCAAGATATTGTGCAGAGACAATCTTTCCTCGTTTGGATTACTCTGCTGAGCCCCCTGTATCAAACCATCCTTGCTAAAGATGTTCATGGTGAGACGTGGAAATTAGACATATCTATAGGGGTACCCCCAGGGCGGCATCTTTTGACTACCGGGTGGAGTACTTTTGTAAACCACAAGAAGCTTGTTGCAGGGGATTCAAATTGTATTTTTAACGGGGCAGAAAATGGAGATCTCTGTGTAGGAATTCGGCGAGCTAAAAGGGGAATTGGAGGTGGGCCTGAATCTTCATCAGGATGGAATCCAGCAGGTGGGAATTGTGCTGCTCCATATGGAGGATTTTCGGCATTTTTTGAGGGATGATGATAATAAACTGTTGAGCAATGGCAATGGTTTTGAGTTCAAATGGGAAGTACGAATGATCAAGGGGAAAAGTGAGGCCTGAAGCGGTTATTGAAGCTGCGAAGGCTTGCTGCCTATAGCAAGCCCTTTGAGGTTGTTTACTACCCTCGAGCTAGTACTCCAGAGTTTTGTGTTAAGGCCTCTTTGATTAAAGCAGCACTTCAGATTCGTTGGTGTTCTGGAATGAGGTTCAAGATGGCCTTTGAAACCGAGGATTCCTCACGGATAAGTTGGTTGTATGGGAACAATATCTTCGGTTCAGGTTTGCTGATCCTCTCCGTTGGCCTGATTCACCTTGGAGACTTCTCCAGGTAATATAATTTTTCTTAGTCTCCAGGTCTTTCCATCCAGAATATACTCATAATTAGGGTCACTAAAACGTGGTGTAATATTCTTTAAATTACTATAATTTCTAGCTCATTTCCTCTGCAATATTGTTGTGTCACCTCTCAAATTCCTTGAAAGTATATTTGCTGGAGTTTTATCACTATCAACATTATTATCTCTCACCTAACTGGTAGAATTTTTTCAATGTATTTTAGTTCTGGAATGACTAGTTGCACATCCACCAAAGTTGAGGATTTCATTTTTAGTTTAGTTTTATATCTATTTTTATTTTTTCCATGTATTTCTCAAGAAAACCTGGTTCAAACAATATGATTTGGTTGTGCCACGCTCATAAACAGAAGGTGTCAAGTATTCTCTAATTATTTGTACCTGCTAAACAGTTCTGAACTAAAACCTCTTGTTTTTCCCTAATCCCATGTCCAAGTTTATCCTCTCTCTTTTTTCAATTCTGACTAATTTGTTGAAATCACATATTCAAGGTAACATGGGATGAACCGGATTTACTTCAAAATGTGAAACGGGTAAGCCCTTGGCTGGTGGAATTGGTATCAAACATGCCTGCTATCCATTTATCCCCTTTCTCGCCTCCAAGGAAGAAATTGAGATTGCCCCAACACCCAGATTTCCCCTTTGATGGCCTGATTCCTGTGCCAACATTTTCCAGCAATCTCCTCCTTGGACACAGCCCTTTTGGTTGTCTACCCAACAGTACTCCTGCTGGCATGCAGGGAGCCAGGCATGCTCATTATGATCTATCCTTAATGGATCTCCCCCTCAATAAACTGCAGTCAGGTCTATTTTCGGCTGGTTTACCACCGTTTGATCATGCTGCTACGTCACCCAGGGCCTCAAATAACCCAATGGTACAAAGTCCGGCATGAGTGAGAATGTTTCTTGCTTGCTAAGCATAGCACATTCTACCCAGACTCCAAAGAAACTTGATGATGTAAAGACACCACAGCTCGTGCTTTTTGGTCAACCAATACTTACAGAGCAGCAGATCTCTCTGAGCTGCTCTGTTGACACAGTCTCACCAGTTGTCACTGGGAATAGTTCATCAGATGGAAAATCTGATAAGATGGCTAATTTCTCTGATGGTTCTGGATCTGTTATTCACAACAAGGCCAACCAAACGTTCACTTTGTGAAGGTTACAAGTGGTATATGGATAACCTCCAAGAAACTGAGCCCACTTTTGAGACTTGTCACTGTAAAGTTTTTATGGAATCGGAAGAGGTAGGTCGCAATCTAGACCTCTCGATGCTTGGTTCTTACGAAGAACTGAACAGAAAGCTTGTGGACATGTTTGGCATAGAAAATTCTGAAACTCTAAGCCATGTGCTTTACCGTGATGTAACGGGGGCAGTCAAACACATCGGAGATGAACCGTTCAGGTGAGAATCAATAGCTTTTCATCTTGTGCCTACCACTTCTGGTACTGTCCTGTTTCTTATATTATGAAAAGGATGCAATTCAATCACCTTAATTAGAGCCCGATGTTTTAATCTGTTTGGTGCTTACTGCAGTGACTTCATAAAAACAGCAAAGATTGACGATTCTAACGGATTCAGGCAGCGATAACATAGGAGTGTAGATTGTTAATCAAGAAAATAAAAAGTCATTTTTTTTCCAATTGTACAGCTGGTGGATCAATTCCTCTGTTCCCATGCCGACCTTCGAGCCTTCCTGATAAAGCCATGGAAGCCGGCAGTCCAATCCAACTTTTGAACATGAACTTTCTTTTTCTTAACTTATCTCATTTTGTAGTTTCTTCTGTTGGAATCTTTCTCTCTTAGTTTTTGGTAGGGTTACTACAAAAAGGAGGATTGATTTGCAGGAATGCCTGTTTATTAAACTTTGAGATTGTTTCTTTGTTGCAAACTCAGTGTTGAAGCTAGGTCATAATTGTAACGGGGAAGAACCTTTACTTGCTTTCTAGGTTGTCATTTACTAGGATATTGTACTGTTGTTTTCTTCTTGGGTACATTAGTAAAAGATACCAGAATTGCAATGTT